>WHYT01016632.1:12762-51455 GCA_009806455.1 Tetrax tetrax | reverse complement strand
GATGGGATGGGATGGGATGGGATGGGATGGGATATAATAATGAGACGAGCAAGGCAAAATGAGATGAGACCAGATGAGACAAGAGCACTCGCTTTTCCTCGTTTCACCTTTCCTGAGATTTCAATCTTTTTCCTCAAGATGCCTTAGAAAAAGGAAACTGACTTTCTGGAGCCTGGTGCTCACAGGGCTCACCAGAGACCCATGGCTGAGTCCCTGGAGGGCTGGGGCAGGCCACCAGGTCTGTCATGGCCCAGCAGACTCCAGCCCCATCCTCCTTTCCCCAGGAGGTGGCCACACCATCAGCGCCTGGAGCCAACCCATGTGCCCATGAAGGTTGTGTGTTGACTCTTCCAGCGGTGACCAGCTGGAGCTGGAAGAAGGCACCAGTAGGACTCCCACCTACACCTAAGGGATTGCTCTTTCCTTTTCTCGTCCCAGCTCCACTGGTCTGGTACAGATCAGACCATAACCCCTCGCCAGTGAAGACCCTTTGCAGCCACCATTGTGTAGACCGGGAGGCAGAGCTGGCAACACCACCGGCTCCCAGACAGAAGGCGTCACTGCCGCAGGTTGGGTCTTGGGCTGTGGCTTTCCAGCTGTAAGAGGAGTTAAAAGGCCTCTTCCCAGGAGGGTAATTTTCAGAAAAATCCAGTAGGCAGCTGGAGACAAGCTCCAAAACCAGCCGGCAGAGCCGAAAATCCTGCTTGAGTGTAGAGATTTCATCAGCAGCCGGCTGACGGTCCCTACGGCAGATGGGATCCTCCCTGCCCGCAGCCCAGGGTGTCCAGCGGAGGAAGCCAGGCAGCCGGAGGACCCAGAACAGATCCGGAAAGGCAGACTGTTCCTGCTGCTGGGCCAAGCCAGAGCGGTGTCCGATGAAAACCGCTGCATCTCCTGGGACACTGCAGCTGCAAGCAAACCTCTGGACAGGACTAAGAAGGACCTGATGACAGCAAAGGGCTTGGACAGGGAAGAGGGAATCCGAGACGCTGTATTATTTGGACTCATTAGTAAGCAAGGCTTCCATGCGGTTAACACCCGCCCTGCTCCAGTGCCAGGACCCAGTGTGCCAGACGAATCCATTCCTGACCTAAAAAAAGGGTCTGGGAAAACAGCGGGTGGGTTTATCACCAGCCCTGCGGCGATGGCGGGGGTGGCCATGCCAGCTCCATGGCAGGGGTCTTCCCCAGGGTCCCCCGGGAGGAGGCAAGGCTGCACCACATGTGCCGGGCTTCAGGTCAGGGTTTTGCTGCTACAGACCAGTGCTGCTCGCACCCAAACCCCTCACCCCAGGCACCCCCACAGGCACAGAGAGGTCCATGGGGGCGGCTGGGGTGGGAGGAGAGCCAGGAGGGATGCGAGGGAGGCTGCTGGCCTAATGCTGGCACGGTCAGGCATCCAGGTGAGACCACAGGAAGGGTTTGTCACCTTCCCTGGGTGGCAGGGGCACGGAAGGGGTGGTACTGCATCCTCCTGGCAGGCCCGGAGACGTCCGTTATTTATAGAGCACTTGGGGATGCTCAGAAGCGAGGCGCCACACAAGCACGAAATGTCATTACAAAGGATATGATTTAAGGCCAGGCAGGGCTGGGAGGGGAGGGGGATCCAGTTTGCGTAGAAGACTATACAAAATAAATCCTGTCCGAAAGGCTTCCCGCCTCCGCAGCAGAACGTGGAGCTGTATCAGCCGGCCTGTCTCTGCCACGCTCGCCTTCTTCCTTTTACAGGCATAAAGAGACTTTTTTCGCTCATCTTTGCTGTAAGACTCACTGTGTCCCGCCAGCTGATCCACAGCCAAGGGGACCATCAACGGAGGGGGGAAAATGAAGGGATTCAGCTCTCCTCCAAGGTGAGACCTCTGCAGCCACCTCTGCCCTCAGCCAGGCAACCTGCAGGGTCACCAGAGGGATGCGAGCTGCAGAGGGACGCAGCACGGGCACCACTGGCCACACTCCCTGGGCAGGAGGAGGAAAGCTGGTCAGCTGGAAACCGCGTCTCCAGTGTGCCACCACTCCACTCCTCCCACCACAGCTGAACTCAGGGCTCCTCTGTGTCACCCCGGTGCCCATAGCCATGCATCTCCTCTTGCTACCGCGCACACCTGGACCTCTGCTCGGAGAGCGATTCAACCAGCTCTCCCCTTCCCATCTCCAGGGACAACACCCACCGCGCTGCTGGCACTGTCCGTGCCACGCAGCCAGAGCCGAAGCAGTGCACACGCCAGCTGACGTCGCTGCCGCCGGGAGAAGAGTTGTGGAGAAGCTGCAGGAAGAGCTTTGCTCGAGCTCTCAGCTATCATGGACGTGCAGACACGGGCAGGAAGAGCTCACCAGGATCCAGCCGTCACAGAGCGACCCATGAGCCACCGGCAGAGGGGAAGTGATAGGGAGGCTTCGCCAGTGTCTCAGTCCTCTGCCCCCACCAATGCCTTGGGCAGACCTTGCGGGTGCAGATGAAGACACGTCCGGGCGCCCGCCCTGCCCCTCTGCCAGAGGCCAAGTCCCAGTGTACCACAGACCATGTCTGTCCCTTGCCAGGGCTCCGTGGGGGCCAGGCAGCGGTCTCGGTGTGGCGGCAGGGTGCTTGGGGATCACTGGCTCGTGCCTCAGCCCCGCCACAGGCTGGAGATGCCCTGGGTCAGGGCTTGGCCCCACGCCGCCACCAGAGCAGAAGTAAATCGAAACAGGGCTCCAGTCGGCAGGAAACCCCCCCTGAGACTCCTCTCCTTGGCTGGAAATGAGACAAAGGGAAATTGTGGCCAGAAGGGTTTGCCAAAAGTGTTACTTTTTTATTTTAAGGGAAATTTCAAAATGAAAATTCCTCATTTTCAGATTTCCCATTAATTCTTCCCTCTCCCTTCACCCAGGGTAGGTAAGCAGCTGGATGCTGTTTCCATGGGAAAAGAAATCTCCTCCTGTCCTCTATCCTTTGCATTTTCTAGAAAGGAAAAGAAATTAAAAATAAAGTTAGAGGAAGGGGAAGCCCATTGAAATAAATTAGCCAGGAGCAAAGTCATTGGGAAATTTAAATGAACAAACAATAGTTTGCTGCTCTTCTGAAATTTCAAACTGAACCGGCTCTGCAGAGGATGGGGACGTCCATCCCCACTGAAGTTCAGGCAGAAGAAGAGGAGGTTCTCTTTGGCTTGTCTTGGCAACACCACCTGAAGATCTTCGCAGTTCCTTCTTGTGGCCGCCTGGTCTCCACCTCTCACTGTGGAGAAAAAGAGCTCTTTTCCCAGGAGGGCCTCCTCATGGTCTGGATCAGTTTTTTTTCTCCGCAGGCTCCAAAGGAGGGTGAGGAGATACAGCCCCAAGCCTGGATACCTCTGTGATTTGGCCTTAAGTGAAGCAAGACGAACCCTGGCCTGCAGGCAGCTTTAACAAGGAATTCGCAACTCTAATTAGAAAAATAAGGGCATATTCACGCAACATATAAATATAAAACAAAGATGGAGTTTAAAGATTCACGGTCTACAGAGGAGCGAAACCAAAGAGGCCCCAAAGTTTCCGAGTTCCTGTTGGATTTGGAGAGAGGTCCACACCTGGGGAAGTTCAAGCTTCTTCAGATCTCAAGGGTCTGCAAAACCTGCACCAAGGCTCTCCAGCGAGCAGACTTGCTCCCACGGTTTCCGGTATTTCCTAGTAGGGGAAGGTCTGGGAAACGCTGCAAGAACAGCCTTTCATGAAGTATTTTGGCACCTTTGCTTCCAACGGGGATGCATAAAGTACAAAGGCTGCAAAACCTAAAAAAATATAGGAGGAGGGGAACTAACCAAAGGTTTTTCAAGCATTAGTAAGTTTGGCTTGGGGGCAGTTCAAGTGGGAGGTGAAAGTTGGGGCGAGGTGCTTATTCTCCATGAATCAGAGCATCCGCATTATCCTAATGATCACACGATGGAGTGGCAGGAAGATGAGGCAACGGCTGAGGGGCAGGGGCTTGTCCCAGAGCCAGCCCCCAGGCAGGCTGGGGCTGGGAGCTGAGCATTGGAGCTCCCAGCTTCCATCGGAGCACAGGTGGAAGGTGACAGCCCAGACAGCACATGTGAGACACCCCGATGTGGGCAGGGAGGTCAAGCACCCTGATGGGAGCACCCCCTCTCCAGTTCAGCAACTGGAGATGATCCCAGGATGACGTGGAGAAGATCCCAGGATGATCCCGTTTCCCTCCGAATCCCTAACAGCATGCCCCCACCCCTCCGTGGAGCAGGATGCACCCACCGTGACATGGCACCGTGCAGCCAGTGTCCCCATGCAACCCCACGGCACGGCCAAGCCGAGCGGAGGGACCCGAGCCCCCAGCACGGTGCTCAGGCTCACTGGGGAGCGGGGCGGCAGTTGGGACTGGGTGTTGGAAAGCACTCATGGCTGGCACCGTACCCCTCCAAGTGGCTCTGGGGAGTTTTGAAATTCTCCAACAATGGAAAATTCCTTCCTCTCTCTCTCAGAAGAAAAAAATAAGCACAACTGAAAAACTTGCTTTGGGCAAACTGAAGCATTTTTGCTCCACTTCCGACTTTCCTTGATTGTGACTGTTCCATTTTGCCTTAGACAACATGATGCAACAGCAAATTACAACAAAGGATCATTTTTTCCCAAATCTGCACTGGAAACATCCTGTCCTGAATCTGCTGAATGGACATGTGCTGACACTGCTAGAAAAAAAAATGGAAAATAGGTCCCAAACCGAAATCCATGCAGCTTCCCAGGCATCAGGCACACTGTCCTGCTCAGCGCTGCATCCTCCCACCAGTGTTTCAGGCAAAACACCACATCAGCATCCCTTATTCTGCTGTTTAGCCAGAGTCCATACTCCAGCCTCCTCCGCGTCCCCTCATCATTATACTGGGTGTTGTACACTTTGTGCTCAAAGGTTTTGAGAAACAGGCTTGCATACATGTAAGAGATGCTTGACAGCGCTCAGTGCCTGTATAAAGGCAGAACCAGCATCCTCGTTTTCGCAGACAGCAAACCAACTCAAGGATGAAGGCTGCTCGTGGTTTGCGTGGCTGCCCCAGTACCGCTGTCACACCTTGCTGGAAATGGCTAGAAAAAAGGCTGGAGGGTTTCTCGGGTCTCCAGTGGAAGCTGCAGCTGGGACTGGCCCCCACACTCCAGGGTGGCCGCAGGACCTCCAGGACGGTCCAGCCTGAAGCCCACCCTGGAGCCCCCAGCCCATCCTGAAGCCATGCTTGCCACCAGAACGAGATGCCACAGTTGGAGCGCCGCAGGAGCATCCTTAAAAAAGGCTGCAGACTGGGGAGACCCTCTCCCAGCCCACTCTGCTCAGCAAACCCCCTGCCAGTCCCTGTACAGTAGCGCCCATTTCTTCAGAAGACTTTGAACGGGAAAGAAAACAACATATGCCATCCAAATTACAAAAACAAAGCCCGAACAAAGGCCGTAAAATCTAATAATTAACAGAGCAAATAAGCTGAACGCCCATTAGGTTGCACACATTAGGTAATGACAAGTAGTTCGCAATAACCACTTCTGAATGGACTTCACCCAATATGCATTTAATTAGGGTTTAATAAAGCAGCAGCATGTTCTTAAAGGCCAATTAGAAACATATTCACTGAGGTTTAGAAGCTATGTAATAGATGCCTGTAGGAACCAGATACGTGCTGATTACATAGCTATTAATCCTCAATAAAGGGCCTAATAATCATTTTGTGCTTCAGGAGCAGGCAGCTGCTTTATTAAATCTTAATGAAACGCATATTTGGGAGCTTTCCTTCAAAGCCAGCCTGCATCAGGAAGATGGGCTTAGAAGTGGCAGTCTGCTGAGAGAAAAGACCCCCTCCTCGCCACCATCTCTGCCGCCGCTGCGGCGGGTGCGAGGCCGACTCACTCGCCAGAGCACAGCCAGGAGGGCGGCGGTTGATTCCTGCTCTGAACAGAGTGAGAAATCTCTGGATCTTGGAGCACCCTGAGACATTTCACCTCGCGCTGAACACCTGCTCACACGGAGAAATGTCTCCGTGAATGGGAGCATCCAATTCACGGCTCCGTGTTGGGAGCATCCCTGGTCAGCCCACACCAGCGCTCTGGGCAAGATGGAAGCTGTGGTGGGTTGACCCTGGCTGGACATCCGGTGCCCACCAAAGCCACTCGCTCCCTCTCCTCCTCCTCTGGACAGGGGAGAGAAAATACAACAAAAGGCTGTGGGTCGGGATAAGGACAGGGAGATCAGTCAGCAGTTACCAGCACGGGCAAAGCAGACTCGACTTGGGGAAATTAATCTATCATCAATCAAACCAGAGTAGGATACGAGAAACTTCTCTGCAAACTTCTCCAGCGTGAGTCCTTCCCATGGGCTGCAGTTCTTCATGAACTGCTCCAGCATGGGTCCCTTCCATGGGGTGAGATCCCTCAGGAACAGATTGCTCCAGTCTGGGTTCCGCATGGGTCCTCCCCAGGCTGCAGGAGGATCTCTGCTCCTCCGTGGGCCTCCACGGGCTGCAGGGGGACAGCCAGCCTCACCCCTTCTTAACTATATTATCACAGCGGCGCTATGACCATCGTTGATGGCTCGGCCTTGGCCAGTGACAGGTCCGTCTTGGCTGGTGTTGGCTCTGTTGGACACGGGGGAAGCTTTTCACAGCTTCTCACAGAAGACAGCCCTGTAGCACCCCCACTACCAAAACCTTGCCAGGCAAACCCAATAAAGAAGTCAAGTCCTGGGCTTAGTGGGGTGGTGCCACATGTCATAAGGAGCAGCTCAGCCACTTCTCCTGGAATGTAACTCCTGCTGGGATTCATGGCTGCACGGAAAGGAGCTGGACTGGAGCTCCCTCTCACCATCACCCAAAGAGGAGCTGGTCTGGTGCAGGGTCTGCAAGAGCCAGGTGATAGCATCTTGCCATGTTACCTGTAGGATAGGAGGTTGGTCTGAACCTGCCAAGCCATTCCCAGACCCCGTGGACACACCCAGACAAGCCGTGCCCACGCCTTTCCACCACTCCCTCAGAAAGCCAGCAAAATGGCACGGCTGACTTAAAACTGTCAGATTGCAAAAACTTTTAATAAACACCCATCTGTTTCTTCACCTTCTGGTTTCCCAGCCCTCTGACTCATGGGTTTAGGTTTTCCACAGTGGCTGGAAACTTCAGCAACTGCAGTTGCAATGCAGCCACGCTTCACCCCTACACTGCCCTGGAGATGATGTGCCTGGTCCTCACCCCAAAACAGCCAGGAGCAGTGACTACCCCAACGCGGCAGCTGGATGTCAGCTCAGAGTTTGTCAGCTCGGTCCATCCTCTGCCACTGCCCAGGAGGACGAAGGCACAGCAAGCCAGAGCTGGTGCAATGAGGACCCAAGCCCCGTGGCCATAAGTGGCACCATCCAGCAGCATGAGGCTCCACGGTGCTGCCCACCAGTTCAGACTGGGGCTGGAAGGTGCAGGTCCCAGCAGGGTCCTGCCTCAGGCCAAGCCTGGCTCCTAATTAGCAGCCCTTGTCAACCCTGCGGGACCTCAGCAGCACTGGGACCAGCAGCCCACCGCCTTGCCCTGGAGATGCTCGTGGATGCAGTGAGGGTGGGCCATGAGGCGGCCCCCACAGCGCTGAGCTTCAGCACCCTCCCATGTTTCTCTGGCAGCAGGAACAGGTAAAGCAGGGGAAACACCAGGACACGCACATGGCATCCCAAGTCCGCTGCCGGTTTAAAAGCTCTCTGCAGTGTCACACTCTAATTAGCCCAATTAAGCAGAGCAGGGCTGGCCTCTTGCTAATTCCCACGCCAGGCAGAGGGTCTGGCTCGCTCCAGCATGGCAAAGTCCTCCTTCCAGACACGGGGCTCTGCAGCCAGGGAGCAGCTTGGAGGGCCAGTGCCCCACCTGCCCGCAGCCATGGGGCCAATGAGGGCACCCCTAGGACTCCCCAGCTCTGTGATGGGGCTGCCTCCACCTGCCTCTCCTACCCCCGTGGATCGCGCGCTCACCTCGCCTGCAGAGCCCCCACCCCAGCTCTGCATGGCACCCTCCCCTCCAGGGCACCCACATCCCCTCCTCACCCAGACCCCATGCCACCGTCCCAGCCCCATGTGGCATCACTCGCGGTGCCTTCCTGCAACTGGAGCAGGCATCCCACAACAACCAGCACCCAAGCATCCTCCCTTTTATCATCTGGGTCAGGCATGTGCACACCTGAACCCCCAGGATCCACATTCCCCAAAATGGCGAGACCGTCCCCTCGCATGCCAACAGCTTCCTGCCAAAAATCTCAGAAAAAGGAGTCACGATGGGCCATAGCAGGGTGCCGGGGTGCCCGAGGGCAGCTCCAAGCCCAGGAGCAGCTGGTTTGCGTTAGGTGCTGTTAGGCCTCACCTCGCCACAGATGGACAAAATCACAACTCGTGAGTT
The DNA here is from genome assembly GCA_009806455.1 of Tetrax tetrax. Classification (NCBI taxonomy): domain Eukaryota; kingdom Metazoa; phylum Chordata; class Aves; order Otidiformes; family Otididae; genus Tetrax; species Tetrax tetrax. Next base: position 43,090 of record WHYT01016632.1, on the reverse strand, counting down.
ATTAATGAATGTGTTTTCACAGAAGATGGAAACTTCTTTCCAGCCTTGCAGAGGAGTTAATCTGCTGCACAAATTGGCCATACCGACAGCCCGAGTGGGGCAGGAGCCTGTGGGAACAGCCAGGCCCGGGGGAAATAAAGGGACAAGGCATTTCATTGCTATTGTTTCTCCCAGTGAAGAAAAGCTGCACCTGGCCAGGGTGCAGATCATTCCCACCCGCCCATCTGTCCCTCTGCGTGCCCTCCCGACTTAGCGTCCTGCTGCCTCGTGGGGATGGACAGCCTCAGCGGTGGCTCCTGGTGAGACCCTGTGTGTGAGATGAAGAGCTGGGAGCTCCCCTCTTCTTCTCACTGGTAACCACAAATATCCACTCTTGAGCATCATCTCTGCATCAGGGAACCAGGCCAGAGAAAGATACTCCATGTGACCCTCACGGGCTCTGGGTCTCCATCAGGAGCCTTGGGTTGACCCTTCCCATCCAACCTCGCTGCTCTGCTGACGAGCTCAGAGCAGAGACCCCCTGGCTGAGCAGGGGTGCTCACAGCTGGCACAGCCTCTCTCCGCTTTCGGGACATCCCACTCCTCTTGTGCAGCCAAGCCTCGTTTGCCCACAGCATTTCTGGTCAGCAGTTTTCTGGTAGAAAACACAGCTTCTGCAAAACTAATGTTTTCCCCGCAAGACAGTTCTGGTTTTCTCCCAAAGGCCAAGTCTCAGGCTCATTTAACTGGACCGGAATGGTTTGAGGTCAGCTCAACACAAAACCTCCCATGACACGTCCAGGTTGCTGACGTGCACCCGGAGTCCCACCATGAGAGCCCAGGCCCCGTGAAGCTCAGGCCAGTGAGAAGAGAGGGGGCTGGTGATGCCCCACCAGCTTGAGAGGGCATGGGCCAGCACGTGGGTGCTGAGAAATGAAGTTTGCTGAATTGAGTGTTTCTGCCCTCATTTGGTTTTTTCGCTTTTTGGAACTTTCCATCCCACAGAAGATTTTAACAAGTTGATTTTTCCACCCTCTTGAGGACAAAAACAAATTCTGAAAGATCATGATTTCCACAGGGCAAAACTCCTGATTTTCAGCCACTTTCTCACAGGAGCTTACCCCAGCAGTGCTGCCAGGAGGCCGCAGCCACCCACGCAGAAGATATCCACATACATATGTTTGGTTTGCAGCCTCTTGGGTGTTTGATAAGGCACAAGCCCACAGCATCTCATCAGGGCCACTGCGTGGTCCTCTCTCCCAGCCCGGTCACAGCATCAGGGTCGAACACCGGGGTCATCCCCAACAGCTTTTGCTGAGCCACGGAGGAGGGGGATCCATGGGAATCACAGGGTGCACAAGGTAGGGCCAGAAGGACACACACATTTGGGGCATCCTGAAGATCAAGACCTCTGAACAGATATGAAGGCAACAGGGCTATATTCAATGAGGATGCTCAAGGGAAGGATATTTTCTCACACAGAAGAGCCACCAAAAGACCTGCTTGGAAGTCAAGCTTGAGGTTGAGCCCCAAGTAGAGTGCACAAGGCAGATGCCTTCAGCAAGGATGCTCTTGTACAGGGTCTGCCTTGCCTCATTTCTCTCCCTGTGCTTCTAGCTGGTTGTGTCCTATGTTCAAGAAGGAGAGTGCCAAGAAAAGCCAAGAAAAAGATTAATTTTATTGGGAGGTCTCAGGGATGCATTTAGAGACACCCCACAAGGTTACACCAAAAGGCCCATCTGACCAGGGTTTTGTGTCCGGCACTAGCTGATCATGGACGTTTAGAAGAACTGAAAAGAGACCTTCCCAGGAGCAGTCAGCTACTCCGGGACGTCCAAATCACTGCCTCCAACAGCCACCAACACATGAAAACTGTTCTGACCCCTTTTTGAATCAAACATTGTCAACTGATAGTGTAAAACAAGCTGCCTGTTGGCTAGCTCTGAACAAGAACTGCAGCTGAGGCACTGCAGATCATCACAAGCCAGTCCTCGTCCCATGGGGGCTGCCTGCAGAGACAAGAAGGCTCTGTCATATGGCAATTAGCTGCAAGGAATCCCCAAAACCCTCCAAAGCTGCTGCTCGCTGCCTCTGGCCCTGCAATAAACTTACTGCCGCTCTCCATTTCAGATGGCCAGCTGTTCCTTATTTCTAGACCTGTTTCCTTTCTACTAATTAATCAGCTCCAAATGTCTCCCTGCGCGGCCTGCCTGAACATGAGGCCAGAAACACGACGTCGGGATACGCTCCCCCAGACCCGCTCGTGCCGCAGGTGAGGGGCCAGGAGCACCGGCAGCAGAGCTGGGATGACCCTGTGTGGCCACCCTGCTCAGCGTAGCCAGACCTCGCGTTGCTCTGGGTCCAGGGCACAGGCGCGGCGGCCTGTTTGGCAGAGGACGGTGGATGCAGTGTATTGATGCTGCTCAGTCCCCACTCCAGCATCCCGCAGACAGAGGCAAGCATTAGCCCCATCATCACCTGCGACCGCAACTTGCCTCCAGGCAGAGCTGGGGCTGAAGTCTTGCGGGTAAAAAAAAATGTGTTCACGAGACAAAAGAAAAGCAACGTGTGGCTAAAGCACTCTGCAGAGCGGGCCACACCGAGATCAGCTTGACTTACCCACAGCTGACATATCCTGAGCAGGGCTGCCTGCACACGCAGCCAGCTGTGGGGAAACACGAACGGGGACTGGTGTCCAGGGCACCAGAGCCAGCTGCTGTCCTAGCCCTGAGCAGGGGAGCTGGGACCGGAGGCGCTGCCAACGCGCCTGGGCTCCGCTGCTTCAGCTCGTGGTCAGACTCCCTTCCCCTTGGAAAAGCTGGAAGGAACCAAATTTTTCTTTTATTATCTTGGATCTGACTTGCACAGAGAAGGTGCTCCAAGGCCGCCTGTGCCAGGACGATCACAAAGTTTCCCAGCAGAAGAACGAAGCAAAACAAGGGGAAGCTCTTTGATCTTTATGGGCCTGATGCTCTGAGCCAAGGAAGCAGTGAGCGTGAAGCTGCACTTCCCGTCCAGGTTTGCGATCGCTCCTCCTGGTCACAGCCTCAGACGGCAGCGCTGAGCCCCTTCCCACAGCCGGCGGGGTCTCGTTGCAGAAGGGCTGACCATGGAGGGGTGCTGGGGAACGGAGCTCTGACTTCAACTCTGCCGCCCACCTTGGGCACGGAGACATGTCTCAGCACTTTGTTTTCATGCGACAGAAGGGACATCCCCCGGTGACCATCTACCAGGACGCAGGGTGGGAAGTGTGGGGTTCCCTGACGTGTTCAGTGCAGCCGTTACAGACAGCACAGGCTGCCTCACCACCATCAAGCTCTGCAGATGGAGGATGCCAGCTGAACCACAGGCTTTTTGCCATTTAGTCCCTTCTGAACCAGAAGAGTCACTTGAGAAACTCAAATTGAAATCTGGATTTTTAACATTTCGTAGTACCAAGGAGGATGTTGGTGCTGCATTCGTCCAACTCTGCTCCAAAGCCCCATCTCCCCTGGTAGCTAACCTCCAAAAATGAGAAGGTTGCCATATCCAGCTTGATGGCCTGTTCCTGAGGTGGTGAGTCCCCTTGGTACAAGGCTGTAAAACGTAATGTGCCTTGGGTTTCTGCAAGGGACAGGACTGTGTGGAGCCATGACTGTCACCACGGTAGGAATTCAGGTCCCTCTTTAGGGTCTCAGATCCCCCCAGCAGCAGCAAGCCAGGGCCAAAACAACACCCAGAGCAACACAGGCAGGCCCGAGCTGGGGGGGCTGGCCAAGCCATGAGAGCCAGGTCTTGGTTTTGTTGGGGCAGTGGTGATTCCCACCCCAGCTCATGACTGAAGCCACAGGATGGCAGTACTCTGAGCAAAATTCACCCTCTCATTCAGCTCCCAGAGGTTGCATGGTGCCAGGATGGTTTTCCTTGTGCTGCTGAAGGAAGAGAAAACTTACGGAGTGTTCAAATCCCACCGTGCAGATCCCACGCATCACTCGTGCCACGGCATGGGTCAGATCACCCAAATCAAGCAAGGGCTCCAGCCCAGAGAGCCAGCAGCTCTTCATGCAGTAGTTGTGTCCAAAGAGCCCGAACCTTGGCAGATCACACCACACTGGGGCTGCAAGCCCCGGAGCCTCTCTAGAAACCACCCCACGTGGAGAGCGGGGATGCAGCAGCTACAGCACCAGGGCAAACAGCTCTCTGGAGCCGTTCCACAGAGCCTTTGGCTTCTCCCTCTGCCCTGCTGAGACCCACCGCGCTGGCAGTGGGCTGACCCACCAGCACCAGCCCCTCCAGCCTGGAGCATGCCCTGGCCATGAGCCTTGTGCCACCCTGCACCGCAGCCCCACTGCCAGCTCTGCTCCGGCGCTGGCTGCACGCAGGGTTTCAGGGCCGCTTCCCACAGACAGATTTGTTTGTGCCAGCTAAGTTGCTCAACAGGGTATTAGCTGCCTGGGCGGCTCACAAACCTCCACTGAAGGGCCGACAGACACCCTGCGGGCATGGGGCTGACAGCACGTAGCTGCCATCCCACTCCCCTGTGGCTGTGCAAACCCTGCAGCACGCCCCCAGCCCTTCTTGGCACGTGAAGAGCCCTCGTCTTCCCCAGGACATGAAAGGACCAATTCAGAGTTGTACCCAACATGTTTCCACATTGCTGCCCAGGGAAAGGGCCAAAACGCCTGAGCGGCTGAGGCCCTCAGACTCATTGCACCAGTGGCAGCTGCAGAGCAGCCTGTGAGGTGGACGCAGGGGGCAAGGAGAGCATGGCCAGCAGCGGAGCTCCGAAACCCTGGCTCTTCCCAGCCTTTCCCAGCACACTGGAGGGGATGTGGGAGCCCCGGCTGGAGGCGCAGGGCGGCTGATGAACGAGGTGAGAACACCTCGGCAGATGGCTCCAAAGGCTGCACCGCACTTGGGGGGCGTAGACATAACACCGAGGTGAAGCCCAGATGTTTAACTTCAGCATCTGGATGTGATTCCTAAACAGAGACGCTCACATCTGACCACTCTGCCTGAAAATAAATGGTTTGTTTGACCTTCCCCATAGCCCGCCCCGATATTTTCTGGGTCTCTCCTAAACACACAGCAGCTGCTCCCTCCTTGCCGGGACCAGCCGCGTGTCAGACCAGCGCCACAGGCACCGGTGCGGGCACGGCAGCAGCCGTGGGTACCTGGGACACAGCATCAGGGATGTGGGGCAGGGCAGCTGAGGAAGGACAGCCCAGTGGGGTGGAAAACGTCTTTCTGCATTGTTCTCGCCCTGTTCTGAGCTCCCACTTGGCACGTTTTGGAGCAGGACACCAGCCCAGGGTGCCCACCCAAGAGCCCAGCTCATGGCCTCCACCTGCCAGGTGTGTCTCCTGCCCCAAAATCCTGTGGGAACGCAGGGTAATGGGACTGCGGAGAGGGACTGGTCTCCAACCATGCCCTACATTCAGCCCATCCAAGACTCACTGGAGAGCCTGGGTGCCTGAGCACCCCCTTGGCTCACCCAGGTGCCCTGGGACCTGGCACAGCCCCACTCGCATTTCACCGCAGCACCGTCCCGTCGCCTGGCAGCGGATGGTTTCTAAGCCCAGAAGGGACAAACCTGCTCGACACCTTGGGAGCAGTGGAAGGGTCTGCTCGTGCAGCCGGATCCGCAAGATGCGTTGAGGCCAGACGGTCCCTTTCAGAGAAGATATCTGATCTTGGATGACAGACACCATGCACAGGAGAACCCACCACGCTCCTAATAAGTGGAAATTGTAGGCGTTGGGTGGTGTTGAAGCCGACAATGAAGACAGAGATTAGTGATGACGGGCAGTACCAATTAAGGCTAATCTGCCTAATGGCCAAATCTGAGGGTAGTGTGTGTGACTGATGGTGACAAGTGATGGCAGCTGGAGGAGGCTACAGTGACCACAAGACAATGCTGGTGGCAGATACAGCAAGCGAGTGGTGACATAGTGATCTGTTACTTGGGCTGTTTGTAATCCTGCAGACACGTCTGGCACCGAGCACTGGTCCTGATCTCCAGAAGGATCAAACAGGCAGCGCTGGAGGCGAGACCTCTCTCCATGTCTTCCCGCGGGCAGCACGGGATGCGAAGGAGCACTGGCACGGACTGGTGTGGCACATCAACAGCTAGTATCTCAGCCCGTGCCAGCCTGACTCCACCAGCGCCCTCCAACTCGCCAAGAGGAGGGCAGAGCTGGCAGGACAATGTGGGAAGCATCGGACCCCCCAGTGCAGCGGGACAAGGAGCCCAAGGCCCTGACAAGCCCCAGTAACCGGCTGCCTCCAGCCACCAGCCACCCGTCCCGGCACAGCCCCTGCACCAGCTGGTCCCTCGCGCTGGGAGTCGCCCCATGCCGGCAGTACACAGCTACGCAAGCCGCCAACCAGGACAGCTGGCCAAGAGCAATGAGCTTGTGCAGGCAGGGTGCCGGGGTGGCCAGCCCACGGGGCTATGGCTGCACCCGGTGCTCTGTGGCCACTTGTAGCCCAGCCCGACCCTGGGCACACTGCCAGCACCTCTGTCCTCTCCTGTGCTGCCTTTAAGCATCAGGCGCCAGCACGGAGGATGGGACAGGGATGCCCCACGCAGCACAAACACCGGCGTGTCCCAGCGCCGGGGCAGGCAGCGTGGGGAAGCCAGGCTGGCCCTTGGGGACTGGGGCAATACTTCACACGGGTGAAAAGAAAAGGGCAAAACACGTCAGCCTGCCGCGATAAGAGCAGTCACACAAAGCAGGCGCCGTTCACAGAGCAATATGTTAACTGTCATCGAGCCTGGCAGCGTGACAAGGGCCAGCACCTCATGCCCATCAGATTTATTCTCTGCCTGAGGTTAAAGCAGGGCTCTGGTCCAAACGAAGCTGGCATAGATCAGCCGAAAGCTGCCCGAGCGTGGCTGCAGAGTCACCAGCGCTGCTAGGGTGCAAGCAAGCTCCAGCCCTGCCGCTGAAGGCTGAAGCCCTGAAACACAAGAACTACGCACCGAGCCTGCCAGTTTGAGGTTAGAGAGGCTGGGTTTGTGGCATCTCCCTGGGATGGGTCTCCTCCCACCGGGAGCAGCGCGGGCGCTCTGCTTGCACGAGGCCATGCTCTCCAGCACCCAGGGGCCTTCCCAGCTGCAGTGGTGAACAAGCTTTGCCCAAATTTCTCCCTAGTAGGGCTGCAGCGGAGCGGGGTGCGGCTGCATCCACCAGACTCCGTCCTCCGCACTTGTTTCTCCAAGACGACCCAAGAGCTGCAGCTGACGGAGCTGGGCATCCCCTGGTGCTCCCACGAGGATGTGGCTGCAGCCCAGGTTGTAAGAGCTCACAGGCAGCGTGCTGGCAGCCAGAGACTTGGAAAGGCCGGCGGTGGGGGTGCAAGCCCAGAGCTGACCTGGCAGCCCACACCGTGGTCCCGCTGGAAGCTCCAGTGAAGGACGTGGGCACCAGCGGCACGCACAGCCCCCTCAGCGTCCTGTCCAGAGGAGCCCCAGGTCCCCCTGTCCTGTGTCCCCGCGGGCTCAGGATGCTCTCCACTAGCAATGCTGGGGATGGGCAGCACAGCACAGCGCTGCTCCCAACCATTTTCAGAGGAAGGGATATGCCCCAGCATGAGGGCACAGCAGGGCGGTCCCTGCTCTCACCCCCCACAACACTGATCTTATCACCGGCCTCGCGACTCGAACACATTTTTGTCTCAATTCTGAATCTGCTCTGGTTTTAATTTGGGGGGATGATGTCGTATCTAGCGGCACAGCCCTTGATTAGCATGTGCACCAGCACACACGCACGCAAAACATTGCCAGACTCAATCACACGTGTTTGCTCAAGACCTCTTGGAAATCTTTGGATTCAGACCAACTTTTCTTTTCTTACATGCGTTTGTTGTAGTCTGATATTTATAGTTTACTTAAAATAAATGGCTCCTTATGTTTCCCGCTTCCTGCTCCCGAGGCGAGGGTCTCATGGGGTTGCTGTCTGTCTTATTCTCTCTTTCCTCAACCTTTTGCTATTTTTTTCCTCTTCCATAAACATTTTTTGGGTAGATCCTACGTTTGCCAGACGCTGCTGTGCCTCGTCCCATGTTCTTTCAGCGGTTCTGGTGAGCGAGACACCAGTTCTGATGGAAGCAGACAACCAAGTGCACCACAGGGCCTTCACAAAGCAAAATGCTGGAGGAGGATGTAGGTGAGGAGGAGCAGGCAGGGTGGTCCCCAGGACAAGCATGGATCCAGGCTCACTTGCCTGCAGCACTGGGACACGAGGATGCAGCACTGGGATGGCTGCAGCAGGCGAAGGGAGGGGTGGCAAGAGTCCCCATGCCCGCTCTCGCTGGAGTTGAGAGTGTGAGGCTCCCACCTGCAGCCCCCCGCTGCAGGAGGGACCCTCTCCCAGACCATAGTGTTGTGCTGGCTGGTGGAGCCTCATGGGGGCTTCTGCTCCCCCCGGGCCAGCTCCGCACAGGCTGCTCCAGTCAAGGTCTGAGTATCTCCAGGGACAGAGATTCCCACCACTCTCCAGGCCCCCATGCCGGTATCTGAGCACCCTCATGGCAGTCTCATGATTTGTCCCCTTTACAGGGAATTCCCCTTGCTCCAGCTCCTGCTCTTGCCTCTTGCCATCTCTCACCACCAAGACACCCGGGCTGCGACTTCCCTGGACCCTCCCATTTGGTCTTGGACAACCAAATGCCCCATGCCCAGCAACAAGGGGAGCACGAGTCCTGGAGAGGGGGTGGAAACCTCCCGGGGCCCTCAGCTGCGTGGCTGGGAGGTCTGGAGGAGCCAGAGCGGGGGGCCGTGCAGCATCTCGGGGTGCAAGGTGCAGGGACGCTGCTAGGGCATCCCCGCAGACGGCGAGAGGACGGCGGGGTCAGACCAATGTTTGCATGGCCTTTCCCACCCCGCAGCCTCTTGGCAGCTCTCTCCAGCACTGGGGCCGACGAGCCCCATTTGTTTTGGAAGAGCCGTTTGTTTTCTAACCCTCTGCTCCGAAGGGAACATTTGCGCTGAGAAATTTATCCTCCCTTCTTGTTGCGGGCCACGGGCTAGCCCACCTGCACACACACGTGCAGGCTCACCCCCGGCCCGGCGTGTAGGCTGTGAGCAGGGTCCCACGCTCCCCGTTTACACACCTCCTGCACCCCGCGTATCCCAACACACGTGTGCAGGCCCAAACGCTGCCGCCCGCACGCACACAGGCTCACAAGTGCACATGCTCACACACGACACCTTGCACACACGTGTGCAAGCTCACACCTGCCCCTCGGCGTGTGCGTGTGCAAGCTCACACACCGCGCCATTGCAAGCCGTGGGCCTCGCCCCGGGACGGCAGCCTGGGGGCCCTTCCCCCCGCAAAGCACGGCCTGGGTGCACGGAAGGGCGCAGGCAAGCGAGGGGAGCGCGGGTCGCACAGCAGCCCCCATCTCCGCCTGCCAGGCGGCCCAAGCGTGATGGCGGGCAGCGCAGACTCTGCGGTGGCTTCATGGGCAAAGCGGTGTCCAGCACCACGCCAAGCACCAGCAGGGCTGAGCATCCCTGGGAGGAGGCTGAAGCCCCTCTGCACCCCAGGCACTGACAAGACAGCACCCACCACCCTCACCCATGCAGCACCCCACTGCCTCCCCGGCTCCCAGGAACCACCTTGCGGAAAAAAGAGAACCATAGAATTACAGACTGGTTTGGGTGGGAAAGGAGCATTAAAGCCCACCCAGTCCAACCCCCTGCCAGGAGCAGGGACATCTCCAACCGGATCAGGTTGCTCAGAGCCCCAGCCAACCTGGCCTGGAATGTTTCCAGGGATGGGGCATCCACCGCCTCTCTGGGCAACCTGGGACAGTGCTCCACCACCTTCAGTGTAAAAAATGTCTTCCTTATGTCCAGTCTGAATCTGCCTCCCTCTATTTCAAACCCATCACCCCTCATCCTGTCCCACCAGGCCCTGCTGAAGAGTCTCTCCCCACCTTTCCCCTCAGCCCCCTTTGGGCACTGGGAGCCGCTCTCAGCTCTCCCCGGAGCCTCCTCTTCTCCAGGCTGAACAGCCCCAGCTCTCCCAGCCTGGCCTCACAGCAGAGCTGCTCCACCTTCTGATCATTTTTTATCCTAAGGTTTCATCCAGGAGGGAACCTGGACGTAAAGGCAGGAGTAAAGCCTGTCTTTCTCCTCCAGACAGCCCCGTAGGCATGCCAGCCCATCCGGAAGCGCTCCCAGCTGATGACACCACCTGGGCCTGGGCTGTTTTACTTTGACCTCAGTTGCTTTTTTCCTTTTCTTTCACCTTTCTTTTCCCTCTTATTTTCTTTTCTTTCCTTTCCTTCTTCTATCGTTTTCCTTTTTTTTTTTCTTTTCTTAATTTCCACTATTTTTTCCTTTTTTTTCTTGCTTTTTTCCTTTTTTCTTTTTTTTTCAATTTTTCCTTTTCTTTTAAATTTTCTTTTCCTTTTTCCTTTTCTTTTTCGTCTCCTTTTCCCTTCCTTTCCCTCCCTCCTCTCTGCTCCAGCTGCATGCAATCCACACAGAGAGCATTTGCCTTTCACACACCCGTTAATCATTTGCCAGCTCGGCCGCGGCACATGAGCACAGCAGCACCATGGGGCTGAGGAGGGGGTCAGGACTGAGGGGGTTACAGCAGCACAAGCCTGAGCCCCCCAGTGCCCCACAGCACTGGAGGCGATGGGGTGTGGGACCCGCGGCTGGGAAATGCCAGCGGATCCCCCCACTGTAACAAGCAAAAAACCCTCCACAAAAATGCTCCCGCAGATAGGATGACAATGGGCTGGATCGCTGCGCCTCCTCCAAACGCTCTCCGCTGGGAGCGGGGCCACCAGCAGCCGTGGCCTCGGCAGTGCCGCCCCACAGCGCCCCGCGGGCAGCCATGCCCACCCTGCCTCCGCTCCGGGCTCCCCACGCCGGCACGGCCCCGGTGCTGCTGGAAATCCTCCGATCTCTGCAGATAACATGTCCTCGGAGCTACGGGGATTAACCTGGGCAAGGGGTGGCCTGAGCTCTAGGGCTGGAGGACAAATGGGGCTCCTGGGTGCACAGTGACACCAGGCTGAGGGGCCTCCGCACCCACAGCAGGCGGGAGGCCCCGGGGATGGGCAGCCACCTGAACGTGCAAGAGGAGCAACTTTGACCGCAAACTCAGACCAGAAGAGGAGCATAGCAAGGGCCAAGCAGGGTTTTCCGGCGTGTTCCTGGGCAGAGGTCCTGGAGGAGAAGGGCAGTGTGGCACCCTGAGAGCTGTGTGGGCATGTCCCAAACCCCATGGCAAACCGGCTGCGGGGCTTACAGCTCAAACAAGCATTCAGGTGCCTTTCTCCTGGCCTTCGTCGAGCCCCTGGGCTCTGCCCAGCCCCAACCCTGCTCCCACTAGCACATCCATCCCCGGCAGGGTGCCCTGGGCCGGGACAATGGCATCATTCCACAGCAAGAAATGGGACCCAGAGAGCCAAAATGCCCTGAGCCCCTCAGGGGGCTGCTCGCAGCAGCCTGAAGACCACATCTCCCGGGCGTGAGCACAAATTCCTTGGCCATCCCCGTGCTCCTGGAGGCCCCACACAGCCCAGAGGCCCTGAGGGGCTTTGCTCCCCTTTGGAAACCAAGACCCTGCATGGGAGAGGCTCTGGGAGTCCCACGGGAACGGAGAGCGGGGCCACGGGAGCCAGCTCACAAATTAACTCCCCAGCCCCCCAAGCCACCGTGCAGCAGGAGGGTCCCGGGGGTGCCAGCGCTGGCCACACTCTCCTGTAGCACGTCAACAGCTCTCCAGCCTCTGGGAGAGTAGCTGACATCAACCGGCGCAAAGCAGCGCCCTGCAGAGCCGCGGGGCCAATGTCACCCCCCCTGTCCTGGGCAGCCTTGCGCAGACACCGCCACCAGCGGCCACAGTCACACTCGCTCCCTGGGAAGCATCCCCCATCCATGGACCACAGCACCTCCAGTGCGGCCCCAGGGACAGGCACGCCACCGCCCGCTCCCCCAGGACTCCAACCCTCCCCAACTCCAAAAGGTCCCAGCTCTTTTTCTCCCGGCACAAGTAGTCCTCAGAAAGGGCCAGGGCATCCCATTTGGAGGGGAGCTAGAGCCAAGCGCCTCGGGCAGGCTGTGAGGATGCCGAAGCGTTTCGGAGCGCAGGGGCAGGCCAGCGGGGCCTGGCAGGCGATGAGACGGGAGGACAATACAACGGCCCGTTTGTGCTCCCGGCTCCCGCCCCCCCCGGCCCTGCCCCATGCCATAGTGAGGCTGGTATTCAGGAATTAATTGATGTAATTAAAGTGTGGCGTGACTTTGCCACGGCCTCTGAAGGCGGTGGCGGCGGGCCAGGGTCTGCGGGTGGAGGAGGAGCCCCTCGCGTGCTATTCTCCCCGTAGAAGAAGGGCAGATCTTGGGCAGATCCCAGGCATGAAATCGGCATAAAGAGATTGTCAGGAAAGTGGAACAGAGCCTGCCTCACCACCATCGCAGCTGCAGGGTGATAATTCACCCCAGCAAGCTACTGCATCCCGTCCCACCGCAGCAACACCTCTGGCACAAGGTGCCGGACCCGACACCGAGCAGTGCCCAGGGATGAGTCAACTCAGTTGGGCTCCCTGGTTGCTCCACTCCAGTTCTGCACTGCGGCCCCTGAGCGCAGACAGGGCCTGGGCACAGGGCTGGGGGCTGCGCTGGCAGGCAAGGGTCCCCTCACCTCGCCCCGGAGCGCACGACAGGGCAGGAATGTCGCCCGCCTTCCCCCTTCCTCTGCCCCAGACCTGGGAGTCGGCGCCACGCCAGCAGTGACAGTAACAACATCCCAACATGGAGAGCACACAGGGTGAGCGAACAGAGCCTGGCCCTGATTTCTGACCGCTTGCCCGGGTTGGGAATAATTTTCCCACTGGGGTTCCTGTGTCAGAGGGCCGCTGAGCCCGGGGCTAACCGCCGCACGCCAGCTGGAGCCCTCCCAGCTCGCTGCCAGCCTGGCGAAGTTGTAAGCAAACCCCCTGGTTCTTTCAGCGGCCGGGGAGAATGGAGCGGTGCGGCCCCGGGGGGAGCGGGATCCCACGAAGGGCGCTGTGGCGAGCTGGTGACAGGGGATGCCTTGTTGTTAACGAGGTGCAGAAGAGGATGCAGGCATCCGCCCCCTCGCCTCCCCAGGGGCGCTGGCTTTGCAGCTGCCCCAGCAGCTTCCTCCGGGTATTGGAGCGGCAGCAAGCCCACCCTGGCACTCCTCCGCAAATCCCTATCTGAGCGCCGAGCGTGCCCATGCCCGCCGGAGGGGATGCGGGGTGCAGGTCGGGCTGCTGGGCCACAGGCAACCAGTCTGACCCTGCTAGCACCGCGGCCTGGTTGCTGAGGGATGGAGGAGTCCATGGCCATCCCTACCGCACAGTGACAGCATCAGGCCTGACCCCTGTCCCCCACCAGGACCCCCACGGCTCCTCACACTGCTCCTCCATCCGCTCTTCTTGGCACGGTCCAGACGACAGCTCAACATCCTGGCCGGAGGAAGGACGAATCAGGAACCTGGGAGACAAACAGCTCTGGTGTAAGCATCTCCCCTAGGTCTCCACCTCAGCACTGCCGCACCCCCTGCGGCCTCAGGCCATGGGCTGTGCTTTGGATTCCCTTGGGAAAGGGAAAAACGAGCCACTTGCTGGCCTATTTCAGACAGCCATAGAGGAGTGATGGTTGTCCCAGTGCCAGAGTGGTATCTCCAGCCAGGCAATCCATCCCGCGCAGGCCCTGGGATGGCAGAGCAGGATCGCACAGCAGGCAGGGCATCCACACGGCTGCAGCTACTGGGCTGACTGGGTTGAGGATGAACCATGAGGGCAGCGCTTCAGGGACCCTCCCAGCTTCTCATCCAGGGCAGCTGGAGCCACTGGGTTCCCACCAGTGTGGAGCAGGAGGGAGAGCAGACGTGAGATCAACCTCCGGAGCAGCTGCTGGAAACCCAAACAGAGCCATCCAGCTGTGCCGCAGAGAGCCAGGGCTCTCCCCATCCCTCCTTCCCAAACCCAGGGCCACCTCTCCTGCGAGCCACCACCAAAGCCATGCACCGGCTCCTCTGCCTGCAGAAATCACAGCTCCCACGCCTTGCACACTCCATCCTCTCGCAGTCACTCACCAGACACTGCGGCTTGGCCCATGCCCCGCGGGCTCGGCACGAGCACGGCTGTGGCCCAGGGTAAACAAACAGCATTTCCTCCGCAGCCATTGCCTCCTGCCACCGCAGCCACCTCGGCTGGCCAGGCGGTGAGGTTTAGCAAGGTCCAGGCCTGTGGTCGCTGTGGGCTCCGCTTCCGGCGCTGCCTGCCACCACGGCTGGCAGAGAGCAAGGCTGGAACAACAAACAAACAAGAAACATGCACAGCTTGGCTAGGCCTGAACGTTGGAAACAGAGATAAGCTGCTCTGAGAGCCGAATCCCCGCGAGGCGGTGGAGCGGGGAGGAGAGGGCGGCGGAGCTGCCATGTGCCAGCTGGGGAGCAGGCGGCCCCTGCAGACACCAGCTCCCACCTCTGGGTGCTGGGGAGGGGAAGCACCCCGAGGCGCCCAGCCACGCTGCGGCTGCCAGCTCTGCCGTGCGGCACCCAGCTCCGGCCGTGGGGTGGAGGGAGGTCAGGTTGGGCTGGAGAGCACAGTCCCATCTCCTTGCACCGCACCCAGCCCTGCCAAAACCCACGTGGCAAACGCACGCGGTGACAGTGGCGAAAGGAAGAGCAGGAAATCATTAGGCTGCTGCGGCTGTGCCCTTAAGACCCCGTGCTGGAACCCCCGGGCACCTTGCCTGCCTGCGGCCGCACAAGGGCTGGAGGCAGGGTCTCGGCGCCCGGCTCACTGCGCTCTCTGCTGAGCAGAGACCTCTGTGCTTTGCCCCGGCAGGAGCAGCAGCCCCGCTCCTCGGGCTCCTTGTATTTTTCTAAACAAACGATCTCACAAGTGCAGTTTGGAGCAGAGAGCCTGTTGTGAAACTGGGACTGGGCGATTTCCGCAGCCCCGATTCCTTGCAAACTGCTGAAGCAGGCGAGAGAATAGTTCAGGGTCCCCTCGAACGCACCCGACCTCCCCGGAGGAGCTGGCTGAGTCAGTAGTTTGGGAAGGAGAAGACTTGTGCTTCGTTCCCAGCTCTGCCACCGACTCACTGGGTGGCTCTGGGTGAATCACTTCCCTGCGCCTGTGCTTTCCACTGTGAAGCACCGGCTGGGGCAGCGCCGCTCTGAAGGCACCAGGCGGGCGCACTCGGTGGTCTGCGGGACAGGCGGCAAAGGGCACCGCAGGCTGGAGGAGGGCAGCTTGAGGCTCTGCCAGGACTGGCCTCTGCCCCGAGGAGCAGGCCATGCCCGTTCACAGGCACGAGGTGAAGCATGCCGACACCTCAAGCGGTACCCAGCCCACCTGCCCCACAGCCCGCTGCAGGCAGAGCGGGCACACCGCCTGCGCCACCAAAGCGCTTTACTTCCTCTCACCCCTGTGCCCCCCTCTGCCACCCCCGCATCCTTGGAGCCCATCTCTGCCTTGGAAAGCCTCACACGCTCCGTCAGTTTAGGGCAGATGGTGCTCCCACGCCCCCGCCCCAGCGCCACGTGCCTGGTCGGACAGATCCAGGTCAGCGCCAGCAGTGGTGTGCCCAGGATTTCAGATCCTCTGGGAAAAAGAGGCTTGCTGCTAGAAATAAAACTGTAAATGTTCTGGACCACCATGATGAGTCAGTGCTGTTCACGCTGTGCAAGCTCTGCATCTTTTGGGCGTGTGCGAGCGCAGCTGCACACCCATCAGGGGCTGCACCCACAGGCCTGTGGGCATTGCTGCCGTGCCCATCGTGGCACTGGGCTGGGCAACTGCAGCGTCAGGCATTTGGGGTAGGGATCACCAGGTGCCTGGAAGATCTTCCGGAAGAGTGGCCTCCGGACATCACGAGGGGATGACGCAAAGGTAAGAAACGCAGAAACTGGTGGGTGTCCCAGGCCAGATGTCCGGGAGAGGTGCAGAAGGCAGCGTTGTGGTTGTTTGGAGGAGGGCAAGGTCGGTCCATGAACACGAACCACCCTGATGGCCCTGGCTCATTTTCCTTTCATACGGCATTACCCAGGGACACGATGTTCTCTGCATTTTACCAAAGAGAGAATAGTGGCAGTGAGAGGCGAGTCAGCTATGGAGGTCAGCAACAGTGCGAACTCGGAGAGCGAACGGCTCGGAGAGATGCAGCTTGGAGCACCCTGCCCAGCACCTCCACCACATACAGCCTTCCCGCGAGGGCACTGCTCCCCTCTGCGGGGCACGTGGGCATCCCGGGCACGCAGCCAGGCACCAGCCCCTCAACAGCACAGGATAAACAGCCACGGAGACATGGAGAGGAAAAATGCACGCACCTTCCGCAGATAAGGAAGCTACTGCAGGCCCAGGGGAGAAACAGAGAGGATGAGGAGGGACCTGCCCAACACAGCAGTCCCCAGGGGCCAGCTTGGTCCCCAGGGCTGCGAAGGTTTGAGATCAGCTCTCCTCTGCCTCAGACTGCAGCGTGGCCCCGGGCACGTCAGTCCCAGTCCCAGGAGGGCACTCCCCAGGGATGTTCCCACAGACCATGGCGGCCAAGCCTTCTGCCAGCGAGTCTCCGCAGGCAGCTCCTGGCACAGCCGGGTCACAGCAGCGCTGGGTGAAGGCACAGGGGCTCCTCCTGGGGCTCCTCGGGCCTCCCCTGCCACCTCCAGCCGATCCACTCCCAAAGCCTGAGCAGTTTGTTCCCCTCTGCATCCCAGCCGGCTCCAGCCAAGGCAGGGCTGGGTGCGTTCGGGACGGGCAGCGCTGCCCGCCTGCCGGCAGCCGGCTCCAGGCAGGGGCAGGGCACCCTCTCGGCCACTGCTACACCGGGCGCTGCTGCAAACCCAGCACCCCGCTCCCCGCCCAGAAAATGAGAGACGCTCCAAGGCCCTGGCTTGTCACCAGTTTAACAGGCACAGCAAATGGAAGTTTATAAATCTGGGTCGCTTCTCTAAATGGATTTGCATTTGGCATCTCTTTCAACAAGGGCAATGAAAACAGACTTTGATATCATATGCTATCATTTTACTAATAAAAACAGACCGCAGCTGCCAAATACATCTGAGCATCTTAAAAGAGCTCTTTGAATTAAAGAGACATTGCCAAATTTAAAGTGCATGTTCTTAGTTTAGAAACTAGACTGCAGCAATTAGACACGAGCACACAGCAGACACGAAGGATGCAGACCGAGCACACCCCGCGTGTTCCTACACACGTCTATACGTGCACGCAGCTGCCTGCATATATACGTGTCTGGCTTCTGCTCTGCTTCTTCAGCGGCAGCATCCCAGGGAGCGGAGCGGACGTCCTGGGCCCGCTCCCTCACGCACACCTGCCTGGGAGAGCCAGGCTCCCGCAGGAACCGGGAACGCAGCACTGCAGGAAGCTGCAGCGGCGCAGCGCAGCATGCTCCCGGCAGCCAGCGCGGGCTGCAGCTGGCCATGCCGTGCACGGAGCAGAACGCCTCGCCGGGAGCCAGTGCCTTGCTGCCGCTCTCCCTCGGCTGTGAAGCCTTCTGGGCTGCTCCCACCTGCAGGAAAACCTGGTGGGTGAGGTCATCTCAGGGATTGGCCGGCCGCAGAGGTGAGTTCACGGAACAGAGCTGAGAGCCCTTGGGCTCGAGTCGGAGGGGACCTGCACTTGGGTGGGAGCCAGCAGCTCTCCACCCCTGTAGGATCCCCTCCAGCGTGGCTGCCTGCAGCAAAACACGAGTGAAGGGGAGCAGCCCTCAGGCTGCTCTAGCCTTCTCCAGCCACCCAGTCCAGGGTTCAGCATGCCCGCAGGGCTGGTGATCAGCCTACAGGGGCCCTGCTTTTGGGGGAGAACGGGGGACCCACAGCTGGGATGGTTACAAAGCCTGTCCCTGCAGATTTCTCTCCGAGTCACTGGCTGATTCTGGAGTTACGAAAAAAACAATTATCAAAAGGGATAAGGCTGATTGTTCCTGTCCCTGTCTGCCTAAACCTGTCTGCATACCTTCACGCCACATTGACACAGTCCCCAAGGCTTGGAAAGGCTCCCTCTTCCCAAAAGTCAGCAGTTCAAAGAGCCGCTTTGAGGAGCCCCAGCCTGCACCCAGCACGCAGGAGGATGCAGGGGGACCCGCCGCCACTGCTGCTGGCCACGTGCCCTGGGCAGATGGGACCTCTGTGCCCCAGCACTCTCCATCCTCGGGCTCCCAATCTCAGCTCCTCAGGAAAGGGCCTAAAATGGGGAGAGGTGAATCACTCCCTTCCTCGCCCCTAGGGTAAAGCTGGTCAGGAATTTTCTGTCACTGTCATTTTCCTAAAGGAAAATCCACTTGTGCCCAACCACACTTCTCAGCTCTGTGACCTTTAAGACTGACTGTCTGCTGGGAAAGCAGGAAACAAACAGATTTGTTTGGTTCAGTTTGATCCGACTTGAAATATTTTTGGTTGCGGGCCTGATCCAAAGTGTTTCATCTCAGATCAGTTCCACATTAATCCGTAATTCCCTGGCAGGCTGCGCTGCCAGCAGCACTGTCGCTAGGATGCTGCTCCCTCCCGGGGCCCCGCTCCTACGCCGCAGTGCATCTCTGTGGCTGCCCCGCCAGCCCCGGCCAGGTGTGCCGTGAGGGTCAGGAGCGTTTTTCAGAGGTTGCAGGTCTCCGACTGTGCATGCAGGTCCGTAGCAGCCTCCCTCACCACTGTCCCTGAGCAGCAGCTCAGTGCCTGCATCTGTGCGCTGGCTGAGAACTTGGCCTGTAAAGCATCAGACAGGCCTTCGCCGCGCAGCAGGAGGCTCCTCTGAAGCAGCTCCTCACTGCCTTCTCTGCAACTTTTATTCGCTTCTCTCTGCGCTGAGACCGTCCCATTTCTTTCCAGCATTTGCCCCATCACAGTGCCCCCCGTCTCCCTGACGCTGTACCCCTGCCCTGCTCGTAATGCCGTGTGTGAGCGCAGTAGGAACTCAAGCTCTGCATGAACGGACAAAAAAACTTCTGCTGACTCTTGCTGCTGAGCTGGTCTCATCAGTGTAAGTCAGCGTTTCAGGACACGGAGACTTGGGGCTGCTGGTAGCAAAGCAAGGGCGTCATGTCAGGGACAGTGACAAAGAGGGGCTGCAGACAAGCAGTGGCTGCGTGTGCCTGTCCCACGCCAGGTCCGCGGGCAAGCCCTGCTCCAGGCAGATGCACTGCCAGTGCCGGAGGTGCTGACGGAGCTGCGGGTCTGTGTGGGGGCCTGCTCACGGGCGGCTGTGGCTGAGACAGAGCAGGGTTGCTGCAGCCCTGGGAGCAGTTAGAGCAGAGAGCTGGTCCACAGCAGGGTTGGCTCCAAGGATACCCCTGCCTGCACACAGCTCGCTGCACTCTGCCCTGACATCGCAAGGGAGGACTCAGACATAGCTCACCTCACCTTGCCACACGCTGCAGGAGTTTGTCCAGACACCAAAACATCCCAGCCAGCCTCAGAGGCTTTATCTGCAGGGTGGGAAGGAGCATCTCAGTGAACCTCTGTCCCATGAGTTACCGACTCCTTCCTCTACCTCTTACAGAGCAACTGCAGGCGATGTGGGAGTCGTAGGAGCCAGCCAGTGCATGTCCTCAGATGGGAGGGAGCAAAAGGCACGCTGCCACTGAGGACAAGTCAAGATGGTGGCCTTGAGTGGAGCCAACGAAAAGCAGGGATCTTGATGAGCACGGGAACCTCTGTGGTCCAGCACAGCCTGGAGCCCACAGTCAGGGCAGCGCTTTCACAGGGAGGATGTGTTTCCTCCAGCAACACCTTGAGTTATCGCAGCTTCTCTGTGTGCCACTGTCCTGCAAACTGCTTTTATAAACCATGGGAGGCTGATGTACACACGGCCTCCAAAAAAAGATTTTCATGTTGGTACTGCAGAAAAATCCAGCATCTGGGTGTTTCAGCCTGCCCAGCTGAGATAACAGGCACATACTATCATCTCAAGCAGCCCAAGGCTCCCAGGGGCAGCATTATGAAGGCAAACATTTGGATGCTCAGGATTGTGCTCCATGGCCCCTAGGCACATCTTTGCTGTCCTGTTTGTTTCTGAAGCGCTCCTGGTCTCCGAGCCAGCTCCTGCATAGGGGCACAAGACACAAGCTACACACTCAAACAATCAGTCTCTTGAGTTCCCAGTTCCCTGAGCTCTTTTCCTGGGAAAAGACTCGCTTCACTTCTCCTCTGGTTTTCAAGACTGCCGCCACACCAGGGGAGCATCACCTCACAGACACAGCTCCCTGTACGAGCTGTACGGGCGCATGCCCCTGCGGAGCAGCGATCCTTACTTCACAGAATCACAGAATGGTTGAGGCTGGAAGGGACCTCTGGAGGTCACCTTGTCCAACCCCTTGGGAAGGCACTTGGGAGGAGGCAGAGCCACATGGCTCTAGGGCGAGGCTATTCGCACACCTCCACAGGCAACCAGCACACGGCTACGCTGACACTCTCGCAAGCGGCCGCATTGCTGCTGCTCAGCACATTACTGCCAGCTGCCATCCACGGTTGTGCAGGTGCTGCAAGCAACGGCAAATCCACGGAGAGCTGCAGCCATGAGTGAGCTCCAGAACCACCCGCATGACCGCAGCGCATGGAGCCGCTGTGCAGGGTCTTGTGCCAACTGCCCAAGGAACCAGTCAGCTCACAGACAGCGCCAACGCAGCAGGAACCACCTCCATCCCTGGCAGCGAATCCGGTCTTTGGCATGACTGCTCCAGGGAGGCTACGGGAGGATGTGAAGGATGGGGCAGAAGGGCAATGGCTGGGGAGGGAGAGTGGGAGAGGAACTGGGAAAGGGAAACAGGCAGTGTGACTGGCCATGATAGAAAACAAGGAGCCAGAAAGAGTATTTTTGGTAATTTAAAAATAAGGTTTTTCAGTTCTTTATCTTTGCCACCTCCGGTTTCAGTGCTGAGGACTGAGAACCATGAGACAGTCCAGAGAGACAGTAACTGTGCCGAAACTGCAGGATCCAGGAACACCTTTCACCACCAGTATTTGGTGGGAATCGAGTTACATCACAGCTCGACAGCAGAAGGATAACATGGTCATCCCCCCGACTCCCAATGCCAAAGTCAGTCAGCCAAGGCAGCAGGAGCTGAGCGGAGCTGAGCGGAGCTGAGCCGCCAGCGCACCGCCCTGGGCTCACGTTCAGCCCTAAGCCGTGACACGCACTGCCTGCAGCAAGACCTCAAGGTGCTGGGCAGACATGTGCAGAGAATCAGGAACGTGGAGATGATGTGCTGGGGACCTCTGCCAACTCCCTTCTTCAGGCTCAGTGGAGGTCACAGCTTGCCCAGTTGCCCATGGTTTCTTTATTCTGGCGCCCTTTTAAAATTTTTGCAGCTCTTCGTCTAGAAACACCTTTGCTGCTTTCAGCGGTTGTTGCTCTTCTTAACTGTAACTTGGTTTGTTTTGTTCTGTTTATCTTTCCAAGGACACTTTGCCTGGTTTTCCTTATCTCCTCTGCT
The DNA here is from genome assembly GCA_009806455.1 of Tetrax tetrax. Taxonomy (NCBI): domain Eukaryota; kingdom Metazoa; phylum Chordata; class Aves; order Otidiformes; family Otididae; genus Tetrax; species Tetrax tetrax. Next base: position 21,678 of record WHYT01016632.1, on the reverse strand, counting down.
CCTCTTAAAGAGCCTTGAATCACGTCAGAGCAGCTACTCCGCTCACCGGTTTTGTGGTTCGTAATACGTTGCTTGTGCTAACTGCCACTCACACCAGTTACGGACTGTCTGACCTGCCCTCTCCCTCACTGAGTTTTGTGGGAAGGAAAGCGGGACACACAGCCTGGAAGGCAACTGTGACACGTTCTAATCCCGCAGATTAGGCATAATTTATTGATGTAGGGTGAAGAATGAAACCACAGTACAGTGCTGCAGGGGTAGGCTGGCCTCCAGCTTCTACTTTAATGCCACAAACAAAAATCCCAGGTAGCCAGGAGAGCAAAGCAGGCCAAAAACTTCTCGGGTCACCTCTCCCAGCATCTTCATCCTCCTGCTGGTTGAAGTCCAGTGGGAAGGACCAGCTTTGAGCAAGCCCACCCCACCAGGGCCAGCACACCTTGGGCCGCTCTGCTCTGCTGCGACTGGCTTTGAAGGACTCCAGCACTTGGGAAAATGATTGGTCTCACTTCTACATCCCCATCATGTCCAGTGGGGCTTGCACTCTGTTGGCAGAAGCCCAAGACCAAAATCAAGCATTTCTTAACCCAGTTTTCTCCTCTGGCTACCTGTGCATGCCTTAGCAAAGCTATTTGAATCCCCAGCGCAGCGGGATCTGCAGTTTCAGGCCAGCTGCTGCAGATCAGCATATGTCAGCTGGTTCCAATGGCACAGAACTAGTTTATACCAACAAAAGATCCTGTCCAGGAACCGGGAAGCATTGTTCTCATTACCTCTGCAATGCTTTTGGTCGCAAGCTATCCCATAGGGAATGGTGGAGCTGGCTCTTTCAGCCCAGTTTCCAATAGAAATAAAACTTAAGCAATCACGCTGTTTGTGTGTGTTCATCCATCCCCAACAGCTCAGTAACCCATCGGCAAGTTTCACCCAAATCTGATGGAGGAGTCGAGAAGCTAGTGTCTGACTCAGTTTGTGACACGCGGTCCATCTCTCCTATCAGTTGCACGGGAGGAACCCACACAGAAAGCTGCTGTGAGAGCTCAACTTCTATCAGACACCAGACAACAGTACACAGAGCTTCCCCAAACGCCCTCCTCACGCAGAAGCTTTAGGCAGGACTCACACTTTCCAGGACGCCAGAGAAGACAGAGCCCTGGAAGAAGAGGTTTCCTCGAGCTGGCTGCTCAGACTTGCTGCCTCTGGTTTTGCACTGAGGCTGTCACCACCATAAACTGAAGTTTACACTGAGAAACAGAACGACCAAGAAAGCCAGTACCTGATGGAAAGAAGCAACCTCCTGCCTTGGGAGACTGGCACCGAAAAATGCCAGGCAGCATTTTTGCATTTTGGTCCGGATCTGGACCATCCCAGGCCCCAGAACAGTGGGAAGGGCCAGGATTTTCTCACCCTCCTAGACAGGTTTTAAAGGTAATGGTGTCTTTTCTCCAGGCTTCACCAGACACTCAGAAGAAAATCCAACGGAAACAATTGATGTCAGTGACTGATGTGCCCACTACAGCACTTGAGCTGTTTGTAGGAAGAAGCACAAAAATAATACAAGTTCACTGTTTATCTAACACCGGCCAAGGGCAAAGTCAACAAACAGTCTTGGCATCTCGCAGGAGACACAAAGCTGACAGCCCCAGCCTGCCCTAAGCAGACATGGGATGCATTGACTTTGGCAGCGGTGGCTGCTGCATGCTGTCACGTCAATAAACATCCCCACAGATATCTGGAGGAGGTGAATGGTCATGGGACACAGAGGGGAACAGTGTTTGCTATAAAGAGACAAGGGAGAGAGAAAAATCAGTCTTATAAATAATAACACTTCGCTCTGCAATATGCTCATGCATAAGGAGAAGTAGGAACGCTAACGGGGAGGCTGTCCCGTTACTGCCTGAAGGCACGGTGCTGCGATACTGCTGTGCAGCTGTGTGCGGCGATGGAGGTGGTGGCACTGATGATGTGCTCCCACCACCCTTGCTGCTGCTTTCCTCTCTGCTTCCAGAAACACCTTTATCTCTCCAGAGGGTGTGGGTCCCTCTGGTTACTCCTCTCCCAGAACACGGCCCCACGTGCCAGTTCACATGGAGAGGGGCGCAGCTCTGCGCCAGCTGGTGGCTGGAGAGCTAAGCTGGGACAGGGCTCCTCCAAGCCCACGCTGCCTCTCAGATCCAGCCCCTTCCCCACCTCACAGCCCGCAGGCAAGTCAGCCGCAAAACTGCACTGGGCTGGCACAGCAGCTCACGCCTGGCTCCTGGCGATGCTGTGACTATGCACAAAACCACGGCTCACAGCACAATCTTCACTCACTGAGACACAACTAACCTAACACAATCCCCTCAGGTGCTGACTTGAGAAGAGAAGCTTGTTTCCAACATCTTCAGAGAAAGAGCGTTGCCTGAAACAGAACCAGGAAGCGAACAAGCAGCCCAGGCAGCAGAGAAAAGCCAGGCCATGGCCTTGAAATGCACACCACAGCGTAAAACAGACGACAGCTTGTGAAGGTCCCTCTGAACAGCAGCTGTGCCCTCCAGCGTATCAGCTGTTTGCCCCCAGTCTGGCACCATTCGCAGGCTCCACGACACACTAAGCCATTAATAAACATCATGGGTCCCGGTGTCAAAAAAGCACTCGGTATCTCTGCCTTTTCCATGTCCTTTGTTCCTAGGTCCCCGGCCCCAGTAAGCGGAGAGCCCACACCTTCCTTAGCCTTCATTTTGCTGCTTTACCGAAGAGGCCCATCTTGGTGTCCTCCACATCCGCTAGCTGCAGCACCACTGAGCTTCAGCTTTCCTCACTCCATTCCTGAAGGCTCGGGCAATGCCTGGATGTCCACTGCAGGCAGCCTGTCCCCGGTTCTGCTGCCTGTCCAGGAGCCCCCTCGTGGGCTCCTTCCCAAAGCACTGCTCTTACATCAAGGAAGCTGGTCCCTGGCCCAGACGCTGCTATTTCAGTGGATGCAGGATGAAACAGAAGGCAAGGTTGCAGCCCAGTCTATCCAGGGGGAATCACGGGGTGTAATTCCACCCTTCCCAGAACATCTAAGCTGCACATACGGGACAGAGCCATTTTAAGAGCAACAATGCCCCCTGCCTGTCTCCATCCCATTCCTTTGAATTTTCTGGCTGCAAACCAGTTGATTTAGATCTGTCCCCTCTCCCATACCACAGCTAGGACATGCAACCTCAGGTTTAGGGGAGATGGGATTTTTAGGACTGGATTCTGCTTCAACATGGTGTAGAGTAAAGGTGGCTTCACTGAAGTCTCTGCTGTTCAGTCTGAACAGGGCTTGGTCATGGACAAGCCAGGTCACTTTCAGAGCCCCGCATCCTCAGGAGCACCCAGAAACTCAGCTCCTTCTGTTTTCAGTTTCATAATCCATACTTCATCTTACCTCTCCTTTCAACAACTCCACCTTTTCCAAACTCCCACTGCACCAGAGAGAGGATGTCGCCTAGATCTTCCCACTGACCTCACTAGGGTGCTCTGCATCTTCTCGCTTGATTCGCTGCCTTCTCCAAGTGGAGAGAACAAGCAAGGACGGAGAAGAGGCAGGCCATGGTGCCAAAAGAGGTCTGCTGGGCTGAAAAGTGACAGGCTTTTGTGGAGTGAGTCGATATGCTAAGCCATGACGTGGTGAGCTGGTTGCCTGAGTCCCCTTGGCTGTGAGGAGGACTAGGAGAGCCTGTCCCCAGAGGAGAACGTTGTGACTCCGCGAAGCAGGGCAGGAGAGCTGCCAAAACTACTCGCTGGAGAGACAAGGCACTGGGGTAGGATCACAGACATCCCTGACGCAGAGGAAACCGGGTACTGAGAACCTGGAACAAGGGACTGAGAAGCACAGCAAGGGAAGAGTTTGGGGCGATGAGTCACAGACTGAACGCAAACACAGGAACAGGCTATCACGCGGTAACCAGTTATTCGTGTCAGCATTACGATCCATGTGCATTCGCTTAGTCCGTGCAAATAAGGTCATTTCAGCCAGCTTAGTGCAGTTCTGTCACACTGGCTAACTCCACTTGACTTGCATGTGCCATGGATTAAGGGAGTGCCCACAACTGCCCCCACAGTCAGCTGATGTACAGCAGCATATTTCTGTGTGACAACTTGTCCAGTCTGTCCGTGTCTCCAGCTTCATTAAAGCTTCATCAGTGGGACAGGGAAGTCTCAAGAAAAAGCACCTGGGGTATGGTAAGGTATCTAAGGAGGTCAGACACATTGGGTTGCCAGCGCGGTTATGTTCGAGCACAACGAGGACCCATCCCATGCCATTTCTGCCTCCCATCTTGGGCGTTCCTTCTCCAGGACCACAGCCTCCCATGTTCCTCTCCTAGGCTGGAGCCTACTGGGCTTGGAGATGGCTGCTTGACAGAACTGCCTCGTTAGGAGGTTTCGCAACAAGCTCCCTGTGACTGTATTAAGTGGCCTGCATCATCTGTTTTGACTTTGCTGAATCTGTCTGTGTTCAATATGTTTCTCGCAAGGGTCCCAGTTCAGCCCTCATTGACGTCAATGGGAGTCGGTCCATTCCCTTCAATGAGAGCAAGAACTGTCCCTTGGTGCTTGTATCTCAGCTGTTTCACTTCAATGCCCAGCTCCGTACATTCTCCTACCTTTCCCATCCCTTGAACACGGCTGGCGGCTCCAGCCTGTCCTTCCTGGTTGAGTGGCGGAACCTGTCCTGAACTCGCTCCCTGTTCCCCGACACTGTACTGCTCTCATTTGTGTTCACCACATATCTTGATTTTCTAAGCACCTTTAGCATTGTGTTTCCTTAGCTGGACCCTCAGCAACGTTTCCTTTCCTTAAACATAGGCAAAGCAACTTTGTTGGTTGGCCTCCCCACCTGGGCGATATCCTCCTCCTACAGCAGTCATCCACCTCAGCAGTAAGGAGGGCTTTCACTTCCGTTAGTTTTATTTCTGCATTAGCTCCTCAACGTTCAGTTCCCATCCTAACTTAGATCTCCGCGTGAGTGATTATCAAAGAGGAAGGTTGGACAGTCACAGGAGCCTGAGAATCTGGTTTCAACATCACACTCTGTTAAGGATTCCCACTGAGATTTCAGATAAGCCATTTAAATTCTTTGCTCCCTCTTGTAAAACCAGGAATCGTGCTCCCCTCTGTCCAGTGCTTTTTGATGGTGAGATGTCCTCACAGTACTTTTGAGACCACTACTGAATCTCACGCAGAGAAATTTACATCTCCAAGCCTTTCTGAGTTAGCACCACCACTGCTTCTAAAACACTTCAAAAATGGACAAACAAAGATGCAAAATATTAGCTGATCACCCACTAGATAAACCTTTCATCACATCCATGGACTGCCAGGACAGCACACGCCACGCTTGCATTGTTTTAAGCCCTTTCCTAGAGTGCTCACTCCAGCGATGCTGGGGAAAGGATCCTGCACCAGAGAGCTCCATGGTGTGACTCAATACCGCCTTGCTTACGTTCGCACGTCCATCCTGGAGCCAAACTGTCTGTCTGATTTATGTTATCCTAAGGAAGATCTTAAGTTAATGGCACTAAAGTTCTTCAGAGAAGACCCATCTCATGGAAGAGGGAAAAAGAAAGAGGGAACAACGGGAACTCTTCTCCTTCCACATTCCAGCTGGGCTTGGCTGGAGCTGGCTTCAATTATGCTGATGGAGCCCAGCACTGTGCACTTCTGAGGCTGCCACAATATCTCCCAGCACCAGAGACGCGCTCTCAGGCAAAGCGGGAAGCAGATGGGCTAAACACAGCACCCCCACCTCCTTGCGGCAGGCATAATTTGAGAGAATAGGATCGTATTTATCAGTAACAGATACTCTGCTGGAAGTGGGTAGGCTTCCTGTGAGCTTCGGGAGCGAGGAGGGAACGGCAAAGCACTGGAAACAGCAGTTGGCCACAGTTCCAGGGGAACACTTTCAAGATGTGGTCTGCCCCACTGATATGCAGGCAGAGACAATTCAGCCTCAGGAACAACTTCATATCACCCCAGCTCTAGAGATGAGAAGGAGGAAAGACAACGCTTCAGAGCTGGCGGTGGGTAGGGTACCCCCGCACATCACCTCACTGAGGATCCGCTGAGGCCCGTTAACTCTGCCACAGGGAAAGCCACTCTGACTGCAGCGCTCACACCCGGCTCCCATTTCGCTGGCAAATCATGAGGAATGAACTGTCAAAGCATCATGCTCCCTCAGCGCTCCACCTGCACGGCACCGGTACCAGAGACGGGCAGGGGATGGGGACGCGCAGTGACACTGCTATCAGACTAAGGAGGAACAAGGGATGTGAGGAAGGGGATGGAGAAGGGATGGAAAAGGTGAACATGGGCTGCCAGAGCCTTGCTCAGGTGGGAGCTGGGCAGAAACAGCAGTGAATCCACTATTTATGAGGAGCAAAGTGTTACAGAGCACAGCTGGGTCTGGACTGCCTTTACCGACACCACAGCCTGCCAAGCTCCTAATAAAACCCAACACAGGTTGACTTGGGTTCTCGTGGTGCTCCACAGCAGCAGCTTCCCCCTCCCCACCTGGGGCCCACGTGCGCTGCGAAGCAAGCACTTCCCCAGCATCTCACCGCATCCAGGGCCTCCAGGCTTCCCCACCCACCTCCTGCCAGCGGAGCAGGAGCGGGTCCGTGCCCTCACTGCTTAACCTGCTCTCCGCAGCCCCACCTCGCCACACACGCCTCCCCATTCCGAGCGGGATGGAGTACGCCCACAGTCTGTTGTTGTTGGTTTTGGCTCAGCAGTAGCAGGCTGCTTCCAGCAAGAGTGGTATGAATAATTGCCCAATTAACTGGAGGAACTTCCAGATGTGTGTTTGCTTTCATACCCATCCAGCCCCCCTCAATCCCACGTGCCTAACGCCGCGAAGAGCGATGGGGGTGGGAGAGCCAAGGCTCTGCTAGCTCGCACAGCAGCATGGGCAGGGCTAGCCCGCTGCCTGGCTCGCCTCCCCTTTCTATCCCCACCTCCCTCCCACTCTTTAAATGGGGAAATGGTCTTTTTTTAATGACCCCAGGGAGAAGGAAATTTGCCCTGCCTGCCAGAGCTTGGTTACACATGCCAAAAGCCGAGCAAGCAGAGAAGAAAGCTGATCCCATGTTATGATTTTTATCAGGTGCACATACGGTGAACCCCTTAAGACAGGTATTTTTTGCCATTTCCCCCTCCTTTCCCCATCAAATAATCTCACACTCAGCAGAGGTTTTATAATCAGTCAAACTGCTTTCACCCTGCGGGATGCACTGAAGCATTTCAAGATTGTGGTTCTTCTCTGTCATCAGTGGCATCCAGCCCTAGCATCGCCACCCATCCGCTTCCCGCCATCTGAGAAAGGGAGGCTCTTCCCAGGGTCGGGCTGAAGGTTTGACCTGAGCATGGTGTGTCTGGAAATTGGTCAAGAGAACAAGGCCAAAAGATGGCTCAGATCCCACAGGTGAAGTCGGCTTCCCACCATCATTCGCTCACACAAAAAGTGCAAGGGGTGGCTTTCATCTCTGATTCTAGCACCCAGTTCAGCACCTGAATAAGTATGCTCCAGTGAGAAACAAAAGCAGCTCCAGAGCAACCTGCTCCGTTCAACAGCGCTTGAGGCAAACGAGCCGATTCACTCACAGGAGGCTTCAGTCTCTTCCCACTGCACAGCACAGACGGAGCTTAAAGGACAAAGTTACACCAGATGGCAAACTTCTAGACAGCTACTGTTCAGGGAAATGAATGCCATCCAAAACATGCACTCTGCCCAGCCACAGCATGAGTGAAGCAACTCCAGCACAAGGCGTTCTCCCAGACCAAAACCTCAGCCCTGGGACCCCATGACCAGAAATAACAGCAGCCAGGGGTGATGACGCTGTTTGGAAGTGGCATCAGCTGGGCATTGTGGGCATCAGGCATCGTGTCATCCAACTCCCGAGGTTTTATATTGCAAACCTTCAGATGGCAACTAGCAGAGAGCACCTGGGACTTGCGCTGCAACACCACCACAGCCAGAACATCTCCGTTAGCACCGGCACACAGATGTACATAGGGCACTGCTGAAGCAGAAGTCTCATAAGACCAGCTTTTCACCCAGCAGCTGGCAAAGACTGAAGCCAAAGAAAGAGGAGAAACTGCCAAGTGATCCTTCCCCACAGGGTACAGAGAGCAAACGCTCTAAGTGAGCAGCTTCAGGGAAAGTGTGCTCCTGCAGCCAGCGCAATGGCTTGGACAATGCTCTGCTTCCCCATCCTCTGAATCAGGACAACTGGACAGCACAGACAGCCAAGCTTCAACTGCCTTTAAAAGACGAACAACAATGTTTTCCTAAGAAAAGCTCAACAGCCAACATTAACTTCTCAGTAATCAGCAAATAGCCTGGTATCAAAAACACTCTTCCATTTCCGTACCACACATCACAAGACTGGGGTATACAGTCCCATTTCTCACAAGTCTCTCTTCAATCACTGGAAAGGATTCTGCCAGGAATGTTTTTTTTTCCTAATCCCCTAGGTTGCTACTCAAATCCAGCCCACCTACAGCAATGACAATTAATTTGCCCCTTCTCTCCACAGCACATTTCCAGCTCAGTTACAGATGCGGTGACCTAAATAGAATCATAGAATCATAGAATGGTTAGAGTTGGAAGGGACCTTCAATGGTCATCTAGTCCAACCGCCCTGCAAGAAGCAGGGACCTCCCTGACTAGATCAGGTTGCTCAGAGCCTCATCCAGCCTGGCCTTGAACGTTTCCAGGGATGGGGCATCCACCACCTCTCTGGGCAAACTGTTCCAGTGCTCTACAACTTGCATTGTAAAAAATTTTTTTCTAATATCTAATCTAAACCTACCTCCTTCTAATTTAAACCCATTACCCCTTGTCCTGTCACAACAGGCCCTACTGAACAGCCTGTCCCCATCCTTCCTGTAGGCCCCCTTGAGGTACTG
>WHYT01016631.1:190739-209234 GCA_009806455.1 Tetrax tetrax | reverse complement strand
GGCCCACCTCTCCAGCCTGTCCAGGTCCCTCTGCATGGCATCCCTCCCTTCCAGCGTGTCAACGGCACCACATAGCTTGGTGTCATCGGCGAACTTGCTGAGGGTGCACTCTATCCCACTGTCCATGTCGCCAACAAAGATGTTGAACAGGGCCGGGCCCAACATGGACCCCTGAGGGACGCCACTGGTGACCGGCCTCCACTTGGACATTGAGCCGTTGACTACCACTCTCTGAGTGCCATCCAGCCAACTCCTTATCCACTGAGTGGTCCATCCATCGAACCCATGCCTCTCTAGTTTAGAGAGAAGGATGTCGTGCGGGACAGTGTCAAAAGCTTTGCAAAAATCCAGGTAGATTATATCCATTGCCCGTCCCTTGTCCACCAATGCTATCCTCAACAGATAATTCTTGTTGTCATTTTTTTTTCAACTGCCCTTACTGTAGTGCAGATGCACACCTGATCGTGTGCCATCATGAACTCTCTGCAGTCTTACTCTTGTTTGAAGACTCCTACACAACTGTGTTCTTCTCCACATCTGATTTTTAACTTATGTCCCTTTTCCCACTTTGATTATTCAATATTTCAGTAAAGGTATTCCATTTTGCTTTTCTTCTTCCTATTTTCAGAATCTTTTCCTGCCAAGATTTTTATGTGTTGTTCCACTTCCTCGAGAGAAGACAAATCCACAAAGTAATTTTAGGTGTCCAACCTCCGCTTGCAATCTTGATCAGTAAGCAGTTACTGCTAGAAAAGATATAATTGTTCCTTAAACTGATTTTAGATGCAACAAAGGTATTACATTGTCACATCTTTTTTCACATCTATTACAAATACAGCATTATCATACAACGCTAGGAAAAAAGGTATACTTGTCAAACGGAAAACTGGCAGAACATCAACCCACAAAACAATTGTTATTGAAAACAGGTAAGAAGGTAAATGTTCATTATTTGAAGTTTACATATGATATAAATTCACATTAGCAAGAAGTATGCTAACTAGCATGCTACTACATAAATATGTAGCTAACTGAAGCCAAATCAATCACCATGGTTTCACCATATCCACATTGGTGAATGAGGAACCACCACAGCAGACTGGACAACTGTGCAGATGTGTACAGAAAACAGCCACACAAGCTTCTACAGTCCAGGCCTAAAAGAGTCCTTGGCAGAGGGCTTTGTGTGGCCCAGATGTTACTGGAATGAAGAAGACAAAAAAGAAATGGACAACTGGTATACAAGCTATCAAACTATCTTACTCAAGGCTACTAAAGAAAGTGAAGCAGACGGGGAATGGGAGTAAAGACAGTCCTGACTGAGAATAAAGGAGACAAATGGAAAGAGGTGCACATGGGCAAAGCTTATTCTTAATAAAAGATTTGTTCAGAACTGAACATGACTTCTGAGGACCAAGACCTTGGGCTCAGAACAGTCAAAATTGAGCTTAGTTCTCAAAAGCAGCACGAAAAGCAAATACAGTAAGTATGGGGTATTTCTAGGAAAGGAATAAAGAGTAAAACTGAAAGTATCATTAAGCTGCTGTGTAGATCTATGGCCTACTGTTACACATTGAACATTGCATGCTGTTGAGGTCCTCTCATGTCGAAAAGGGTACAGAAGAGCTGTAAGAGTTTTAGAGAAGAGCAATGAGGATAATTAAAGTAATAAACCAGGTTTTATACAGCTGCTATGATTTGTCACTCTGGAAAGGAGATGGCTGATGTCAATGACAGCAAAGGTCTATGGAGTTGTGACAGTCTTAGAGAGGATGGACCAATCTGTTGGTAAAAGAAACAGCAGTATGCAGGAAAAGCAGTAAAAAGCAGTTTCAAAACAAAGCTAAAACAAGGTAAAGTTTTCTTAAACAAGATGTAGTTAGGCTGTGGGGCTGTGGGCAGAGTTCACAATGGCTACAGGTAAGAATGAGCAAGTTCATGGAGAAAAATCCATTCAGATCTAACTAATTCATAGAAGTCCTACGCAGGCAGGGAAATCCCTGAGTTCAAAATGGCTGGAGGCTAAGTAAGTATTTTTTTTTGTCTCAGTCTTCACCAGTGAGGGCTCTAGCCACATCACTGACATTGTGGAAGGCAAAAACAGGAAGAATGAAGAACTGTCCACTCTAGCAGAAAAGCAAGTTTACAACCATGTAAGGAATCTGAAGGTGCACAAGTCCATGAAAGGCAATAAGATCCAAAACTGTGGGTCCTGGAGGAACTGATGGATGAAGTTGCCAAGCAGCTGGCCATCATTTCTGAGAAGTCATGGCACTCTGGTGAGGTTCCTGATCACTGGAAAATGGGTAACATAACCCTCATTTTTAAAAAGGGAAACAAGGAAGACCCAGGGAACTACAGGATGGTCAGCCTCACCTCTGTGCCTGGCAAGGTCATGGAGCAGATTCTTCTGGAAATCATGCTAAGGCACATGGAATGCAAGGATGTGGCTGGCGACAGCCATCACAGCTTCACTAAGGGTAAATCATGCCTGACCAATTTGGTGGCCTTCTATGATAGGGTTCCAGCATCAGTGGACAAGGGACAAGCAACTGATGTAATCTACCTGGACTTGTGCAAAGCATTTGACACTGTCCCACATGACATCCTTCACCCCAAACTGGAGAGACATGGGTTTGATGAATGGACCACTCCGTGCATAAGGAATTGGCTGGATGGCTGCACTCAGAGGTGGTCAGTGGCTCGATGTCCAAGTGGAGATGAGTGATGAATGGCATTCCTCAGGGGTTGGTATTGGGATCAGCCCTGTTCAACATTTTTGTTGGTGACATGGACTTGCTGAGGGTAGAGTGCACCCTCAGCAAGTTTGCCAATGACACCAAGCTGTGTGGTGTGGTTGACATGCTGGAGAGGAGGGATACCATCCAGAGGGACCTTGACAGGCTGGAGAGGTGGGCCCGTGCAAACCTCATGCAGTTCAACAAGGCCAAGTGCAAGGTCCTGCACATGGGCTGGAGCAATCCCAGGCACAAATACAGGCTGAGTGGAAAATGGATTGAGAGCAGCCCCAAGGAGAAGGACTTGGGAGTGATGGTGGACGAGAGGCTCAACACGAGCCAACAATGCACACTTGCAGCCCAGAAAGCCAACCTCATCCTGCACTGCATCAAAAGAAGTATGGCCAGCAGGTTGACAGAGGTGACCCCTCTATTCTGGTCTCTTGATATTCCACCTGAAGTACTGTGTCCAGCTCTGGAGCCCCAGACATAAGAAAGATGTGGACCAGTTGGAGAGGGCCTAGAGGAAGGCCACGAATATGATCAGAGGGCTGGAGCACCTCTCCTATGGCACAGGCTGAAAGAGTTGGAGCTGTTCAATGTGGAAAAGAGAAGGCTCCGGGGAGGCTTTATAGCAGCCTTCCAGTACCTAAAGGGGACTTACAAAAAGCTGGGGATAAACTCTTCAGTAGGACCTGTTGTGATAGGACAAGTGGTAACAGTTTTAAAATAGAAGGAGGTAGATTCAGACTTGATTTAAGGAAAAAATTTTTTACAGTGAGGGTGGTGGAAGACTGGAACAGCTTCCCCAGAGATGTGGTAGATGCACGGGACCCTTGTATGCAGTGACCATGTGATGGTGGAGTTCAAGAGGTTGTAGATGTCCCATCCCTGGAAACATTCAAGGCCAGGTTGGATGAGGCTCTGAGCAATCTGATCTGGTTGAAGATGTCCCTGCTTCTTGCAGGGGGGTTGGACTAGATGACCTTTAAAGGTAATCTATTCTATGATTCTAAATATCCAGCATAAAGTAGTATTATATACACCAGATCTCTTCTTACACCTTTATTTCAGCGTCTCCTTTTTACCACTATCAGACCCAAGACACAGGGTTGCATAGAAATCTCATCTGCTCCAGCATGATTATTTTCACTTACATATGGTCTCTGCTCAGCCATTAAGTGTATCACGGCTTATTTTTGAACACCCACTTCTTCAATTTACATTTGCATTGTTAGTGTCAGGTAGAAAAGATCACCTCCTTGCACGCTGCACGACCAGACAAAACCAACATAACCAGAACTCAGCCTGAATGCCAGTTATCAGTATGGGACTATGTATGTGCCAGATGCACCACATGAGATTCCCAGGAATATCCCTTTTTTTCAGGGATCACACAGTGAAGCAATTTACTTAGATGCTGTAAATAGTACCTCTTTTAAACTGCTCATCCACACAAAAATGAATTTGTAACTTTTCAGGGCAATAAAGGAACCGTTTCAATTTAAGGAAAATCTGAACTCGAAAAGTTTAAACCATATTTAAAGTCAGTGTTCTACAGTTCTGATGTACAAAATATATTCTGTTCTTTTGACTTACTATAGCAAACTGCAGCAAGAAAACAAGCGGTATAGAAAATCCTTTTCTGAAGAGAATATAAATAATTATTGCTTCTTTTGTCGATTTCCCTCTCCTGAAAATATGAGGAAGATTTGCTTACTGACAAACTCTGGCACAGGTAGCCCCATTGCTCCATTTTAGTATCAATGACCAACAAAATACACAAGTAAATATTCTATATTTTTGAGACAGGAATGCCCTTTCACACAATTTATGCCCAACAGATCACAAGTGCCAACTCACAGGGCATACACCATTCATCATAGAAGAGAGAAATTTTTCTCTCTGAAATGCTTATAAGTTCATAGATCATTTATTACTTGAGAGGTAATTGCAATAAACAGATTTCAAAATGCTCATGGCCACAAGCAGACATCAAAACAATACATTAATCTTCATCAAAAAGCTAGTCACAAGGAGGCAGTTATCATAATTGATACCAGGGAGAAACCAAGGCAACAGCCTCACACAGGAAGAGAATAACGAAGTCAGGTATTTTCAACCAGACTGGGTCTGATTAGAGCAGTTAAGAGCTGGCTGATGCAATGCTCTGTCTTTCAATTCTTGCATAGCATGGATGAGATCTAAAAAGATGGTAAATTGCATAAATAATTCCTATTATTTATTAAAAAGGGTAAAAAGGAGTGCCAGAGAATTCTAGACCCATCAGCTTAACTTCAATTCCTAGAAAAAAACAATAGAACAAAGAGGTTATTTTTAAGCATTTACAGTAAAGCAGAGAGATGAATAATAACCAACAGAGAAACCAACATTGAATTGTCTTACATGGATTAGAATTGAACATAAGTCAACAATCTATTGCAAACAAGGCAAACCTCATACTGAGACAGCTGAAAGGGAAGAGGCCTGAAAGAGCCAGTCGAATCTGGCAAGTCAACAAATGGCTACTGGAATGGTGACGCAGCCAGGAGTTTGGCTACTTAGACCATAGGACTTGCTTTGAGAAGCCTGGTCTACCAGGGGCTGATAGGGTCCACCTAACTGGGAAGTGGAAGAGCGTCTTTAGCCAGAGGCTTGCCAGGCTCGTCAAGAGGGCTTTAAACTAATGTTGCCAGGGGAGGGGAAGCACAATCCATCCCACCACTGTCAGTATGGCGCCAGTGCCAGCAACAGGTACCCAGAACCTGGGGAAAGTTCACAGGTAAGTATGAGAGAACCTAGAATGCAGCTCAAAGGAATTCCTATTTCTCCAGCCAGCAACTTGGCTTCATCAGTGGCCCTGCTTAAATGCCCCTATGCCAACACACGTAATATGGGGAACAAACAGGAAGACTTAGAGATGTGTGCACACCTGCAAGGCTACAATCTTGTTGGCATCATGGAGATGTGGTGGGACAGCTCCTATGACTGAAGTATTGGAACAGAGGGATATAGGCTCTTTAGGAAGGACAGGCAGGAGAGATGAGGAGAGGGTGTCACCCTCTATGCCAATGACCAGCTGGAGTGCATGGAGCTTCATCTGGAGATGGATGAGGAGCTGGCATGAAGCTTATGAGTCAGGATTAAAGAGAGGGCAAGGACAAGTGACATTACAGTGGGGGTTTGCTACAGGCCACCTGGCCACGAGGACCAAGCAGACGAGGCCCTCTACAGCCAGATAGGAGCAGCCTCACGGTCACAAGCCTTGGTCCTCACAGGGAACTTCAACCACCCCAGTATCTGTTGGAGGGACAACACAGCAGGAGGTTCCTGGAATGCGTTGATGACAACTTCCTTCTGCAAGTGATAGAGGAGCCAATGAGGAGAGGTGCTATGCTGGACCTTGTTCTTACCAAAACGGAGGGGCTAACGGAGAATGAGGAGCTCAAGGCCAGCCTTGGCTGCAGTGACCATGAGATGGTGGAGTTCAGGAGGTGGTAGATGCCCCATCCCTGGAAACATTCAAGGTCAAGTTGGATGCGGGCTCTGAGCAACCTGATCTGATTGAAGATGTTCTTACTCTTTGCAGGGGAGTTGGACTAGATGATCTTTAAAGGTCCCTTCCAACCCTAACAATTCTATGATTCTATAAATAGTAGTAATCCTTCCAGTATACTCAACACTAGTAAGGCTCTGGAGTGCTCTCTCCATTTTTTTTTTTGTATTGCATTTCAAGATGGATGCGGATCATACTGAAACACTACAAATAGTGCCACAAGTATGGTATATAAACATGACCAAAAAAACAAAAAAAAAAAGAATGACTACTCTGCCTGCTTAGTCTGAAGGAGATTAGGCACAGATTGAGAGCTAGCATTCCTGAAACACACAGGTCTCAGTGAATGAAATTTCCCATGGTGGCAGATTAGGCAAGCATCTATTGCTTGTGATACTGCACAGATACAGCTAATGCTTCTTCTTCCAGGCTGAAACAGGACCTCTTAAGATCTTTTCCACTCTCATGATTCTAGAAGGAAAACAACCATCCTTCTACCACTGTATGTTAAATCCGAAAGCTTACAAATAAATCCTTCAACACTAACAACTACACATAGCTACAATTAGGGAAACTGCAGATTTTTGTACAGCCATTCCTTCCACTCATCAATAATTCTGTTTCTAGAGCTGAAACTATTTTCAGATTTAAACAGCAATATGCAACCTTTGCTTCCTGCGGCTGTAACCTTTGACACAGGTTCTAACTTTCTTCCAATAACATAAAACTTGCAAACTTCCTCTCTTCAGCCTAATACCCTCTAATACTCTGTTCTTTTCTTCATAAAATTTTGTTGACCTTCTGTCAACTACTAACCTCTGGAGCTCCCAAACAAAGGGCCCACTGTATCCTTTGATTCAGCTGCCAATCTGATTACTTCAGCTGGGGGAGGCAGGCTGCTTGGGTTGCTGAATCAGAGCCTTTCATGGAAAGTTCTGGTTTCCAACATCTGCAGCCCCTGGCAACCAATTGCAGAGTGTGCTTGGCAGACCTGTAAAGAGTGGTGAACAGCTTACAAAAGATGCCGTTTGTAGCATAAAATCAGTGCACTCCTTTCATAGTGGTGGCAGATTAGAATCTCCACAGAATCCATTGCTTAATTGCTGCAGCTTCACATAAAAATCGCTGAAGGTGGGGGAAATAATCTGCACTTTTTGCGGCAATTTGCTCTGTTCAGACAACTGTGAAGTCTGAAAAACAGGCACTTTTAGCTTGCTATCTGTTTTCATAGGATAGTATGTTAACTAGTTAACTTGAATTTATTATTATTAAACTAAATTTAGCTATGCAGAATTCTTTAAAACTACTTTCTGCTAAATACATAGCAATACAAAGCTCTTACTATGAGGCCATTAGAAAGGGAATAAGCTTTTCTAAGCCTGCTCTGTTATAACATCAAAATAACATTTAATAACTATATTCAAAGTAAAACCAACACCAGCCTGCAAGTCATAGAACCTTCAGAAAGCTGGTAGAAAACACAGACAAGAAACCTTTTACAAGAGCCAGGGTTGGCTTATACAGAATAAATTCCCACAATTTATAAGTATTCTTTACTGAAGCAAATCTCTTGTTCCATTAGTGTGAATTTTCCCCTCTTTTAGATTTTTTCTATCTTACCTAATAGCTATATTGAAATTGTTCATTTCAGTACCTATCAGGAAAAACACTCTGTTGCGAAATGTGGGAACTACACTTGGGGACAAAGGCAGATCTGATGTTTACAATCCAAAGCAATGAAAAGAGCTTCATTACTTGTTTTGGACAGAAAGTTTCTCATTGATTTAAAATAAAATTCTAAATAAACACAAATGTTAAACCACCTTTATTCTGCACAGTGAGACCTCATTTCTCAAACACATCTTAACAGAGATTTGAAATCCTATACTTTGACATCCTTTTATGAGTTAAATGCATGAAGAAGGAATCTGCATATTGCATTAATTTCTGTTACTGTGAATCTTTCTTTTCACAGACTGATCCAAGATAGACTAGTTGTCCATTTTGGAGAATTAGTAGTCAAGCGCGTAATGAAAAAGCTGCTTTACAAATTCCCCAAGGTTCCTGCAAGTACTTCCTCACAATCCTTATTAACCTACCATCAAGCCACTCTAAAACACAGTAAAATAGATCAGCTGGCCATCAGCACAAACCTGCAGAGAAAGAATGATTATTGATTTCCACACAGAGCTAAAATGAACCCCCAAACCAGAAAAAAAGTATACTGAAGATGCAGTTTATTTTCTTAGTCATCAGCCAGATGTCTCACCAAGTACTATGAAGTCAGTGTAAAAAAAAAAAAAAAAACAAAAAAAACCCCAAATCAGAGAAGTAATTTTAAATATTCTTACCAGGGATTCAAACACAGACGATAAATACTTTGATTTATTTTAATGCTTCATACTGTTAATGCATTGCATTATTTCACATTAACCACATAGCTGCACTTTCAATTGCACTGTTAGTCTTTACCCTTTCCTTATACAACCCTCATCACTGAGATTAGCTACTAAATAACTTAGATTCTTCCTCCTGCAACTCTTGGCCACTTTGTCACTTAAAATGAGAGTTCAGAAATGTCAGTGAGACAAACCAAAGATAAAGACTTATTCAGATTTCACTTACATAGGAATCTTCATTAATAGTTGTCACAACATTATGGTAAAACAAACAGTACCCATGGAAAAGAAGATAGTAATTTTAAGTGACCATTTTCAGCGCACAACCAAGTTCTGAAGATGATAAGCTTTGGATTACAAATTATTCCCTTAATTCACAGCTAAAATACTCTTTGATAAAGTTACAATAAAGTCAAGCTCCTCTTATTTTACAACACAGAGTGGAGATCATTAAACAGGAACCCAACCTGCACAAAGGAACATCCAAATCCCATTTTCAATTCTTAGGACTTCCTGCAAAGTCATGGACAAGTCACCTTGGTCTAGATTGCTAAAAGCATTTGACACCAAAAGATGCAGACAGATGTCTACTAGGAGTTTCAAAAGCATCTGGGCACCCAAATCTCATGTCTGCAGTAAATACTCCTTATTGTTTTGCACCTCAGTCACCCAGGGGCTGAGAGGGTGAAAGCTTAGCTTCCTGAGGCGGTTCCCAGGGCAGCTGCATGAGCGTTTGAGTCAGCACAAGGAAGGGAGCAGCATGGAAACAAGAAGCTAAGGCAAAGAAAAAGTGGGAAAGAGTTTTTTGATCACTATTGTGATTTATGCCACTTTCAACTGATGAGAGAATTCCAGACTTAAACTTTCTGTACACTGCAGCAGAGAAACCTTACCGTCACTGCAGTGCACCAGCTTTACTCCTAGGAAAAAAGGTAAAAAACAAAGCACTATTTGGAAACAAATTAAGATGTAATTATGCCAATAAAACTGTTTTAATGTTTAATAAATACGAATCCACAGTATTTACAGTGTAAACTACTGGCAGCTTTTTCAACCACAAGTGCATTTCAATGTCATTTCTAATTTAGCAACAATGAAACTAAGTATATTAGTTATCACAAACATAGCTTTTCTGTACAACTATACATTGAGTAGTCCAAGTCAATATACCAAGCAGCATATAAAAGTCTTGAACCATGAAAAACCACAAGTCATTCCAGATTTTATAACAAATGGTCTTTGTTGGTAATGCATTATACTAAAAAAAAAAAAAAAAGTAAAGCAATTGTGAGTACATTCCAAAGCTCTTCACCACCTCAGCTGTAAAATCACAGTTTAAACACAACCAATAGAGGCTCTGAACACACCTGCAGCAGCTCAAAGAACACCAAGCAACATGATAATTATCCATTATTACATGATTGATTATTTTACTGCTTCTGGCTGTGAAAACAAAACAGTCTCAACTAAAAGGTTGAAATGATTTACGAGTATAACACTCCATCAACTGGGATAAACAACTATTTTCACAGTGCTTTTTTTCTTTTGGAAAAATAATTTAGAACAAAAAAACGCCAGTCCTGTTTGTAGCCCTAGGCTGAAATCTTTAAGACTCCAATTCAGAAAAGCACTCCTAGTCAGAGAGACACTTAAAAATTGGTTCATTTCTAATCATACTCTTAAATGCTTTCCTATATTTGAAACAAAAAACAACATTAATCTTCCTCAATCTAGGTGGTAATATAAAAACAGCACAGATCACAGCTGAGTGTCACAGAATATAGTGGAAGCTTCTATTACCCATTCTTCTGGTTATCCTGGGTTGACAACTACAGGCAGTGGAACCATTTAAGTGTAAAAAAAACCTTCCTACAGTTTGTTTAGATTTCACTCTCTAATTGTACTTCAAAAGCTGGAACTGCAGCACCAGTCTTGGAAGTTAGAGTAGTTACAGCCAGTCACTCTGGTCTCTGGAAAATAGTAAGAGTGAATAGCATATTTGTATTAATCAGAGCATTTCCTGCATGATAAAAGTACGTACGAGGAAGTATTATAACCATCTTCCTGACAGAAAGGATACGGTGGAGACCAATGAACAACTTAATCTCAAACCCCAGTGCCTGATCCTAAACACTAATCTGAGAAACTTCAGCATGAGCAGGAGGTCTGGGTTATCAACATCCTATGAAAACAGGGCTGCCAAAAGAACCAGTGATACAGTAATATTCATCCTTAAATAATATAATGTTCTTTTTCTATCATCAAGTATCATAATTTTTTAAAAGATCTGGGTAGACAGAAAAGTATAATTCTGGATATCTGGAGCTCTACCTACCTACTTGGGATTTGTCTCCACTAAGTCATATTAGAACTTGATTTTCAAAGTTCCACTGCTAATATGTAACACCAAATACTGTGTTCAAAGAGAAGCAGCTGCTCATTAGTTTTTACTACAGGTCTTGCTCATGACCAGTTAACATAAAGTTAAATACACTAGGTTCAGTTCTCAGAGAGGGCAAGTTTGTCTTTAATGCAAAGTATCTCAGTTTCTAGACCAAGCGCTTAAAATTCTTAATTTTTCAATGAAGGTCCTGTTTATAGTGAGTAATCAGTTATGGTCTATATACACACACACACACAAAAAAAAAAAAAAAAGAGTAATTCCTCTCCCTCACTAACACTAACAGTTTAGCTTATACTGATGGCCATGGAGCAAGTACAGAGGGAGCAAGTCAGTGAACAGGTGGTGTGGCCAGGCAAGTCACAAGTGAGCACTTCCAGCACTTGTGACCAGATCAAATATTGTGGGTGGCTGAACATAATTGTGTGAGTTGATGTGTGTGTGTGCACACACATATGCACATTTACCTAAGTGTGTAGAAAAAGGAGAACAAAGATAAGAAAGGATGTCAGGATGTAAAGGAAACTAACATCAGATCAATATTTTAGCAAGGCAAACTTGTTATTCTAACTGAAAGTTTAAAAGATGTGTTATTGATTCATTCTAGTAGTTTTATCTACATTTTCAGAGTTATTTATATGAAATTCTTTATTTAAATAACATTAATAATAAAGTTTCAATAATATTTATATTTCTTCCTTTGAGAGCAAGTATCTAAACCATACAGTATTTCTGTTAATGAGCTGCTTGTCCAGTCTAGATAGGAAAAATCTTTTTCTTCCTGCTCCAGGATCTGTTTAACCTCTTGGATTACAACTCAATGTGTACAGTGAAGTCATAATGGTTGTCTGCTCTGAAAGAAACTCCCATTTCTATTTGTCCTGTTGTTTAAACTGCCTTCACTGCTACAGGGGAAAAAAAAAGCTCAAAAGCATAAGTGGACTTTGATACAGTTGTTCTTTGTTATCTGTCTTTAATTAACACAGCCAAGGAACTCTTTTCTGCATTAAGGGCTATTATTATTTGCTTATACTCTTCTCAAAAACAGTAATAATAAAAGAGTAGAGCCCTAAGGTGGAAAACAGACTGAGCAGAGTGCTTCCAGATGTGGATACATGCCATTTTCAGTGGGTGGACAGTGAAAGAACTAAATTTTAACCTGGTCACAGCCCCACTGATGCTAGCCAACATGGCCATTTCCAAATGACATAATGATGCATAGGAGACCCTTCCTGTTGTATCTGCCTGTACATAAAGCAAGGAGCGCCTTCCCTAACCCAGCAGTGCAGAGGACAGCTGGGTATGCACTCACTAGCAGGTGGGCTCAAAGCACTAGGCAGTTTTGACTCAATCGCTAGGTATTTCCCCAAACCAGGCAGGGATTTCCTGAGCTCTCAGTATCATTCCTCATTGTCCAGTTTAACGATTGTAACAGATGCTAATCAAAAGATCAGTCTTAACCACTTCATTACAATTTTGTTTCAACAGCAACATTCAAGGTTGCCACATTGCCATTTTAATGAGTCTTCCAAGCAGTACTTGTGTACAGTGCTAGTGCACTTTCGAAGCTGCATCTTCACACCGAAGAGCTCTCTATCTTGCATGTATAAACTCCTATTTTGCAAACTACAGACTTTCCCACCTTTTTGTTACTGTGACCGGACTGACGTAGTTTTTTGTTCATCATAAGTCAGTTCTGCTTCTACATCTTCAAAAATACTGTGGCTGTAAGACATCTGTTTTCATGACTGTAAGCGAGAAACAATAGACATAACCTAATCTTAGACTGTAAGGTTAAGTTGCAGCACTGAGCCACAACCTTAAATTCTTACTTATGAACAAACTTTGTGTGAAAGTCATATACAACCAGATTTCACAGACCTGTCTTCTGAAAATCACTCACCTGAAGAGACAGCATCTTATTTTTAACAAATACAACAAAAAGCTCACATCCATGAGTAAACTACTACAGTCAAAATCATAGATGCCAGTGGAACAAGCTGTGTGGAACCAGTAGCATTTACTGTTGGAAAGTTGGTTGTTTCCACCTCTGAAGTGTGAAGTCCACAAAAGCCAACAGCTACTCCAAGTAACTGCCAAATGTGCTGGTCTTGATTCCTAACACATCTGAACCACAACGTAGATCCCTCAGCTTTGGGATTGAAAAAGATTGTGTTTTAAGGAAGAAGGATGTTCTTCACAGTGAGAATTAAAATTGGGACATACTTTTATTCCATTTTCATGCATTTAATTATTTTCAACATTTCAAAATATACATTGCAGGTATTCTGCTCAGATTCAAATATTACTTTTGTATTTGCTACATTCCCTTGCAACCACTGTTTATTTAATCAAAGTGGACAGCTGTAGTTTTCATTATCCTTAAGCAAATATTTGCACAGGTATTACTTACTTGTGTTATACATTACCATAAAGTTTTGCAAGCAAAAGCCAACTGTGCCAATCTAAATGTCTTCACGTATGAACAAGCGTGAGCAATTGCTGAATAAATTGTTTCAAGTGTATAAGCAGTGGCTTTCCCTCATGTTAGTTATGGGTAGCTTTAAAAGTACATTAGCTCTAAGATATAGAAAAAGACTGCTAACTCTAAGAAGCAAGAGAGGATGCTGGAACCAGAATAAATCTGTATAAACAGCAATGAAAGCAGCCAGCATAGCAGAGAATAACATTAAGAAATTACATGGTTTTAGGTAGTTGTAGGAATCTAAGACTGCTGTTGATAATGAAGCTTCAGTGAAAGTGTCCCATGTTGTGTGATGTACACAGATGCAACATATGCATAGTTGGCATTTATTGCACAATGGAAAGATGGAAAACTGGTGAGCTTAATGGCCAGCTTTTTAACTGCAAATGCTCCTGTTTATTCTCAATACTGGCTATGTTCTAAACTACTAACTGAGTTTTCTCTGGTCTTAAAATAGAAGTAGAATCAAATCTTACCATACTTGCTTGCACATATAATCAAACCACTTTCCCTGCACTATGTGAATTTCCCA
Organism: Tetrax tetrax; assembly: GCA_009806455.1. Taxonomy (NCBI): domain Eukaryota; kingdom Metazoa; phylum Chordata; class Aves; order Otidiformes; family Otididae; genus Tetrax; species Tetrax tetrax. Next base: position 195,123 of record WHYT01016631.1, on the reverse strand, counting down.
GGTCTGGCTGGTATAGAACCTATCATATAATTACCAGCTCATTCTGTGCTACCGCACAGGCTGTGATCTGTGGTATTTGGCACAGCAGCTGATTCAGAGAGGGAACTGCCAGAAATAGAGAACATGGCAGTTTGAGCTCAGCACACATAGATCAGGAGCTTAGTCAAGATAGAAAGGAGCCAAACTGTAGGAGCGACAGCAGGATGCCCATCAATCAGGGCGGAAGAGGGAAACTCACAACAGTACTAGATAGCTGGCTGGCAAGATGACTTCAAAGCAGAGTACATTTCTTCTGATCATGTTGCTGAACACACTAGTCAACATTAATACAAGGCCAACATTTTCTTTCTGATCAAAAGCATTGATTTCCTGTTATGAAATAAGCCCAGTTGCTTGAGCTTAACCTGACAGAGCACTACAGCAATAGAAATAGTTATCTGATGGTTGCCTGAGGGATCAGCCTCATTTACAGTAAATAACATTTACGTGTCAAAAGACTACCATAAAATTTCACAACCAAAACTAGCTACCTTTGATAGCAGTCACAGAGATTCCATCATTCAAGTGGTCAGAGGTAATCTATCATGGTACCAAAGACCAGGAAAGTTTATTACATCTGCCACCAGTTTCATGAAAGCTGAGCTTTTTCTTCTCTAGTAATATCAAGCATTAATTTCTCAGCACTTATGTTTCTAAAATGTTTTTTTTTTATTTACAAAATCTTTTTGTGAGCTTCCAGTTGTTTCCTCCTCACTCTTTGGGGATATGTAGGAATCTACATCTTCCTATAAAAAAAAAATTAAACTACAGCCAAATTTTTAAGTATCGGCAGAGTAGCTGCATTAGCTAGCAGCTACTGTGTTACTAAAGGTATGGAAGGTTATTTTTCCTGGTGCTTATGCATGTTCCCATGCTTTGGGAAAATACTTAGGGAATTCTGTTCAAAGCACCAAGTGGTGCTAAGCACAGTCTACCCATTAGCTATCTGCTATGGCACTGAATAAATGCATCTTGAAAAGACTGGAGTGGTTATTTGCATGCTCTGCACTTTCTATTGCTAGACATGAAACTAAAAATACACTGGGAAAAAGCTTCTCTGGATCTTCCACTATGTCTACTACTTACTGCCTCTTAGGTTTTCTACAAAGCAACCAACATGAAATAGACTTGGTTATTTACAGTCCCGCTCTATGAATGCAGATAATATATGGTCAAAGATGTAAAAGAAAACAAAGAACTCTAATTCACTCTTGGAACGGTTTCTCAAATATTTAAAACTACTATGACCAGAAAGCCAACCGATTGATACATTGCCCTTGACCTTGTCATTCTTGGCTAGTCTGTTTTTCTATGCTCTGTCCCTGTATTCTGCCTTGTATATATTAATCCGAAATACCTAATCTCACTCATTTGATAAAGTAAGCACTGTACAGAGAATAGGTTATTAAGTGCTCTGCTCAATTACTTGGCTGTCCATGAGTATCTTCTGATTAAGCACTACAGTAGAGACATTGTTTTTGCTAGTATAACTTTTCAGAAGAAAAATACCACTAGAAAAGCTTATTGGGATGCCTCCAAGGATAATGAAAGTTGTACCTGAAACACATTCTAAGAATATTTATTTTCATTTTGTTTATTTATTAAATTAAATTATACATTATTTGCATTTTCTCCTACTTGAAAAAAATGAGCAATAAATTATTTTATTCCTCAAAAAAGAAAATTATCTGTATAGCTATAAACATAGCTATGTCCAATAAAACTAAAAGCCAGTCAAACTGCCAATGCAGGAAATCTTAGTTATGACACAAGGTAAATGAACTCCATTTTCTCCTTATACTTGCCTCACTAACACAACATATACAGTCTTCACAACAGAGAGAAGCAATGGTAAACTTGAACATGCAAACATGACATCAATCTAAATATTATAAATGTGAACTAACAGAAAAAAAAAATATTGTGCATGTGGAGGAAACAAAACAGACTGCACTACATATACATATTTCTCCCTCCTATTTTTCTCCTGTTCTGCACAAATATAAGTATACAAAAAAATCCAAGCCCTCCCTCCAAAACCTGTAAAACAATCTAAATCTCATAGCTCATGCAGAAATTGAAAGATAAGTCAAGATTTAGTATCTGACACTGTAATTCTTGCATGCTTACAACTGCTAATAGGAGTCTGAGAAAAGAACAATAATAGAGGAAGTCCTTAATTGGCATAAATTCCTTTCCAAGAAAAGTTCTACAAAATGGCCAAAGTAAGATTAGATTATAACGATAAAGAAGGAGATTCATGGACTGCAAAATTCAGCTTTGAGGAACACATATCCTTCCCAGAGCACAGCAACTCAACTTTTAGCAGTCACAGAAGGACTGAATTCCTTTTCCACAAATGCACTCTTCTACTCATCACTTTCCATGAGACAAAGGCTATCGCAAACTTTCATTCACTTGGTTTGGCAGGACTTTGCAAAACTACTTCACAAACAAGAGGCAACATATATACTGAATTACGTTACTGTAACAAGGCTTTTAAGCTGATTTGAAGTGACCTTATTAGCCTGAGTCAGAAAACAATAATTCTTAGTGGATTTACAATTTATAGTAAAATTTTACTTAAGCAATAGCCCCTTGCTGCTTTAGTTAGTACAAAAGGTTATACCACATTCTGATTTATTGCATTCTGATTGCTATACTTCTATTTTCTCCAGTACAATGACAACAAGCAAGTCAATAACTGAACATTTTCATATGCATTTTGCTTTTCAAATGAAGAATCTGACACTCAACACCAACTTCAAAGTGCTAGCTAATCAACTACAACTATTCTAGCAGCTAGGTTAGCATAAGATCCAATTATATCAGTTCACAGCGAAAGTGTGCCTAATGAGGTACATTGAGCAAAATAATTTATTACAGGATACAAGTACAATTTAATTTCTGTAGTTTTCCCACATTCCAGTGACTAAGCATTCAAAAGAAGCTGCTTAGGTGCAGTAAGGCTTAACACAGAATAATAAAGTAAGATGAAGCCTTTATGTTAAGTTGACATTTTCCTCCACAGACTTTCTAGCTAAGGTTTGCAGGGAGACTGAGCACAGGTTGGCAAACAGCAGCAGGAACAAAGGTTGTAATTATTACTCATCCTACTTTAGTTAACTGGAATATAAGAAAGGCTAATCAATATTTAGACTTGCTTGGAAGACATCTGGAGACTAAATTATAAGTCGGTACTGACAGGAATGAAACGATTCAATTTAGCATTATCTCAGCCTTTTTCTTAGCATTAGACACTGCAATTTCCTGAATTTCTGACATTTTAGTTGTGGGAAATATTTTCAAGAATAAAAGTTATGCATAACCAATTTGAAGATGATTACCAAACTCAAGGATAGAAACAAATAGGCTTGTGTCAAAAATGTATGTGTTAATTCTTTGCTATACCCTGTGTAATGGGCCTACAGAAGCACGTCTTTAGAATGGGAGAATAAAGTGTTGTGTTAGTTGCACAAGTGAGAAGCTATTTGAAATTCAAAGTAGTTTAAAAAGTCCATATACACCCAGAAAAAAAGATGTATTAGGGAAAACAGTTTCTTTCCAACTTTAAATTTTAAAAAACAAGACAATGTATTTACATTGTCTCTCAAATGCTGTAGGCCAGAAGTGATTGACATAAATGTTTACAAATCCTAGGCATTTGAAAATGTGGTTTTTATTAGATTAGCAGAAAGTAGTTGCTACACCTAGCAGAGTGTTCAGGTTTTTCTTAGTAAATGTTTTTTTCTCTCTTCATGTGGACAATAATGGGCATTAATCAGAGTCCATCCATTCACCTCAAGCTGCAGCTTGTCAGGAAACTTGGTATATTAATTCCTGTTTCTGCCATTCTTCCACATTTAAGTCTTGACTTCAAGCCAGATAAACAGAGACAAAAATGCTTTACCTCCTATTTGTTCCTGTGACCCCCTAGCTACGGTTGAGGTTATTAGACATTATTTTTATTATACATAGAAATAATCAAGAAATTCTGAAAGTGAAAATAATTCCCCAGATCAGCTCCTTAGCAGGTGCCATACAAACATACACACTGTGTAACATTTTTGAGTAAGATGGGGGAATGTATGTACCATACAAATGTACCATGCAAAAAACCACAGTCATTGGGGGACAAAAGAAAATCCAGGGAGAATGTAGGCCCCCTCCGGAAGGTAACGGGTGTCGTGGTTACCCGGGATGTGGAGAAGGCTGAGGTACTCAATGACTTTTTTGCCTCAGTCTTCACTGATAAGGGCTCTTGTCCCACCACCCAAGCTGTGGAAGGCACAGGCAGGGACTGTGAGGATGAAGAACCGCCCACGGTGCTCGAAGAGCAGGTTCG
>WHYT01016631.1:167063-190719 GCA_009806455.1 Tetrax tetrax | reverse complement strand
TATCATCTACCTGGACTTGTGCAAGGCATTTGACACTGTCCCGCACGACATCCTTCTCTCTAAACTAGAGAGGCATGGGTTCGATGGATGGACGACTCGGTGGATAAGGAGTTGGCTGGATGGCCACACTCAGAGAGTGGTGGTCAATGGCTCAATGTCCAAGTGGAGACCGGTCACCAGTGGCGTCCCTCAGGGGTCCGTGTTGGGCCCGGCCCTGTTCAACATCTTTGTTGGCGATATGGACAGTGGGATAGAGTGTACCCTCAGCAAGTTTGCCGATGACACTAAGCTATGTGGTGCCGTCGACACGCTGGAAGGGAGGGATGGCATCCAGAGGGACCTGGACAGGCTGGAGAGGTGGGCCCGTGCCAACCTCATGAAGTTCAACCAGGCCAAGTGCAAGGTCCTGCACCTGGCTCAGGGCAATCCCAGGCACAAATACAGACTGGGCAGAGAATGGATTGAGACCAGCCCTGAGGAGAAAGACTTGGGAGTGATGGTGGACAAGAGGCTCAACATGAGTGGGCAATGCGCCCTTGCGGCTCAGAAGGCCAACCACATTCTGGGCTGCATCAAGAGGAGCGTGGCCAGCAGGTCGAGGGAGGCGATTCTGCCCTGGTGAGACCCCACCTGGAGTACTGCGTCCAGTTCTGGAGTCCCCAACATAAGAAGGACATGGACCAGTTGGAGAGGGTCCAGAGGAGGGCCATGAAGATGATCAGAGGGCTGGAGCACCTCTCCTATGAGGACAGGCTGAGAGAGTTGGGGCTGTTCAGCCTGGAGAAGAGGAGGCTCCGGAGAGACCTGATAGCAGTCTTCCAGTACCTCAAGGGGGCCTACAGGAAAGATGGGGACTGGCTGTTCAGTAGGGCCTGTTGTGATAGGACAAGGGGTAATGGGTTTAAATTAGAAGGAGGTAGGTTTAGATTAGATATTAGAAAAAAAATTTTTACAATGAGAGTTGTAGAGCACTGGAACAGTTTGCCCAGAGAGGTGGTGGATGCCCCATCCCTGGAAACGTTCAAGGCCAGGCTTGATGAGGCTCTGAGCAACGTGATCTAGTCAGGGATGTCCGTGCTTCTTGCAGGGGGGTTGGACTAGATGACCTTTGGAGGTCCCTTCCAACCCTAACCATTCTATGATTCTATGATTCTATGATTGCAACCTGAGTTGCAAGTGCGGCCTGAGTCCCAAAGGCAGTAGAGAAGAAAGCCTGAAGCGACAGTCACTGCCCTTTCCAGAATGAACTGCAGCAGAGCAGCAACACTGCAGTCGTACCTCTTGGCACCTTTCACCCCTGCTCCTCAGACCTGCAGTTCCCCTAGATAGCCTGCAGAAAGCTTCCTGATGGCAGATGTAAGGGAGATAACACGTATCCATGAGCTTTGTCTCTTCTGTGTGTACCATAAGGCTTGCTGCTGTTGGAAATGAAGAATCAAAAGGGGTATCAGTATCACATTGACCACTGCTTATGTGAAGGACCTCAGAACCTGAACTTGTTCAGAAGCACTTTCAAAATGCCTCATACCTAGAGCCATTAATAAACTTATTGTTTCCTTCCCACTTGCATTTCCCCACTTAGCTGCTGTTCTCCTAAAATGGTGAGTGCTTAGGAGACAATCCTTAGCCCGACAAACATGGGTGGGCAGTCTATTCAGAAACAGCGGAGTTGCTTGCTATGAGACATATCACTGTTGTCTCACAATAAATAAAGTGAAGGTTCAGCAGTCTAATCAAAGTAGGTAATTTTTAAAAAAAATAGCATATTTCCACCAGAAATAAAACCCACCTTGTGAACTAACAGAGATTGTCTCTCTGTGTATTTCAAAACAGGCAGCTAATAAGAGCACCCTGCTTTAATTCTATACCTTCACTCAGTAACGTAGCACAGCACCTGAGTAGTTTATGACTGTGTAGTCATATTCTCAGACTAAATGACAGTACAGACTACAGTGTTTCGGTAAATATTCTGGACAAGAGACATAAACATAAAGAGAGAACCATTCTCTCTTTATTTAGAAAATTCCCTGGACAAAGGATACATTTCACCTTGATGCACTCATAGTTTGCCCTCTTTCCATCCATCTTTCCCCCTTTTCCTCCCTCCCTTTCTCTCCCCTTCTCCTCCACCCCAAGGAAAGCTCTTCACTTTCCTCATGTTTGCACTTTACCAATTTAAGCCAAAGAACTTGCACTAGCCCTAGTGAAAATATTTAAATGTGCTGGCTTATACTTAGGTCTTTAAAAGTTATGTTCTGACCAAAATTGATCAAAAAATCTAAGGTGTTAGTTAAGCCATTTTTTAATTGTGGTTCACTGAAGTTACAGGTGTGTAGTTACTTTAGTGTAGAGGAGAGAACTGAGCTGTTTACATTTACATCCATAGACATGAGGACTTAAAGGCTCAGATCCAAAGATCTTACATCTCTTCAACTAGCTAAGCATAAGAAAGAAGAAACTTTTCAAATTACAATCTAATTAGAAGCGCACTTCTGACTCAACTAGCTTTTAGTATTAAAAGAACTTTAAATATTAACATATAAAGAAATAAATTTCAATTAATATCTTTTGCTCTCCTATTCTTCTTTCTTAGTTTTATCCAGGGAAAAAAAATGTTGACTCATCACTCACTAAGCAGTGGAGCACTGTGCTTTGTTTACAGCACTGCAAAGCTTTAAGTATTTTGTGGAATTTTTTTCTGCCAGATGTTGCCCTATTCAAAATTCATACACAGCAAAAGAAACACTAACAGTGAAGTCCTGCTTTTTGGCAAAATGACAAAATAGGCATACATTAAATGTCAGCTTTACAGAGTTTACATCACTCACACCCCTCAGTCTATAAGGACCTACAAATTACAGCTGTCGAAGTTTTTGCATAACCTAAACTTTCAGTTCTAGAGAACCCTTACTTGTCTACATTTATTTATATTCTTGGTAATGGAGTGCTTCATTATTTATACTAGCTGTTTAAACAGTAACTGGATTGTTTTAGGAATTATGCATTTGTGCAGAGATGGGCTGTGCATTTTATGTAGCTGAAGAAAATCAAGGTTCACTGATCAAACTAAGTTGACTTAAATTTGTACAACATAAGAGTAAAGTATTTTTCCCTAAATTTTTTTTGCAATAGTTTTTGCAAGCAAACAATGTAGATTAAGTTACTTCTCACATGTACTAGTTATGCTGCATGACTGTTCGGAGTTAACATTGTTAAATCTACAAACAGACATTGCTGCATCTTCAAGTCTTCTTTCGTTTTTAAAAATCTCTAACTTTGCTGATATGTAAACAACAGCTCTGGAGAGCTTCCATAACAACAGTTAGGGAAGAGTCAGTACCTACATACTGAACAATCTACTATCTGAACTTAAGACTGAGATTGGTGCCCTGCAGACCTTCAAAGATAGAAATAGGTGAACCTTTTCAAAGAGGGAGCTTTTCGATCTTAGAGATTCACAGTGTCCACAGAAGTAGCAGGAACTCTTGCATCTCTTATGTCCAGGATTTTGAATGCATGTTTCCTTTCAAAATTGACTACATAAACAGAATTTATCATTATTTGCAGGCAACTGGAAACCTGGATTGTGTATGAATGACAGATAGTCTGTATTATACTGCAAAGAGAGTGTTAACATAGGTAGGAGTATGCTGTACGTGCATAAATATGCACACAGTAAATATTAGTTTGGATTTATTCCTCTCCAGTCCCATTCCTCCAGTATTTTTTTAGCATGTACATTTTAAGATATATTCAACAATGTATAAATTAAAGTACTTTTCTGAACTAGTTCAAAAACTTAAAAAAAACAGCATTCTGGATCCCACATTTCAGACCTTAAAAGCCATTTAAGAAAGAAGTTCAGAGTTTCATACCAAAGCACTGGTAGTGACCATGTACCCAGCACAAACTCAAGTGTTTATGACCTCGGTGAGATGGGATTTCCATTTCTTTTAATGAGCCAAGACATCAGACCCACACTCTTAACTAATGCTTACACAGAAGCTGCCCCTGGGATAATATGTCTGTTTCTGCAGAAGCAAAGGAAAGCAGGTGTGGAGAAGGGGTGGAGGGAGATGGGAACGAGGACCTGGAGAAAGACTTGTGTAACTAGACCAAGACAATGATGGTAACTGTGGTGTAGCTAATCTTTGGACTAGAAAGGAGAAGAACAAAGCACAGCTGCGAAGTTTTGCACTAGGAGTTGCTGGTGATTGTATTCCCCAGGTCTGGACAGCACCGCATGCATTTTTGTTCCAAAGACTAAACCCATCAACAGCCCTGGTCATGGCAAAATACTGATTTCCAATTTGCTGTCTCTGGAACAGTGGATCTTGTTCATTGAGCACAGTGGGGGTTTTTTAAGCCATTTTGATTTTGAATTTGATGGGATGGCAGAAACTTGTGTTACTCCAGCTTCTGCGTCATAGTATTTAGTACTGGCAAAGACAGTAAAATCAAGGTGCCAACTATACCAGAAATGATACACAGTATTTAAAAGCATATTGTTAACTCCCTATCATTTACTGTTTCTTCATTAAGTAAATAGACACACCTCAGACCTAAAACATGTGCGGGCCACATAGTTAAAACTGTGCCTTACCACAAGTGAGAGGTAGTCTGTGGTGTTTAGCCCAAGGCTCTCAAAGCATGCAAGTTTGCTGATTGGAGAGTGGAGATTGGTTGTTGAGTAAGGAAGGGTATATCCGCTAGTTCTAAGGTCCACATCTGGCCATTCAGCCATGCGTTTTACCAAGCAGCATGCGCTGCAACTTTTTTCTGGCAAACCGAACAACAAAAGAGAGAACTTCCATATATACATTAATAAAAAGAAAGGCAGAAAGGCAAAGGGGAGGCAGGGGACCCGGGAAGTCTGGAGAAATCTTCAGAAGGGAATGGGGAGCTTAGATATAGAGGGACTGCAGGACTCTAGGAGAAACGCTTAGATGTAGTGCTGTACGTGTGGAGGGAAAAGAGGTCTCAGTAGAGAAAAACAGGAAGTCAGCTGGTAAATGAAGTTCTCAGCAGAACATCCACCCACTTCTCTAGGATAACCATAACCTCCATAAGACATCAAGTCTTATGAGGAGCGGCTGAGGGAGTTGGGATTGTTTAGTCTGGAGAAGAGGAGGCTCAGGGGAGATCTCATTGCACTCTATAGCTTCCTGAAGGCAGGTTGTGATGAGCAGGGGTTTGGCCTCTTCTCCCAGGCAACAAGCAGGACCCGAGGAAATGGCCACAAGTTATACCAGAGGAGGTTTAGGTTGGACGTGAGGAAAAACTTTTTCTCACAAAGAGTGGTCAGGCACTGGAATGGCCTGCCCAGGGAGGTGGTGGAGTCGCCGTCCCTGGTAGTGTTCAAGAGGCGGCTTGATGAGAAGCTACAAGATATGGTTTAGTAGCTGTGGCAGCAATGGTAGTGGGAAGACGGTTGGACTAGATGATCTTATAGGTCCCATCCAACCATGTGATTCTATGATTCTATGATTCTATGTAAGCATCCAGTTTCGACCTTTGTAGCCTCCACTACTCTAACCTCACTATCACAGATCAGAGAAGTGAAGGTTAAAAGTAAGTCAAGGCTTGGAAAGGTCTTTAGAAGATCTATGAAAAAAGAATTAAAGAGGAAAATAATTGACGGCACTTGAAATATAATTCGGTGGTACCCATTAGAAAGCTCTTGACTGACAAGATACACAACATCAAGTGCACAACTACTTTGCTCAATGATATTCATAATAGGAAGTGGTACATTGTTTTATTTTCAATCCCAGGCTGAAAAGATGGAGTCTGCATAAGCACTAGCATTGAGTTTATTTTTAGAAGAACACACCAATAGCTTAATTTACAGGCAAGAATGAGAGATGTTTGGGTAAAATACTTTTAACTACAAGAATAATTAAATGTTGGATAGCTAATCCTCTTACTGGAGCTTTACCATTTCTTAATTAATATCTGGGAAAAGCTATTAGCTTATTTGTTGCAGCTGTAAAGTGCTGTAAAGTGCCAGACTGAGCCATTTCATTCATTACTGTTTTTGAAATAACAGCTTGCTATCTAATTCTACAAAGTCATTCAGCATCCTGGTAGCACATGTGAGAAAACATAAGCCAACCAAAAGCTTCGCCAGTCACTGTTTCTAAGAGCAGACTGGGAGCAACAGAACCAAAAACAGTGAAGGGGAAAAGTGCACATGGTTTATATCTGTTTCTCAGCCTTTGTCAGAAGGAAAGGTAATCTGCACATACCACAAATCAGGCTCTAGTCAAAATGCTTGTGTAGCTATCTGCCTTGGCTTGAAGCAGGGTTTTAGCTCTAATCAACAAGTTCATAAGACCTACTTAACCTAGTTGTTCCAGAATCAGAAAAATAGGGCTTCTGCTGTTATGTAAAATGAAAATATACCATGTATCCATGATTGTTTATTATATTGATTATACCATACAACCAAAGTGCCAGCAGAAAGCAAGGAGAGTCAAAAGTATTTTAAAGAAGTAGAAATTTTAAGTGTCTTTGATTCTTAGCAGCCTATACTTCCAGCTGAGATATTAAGAGGATGCAGGAGTTGTGACTGATGTAAGAAACGTGATATTAAATATAGGTGTTTACTCTTCTTAAATCAACCAGTCCAGATTTTTAATGCTACACATGCTAGTTTATATGTGGAAAAAGTACTACAGACCCTCATCATTCATTACAACAACAACAGAGTCCAAACAGATATTTTATTTTGAAAAACAGCTTTATAACAAGTAAGCGGTACATTTTAGTTTGCAATAACACACCTCAAAGTATCTTCTTTCATTAATATGGTTTCTCATTTTACAAAAATATATATTAAGGTTATTTGTACTCTATACAAAGCTAGAATGTAGGACTTGAAACAGAACACTCAACATTTAAGGTATATGAATGAGGCACTAAATCAGCCAAAACTTACTTCTGACAGACTAGTGATGAATTATAGGATTTTCAGTAATCCTTCAATAAACAAAGTGAACACTGTTCTTCATGCAGAAACGGCTGGTTAAATCACACACAACATAGATCTGGTATTCTTGCTGGAAAATATGATATTACCTTGATTGTCAGGCAGCCTTCTAAAAACACTCAATTTTAGAGTTTGCCTTTATGTAAGCACACAGTTTAAAAGAAAAATTATGTGATAGAAGTAATTAACATATAAAAATCCTACCTAGCAATGTAGATCTTGAAAGAGATCAAGGGAGAAAAATACATTCAAAAACATACTGTGAAGGAAGGATGAAGGAGTACATGAAGCTGGAATTATTTTGCAAAAGAAAATGAAGCCTGTCATCCCTCTCCAACAGGCTGTAAAGATGCCTAACATTAAAGTTCGCTGTGACCTGTAAGAGGCAGAGTTCTGCATGGTATTTGGAACAAGACCTGCCTTGCAATGCTAAGCTCCCTATATGTTAGGCAGGGAAAGAGTACCACCTGCAGTATATGGCAAAACTTTTTTATTTGTGTACAAGGCCAAGACCACATACTCCATGATGAAATATGTGTGTTTCAGACAACCTTCTGGGGCAAAAATGTGGTGTATTTACTGCTCTGTATTTTAGAGTGAAAGTGTGCCACAGTAGAAATTGTTCACAGAGTAATTTAAACTAAAACATCTATTCTAATTATTGGACAAAACAATTAACTTGTATAAATGTCAGACTAACAGAATGAAATTACATCACCTCTCATTTGTCTGCTTTTGAAGTGACGAGCAAAACTATGTTTAGTGAAATGGAAAACATATCAACCCTTTCTATCAAATTTCCTTTCTTCAGAGAACCAGCTTCTCAGATGTCCATAGGGATCTAGGCAGGGTGGATAAAAGGGAAGAAAATTCCAAAATAGCTGTCTTTCGGATCTTGCATTATTAAAAACATTTTTCTTTTTTATTTCCCCATTTATATATAAATATGAAATCATTATATCTTGTGCAAAACAGTAATCTAGTAAACACAATTAATTTAAGCTAGAAAAATATTCAGTAGCACTTTAAGTGTTTAAGAAAAACCAAATCTCTGAAGAGGTAGAAGCCAAAGACAAAGCAACTGGAGCTACAATAAAATGAAATGTTAAACCAGCTTTTGACAGAAACAGACTATTCCACAGGTGCATAGTGAATATTTGCTTCATTCCTAATTTCAACAACTTCATTCAAAGTTGAAAAATCAACTGGGATTTTAAAAGCCAGGAAACCTCTTACAATCCATGAATAAAAATGAGGTGAGAGGCTGAGATCCAGTTTTAAAATCCCAAAGCCCATGGTAACGATAAACAATCAGTTCAATTCACTACTATAGATAAAATTGTATTTACTGAGTCAATATGTTTCAAACTAAAAATGTATTTTTGGAAAGTTATTTTCTCTCTGATACACGTTAAAGAGATTTTATTTTAGTATTTTTTCCAAGCCTTGTTTTATGCACAAACAGCATAACCATGGGTAATAAATGCTTCCTCTAACATTGTTTCAATTTTGTGAAAATTGAAAACATAATAAATTATATTGAACTACACTACTGCTAAAGTGTAGTGCCCTGTTTGATAAAAGGACACTAGTAACATACTTATGAACATTTAAACTGTTTTAATTATCAAAGACAATCGACCTTTCCCTAAAAAAAAAAAAAAAAACAAAAACAAAAACCCAAACCAAAACACAAACAATTAAAAGAAGATTGAAAGCAATGGTTTTCCCGTTTTCCAATTTAAATTATAATCAGAAGTACTTAAGTTATTTTAAATTTTTTACCCTGCTCTTCTTTGCCTAGAATCTGGAGAGAAAGAGAGATCAGTTACATTTCTTGGAAAGAACTTAGCCCCTCCACTATATGCATTTCAGGTTTCTTTCACAGCAGCAGGAAAGAGTCCTGATGCAGAGCTGAGATTACTTCTAGTGAGAAAGAGCACAAAATTTCATTTTCTTCTTTTGATAAAATAAAAATACTGAAAATATAAGCTCTAAAAATACAGCGGTATGGAGCTGACAGTGGGATTTGCTCGTTGGCATCAACCTTCCCCATTATCTGAACTTTAAATAAAAATTTTCTGTTTTAGGATAAATTTCCTCCCTTTCTCTTTGCATAGCTCCTTAAATAGCAAGGCATGGTCTCTGTGGGGGAGGATAGAGGGAACTCCCACAAAATTAAAACATATCAGTAAGAAGGACAAGGGATGCACTAGCCTACTCCATCTGAAGCCACAGAATGACACTGGTTTAGAGTCTTGGGATGGGAGCATAGTAACAGCTTTGATATATAACAACACCCCCATAATTACTGAGATTGTACAGTGAAAAGACTTCATCAAGTTGCTTTCAATTAAGTAATCTGAGGTCATAAATTTATCTTCAGATTCCTGTCAAAGAGCAGGGATTTGAAAGGGCCTGTTTAGGCTACAAGATGTTTTCTGCACTAGTCAAGTTGCACAGATGAAGTCAGACCACTTCAAATCTCTAACGTAGGGCAGGTTCCTCATACATATAGCTGGCACTTTGATTCAAAGAGTTTGATACTAAAAAATGTTAATAAACAAGTTGAGGACAATTTCATGCAAACTAAAGATATAAACTAATACTATCTTTGTTTGGTTTTTTTTTTTTTGCCATTTCAGTACCTAACAAACTGCTACAGTTGTGTTTACCAAGAGAAGCAGAACTAGCTTAGCCAGCTCCATAATTAGCTAAAAACTTGTACCACTGGCTCAGGCAATTTGATACATCCCTGATTCCAGTTTGAAGGCTGGTATTTTAACCAGGCAGTTCCATGACGTAAGCAAAATATAAATTATTTAAGAATGGAAATGGCAGGCTGGGATACAACTTAGGCATTCTGGAGCAAAACCACAGTACAAAGGTACTATTTTTTTCCCCCTTACTTTGCCAATTTAATCAAGCTTTCCTTCCCCAAGACTTCCTTGCTAATATTGTTTGGCATTAAATTATAATGTATTTTTCTGTTGTAGTGCTTATTGGCATATACTTAACAAGCTGTTTTCCTCACAATTTTAGCATGTGATATTATATAGTTTAGTTAAAGTCTCACCAATTCCTCTAAACATCTTCAATATCTTTTTAAGATAACATGTTCGCTTTGTTTGGGGGGATGTGGGGGCTACAGTGGCAGCTTCTGCAAGAAATTGCTAGAAGTCTCCCCTTTGTCCGGTGGGCTCAGCCAGGTCTAGGGCAGACCCCGCGTTGGCCTGGGCTGAGTCAATTGGTGATGGAATGTTCCCTGATAACGCCTCTGTGATAAAGTATTTAAGAAGGGGAGAAATTAAAAAAAAAAAAAAAAAGACCACGTGAAGAAGGAGAAACAGGAGCCATGAAGGAGAGGTGCAAGCCTTCTGGGCCTTGTGACCCTCACCCTCTGGCCTCCCGACAGGCGGCTGTCTCACTCGGCCTGGCCTGGCCACAAGGAGAGAAGAGAGGAGATGTGAAGAGAACCTGAGAGGTGTCTGCCTGAGCCGACTGTGAAGAATTTATTGTGAGAGGAACAGCTGCAGATATCAAGGTCCATGAAGAAGGAGGGGAAGGAGTAATGCTGCTCTTGTGAGAAGAGCTGCTGCTCTCACAAGATCCCCCTGCAGCCCATGGAGGACCCCACACTGGGGAAGGAGGACACCCAAAGAAGGCTGTGGCCCACGGAGGGCCTCTGCTGGGGCAGCAGGTTCCCAAGGGACTGCATCCCATGGAAAAAATGACCTGCGCTGGAGCAGTTCATGAAGGACTGTAGCTCACAGGAGGGACCCCATGCTGGAGCAGGGGAGGAATGTGAGTTCTTCCCCCAAGGAGGGAGGAGTGGTATAAAGCAACATATGATGAACTGACCATAACCCCCACTCCCTCTTCCCCTCTGTGATGCTCAAGGTAAGAGAAGGAGATAGAGATAATTGAACATAAAGTTAAGCCTGGGAAGATGGAGGGGTGGGGGGAAGTTACCTTGTCCTCTTTCTCATTGTCCTGCTTTGGTTTTACTACTAATAAGAAACAAATAGTTTTCCCCAAGTCGAGTCTGTTTTGCCTGTAATGGTAAATTCAAGGATTTCTCCCTCTTATTATCTCAAACCTTGAGCCTTTTTTCTTATATTGTCTCTCCCTTATTTCCTTGGAGGGTGGGGGCAGTGAGCGACAGACTCTGTAGCTTGGTCCCAAGTGGAGCTAAACTACAACAGATAACTGTATTGCTATTGAAAGGAAGAAGATCCATTTAGACAGCTATGTAGTAATGCAGAAGAATAAAGGCTAAGTGTTTTATTGCATATGTACCATATAGACAAGCTGTTGAGCCATACATGTAGATATGTATCTTATATCATTGCTTATAATGATCATGAGTTTTAATCTCTTTTATGTATCAGAGTAAAGAAAACACCTTATCTTATTAAACTTAATTTGCTTGTAAACCATCCCTGAAAGGTATGAAGATGATCCAGTTTAGCTATGCTGATGTAACTCTTAAGTTGCCTGAGCTCTGATACTAGTTCAGGCAGTAAAAATGCTAAAAATGACTATTGTTATAAAGATGTTTGTATGCATGGCCTTCTCAGGTATCGGTGGCCACCTAAGCATTCTGGTTGTCAGTGGGCAGTCAACCCTGTCCTCTAGCTATTTGCTCACAGGATCAGCAAAAGAGGAACCTGAGGACATAGGATACTGTATGAAAGATGAGTGCAGTATGAAAGCAGTAAAAACTTGTTCTTTTGAGCAATGTTTCAGCTTTCCAAGGCATTTCCTTCCAGCACCACCATGAGGCCCAAGCACACACTCATAGCAGCTCTGATCACTCTCAGCATCAGGTATTTGCAGACACTGCATGACATCAGGCATTAACCTCCACTATGGGAGGATATTGGTCAGTAGTAGAACTTGCACTTGGGGCACAGGATAAAGGAACATAAGAACATAGCAAAGATCTGAGAGATGCTCTCTGTGGACTCTGCCTGCTCACCTGCTCCCCTCGAGCTTGCTTTCCACTCAGAATTGTCTTTTTCTTCATCTTCCTCTACAAGGACCCAATGGTCTATGCATTGGCCCTCCATAAGTTCAAGGCTAAGCAGATGGAACATCTAAATCAGAGAACTGTGGCTTTCAAGAGTTCATAGAGCAAGAGCTTTAGGTAATGTAAGAGCCTCACTCTCCCATTCACCTTCAGTACCATGCAAGGTGGCTACCTGCACCATGGGGTTTTAGAGGTTGGCAGGAAAGTGTTTGAGTGAGTTGGAAACCTAATCAGCTTACTGAAGAAGCAGGTTGTCCAGTCTTTCCTGGGAACACCTCAGTGGTCACAGCACTGAGGATTCAGCGGTAGCTGAAATGACATCTGACCTAAAACCGTACTAGTTGAAGTGCTGGCATGTCCAAGTGAACAAAAACCAGGAGTTTTCTTTCCCAGTACCCGGAGACATTCTTTTTTTTTCCAGTATCCAGCAGAGAACAATAGAAATAAGTTTTCAGTTAGACCACAAAAAGGAGACAAGGAGCACAAGTACCTGGAAATATAGATCTTGCATCATCTGAAAGCAGATAGGAAGATTAAAGTCACATCCAATAGGGTACAAATGAAACGAGCCCTATACATTCAGTTAAGAAATGCAGCTAAATGTTTGCTAAACACAAATCAGAAGTAATAGCAATATTGTCTTGATCCTAGAACCTATAAGCTAAAGCCAGCTTATGCTGGTTACATGTTTTGCACTGGAGGCAATAAGCATTCTTCCACTGTCCCCAGGTAAAACAAATCAGGCTCCTCTTGAGCCAAAATAAAAACATCTGTGACATGTTCTAACAATTAATGTGTTTAATGACATATTTTTTTTAAAATGTGTTACTTTTCTGCACAGCTACACATGGTTTACATTGACAGTTGTGGACACTGTCCACAACCAATGTGATGCTGGTCTAACAACCACTTCAATTTTCAATGTTTTCCCAAGCACTTAAGTCCTAACTATATAAACCCTGCAGCATTGTAATCATGC
Organism: Tetrax tetrax; assembly: GCA_009806455.1. Taxonomy (NCBI): domain Eukaryota; kingdom Metazoa; phylum Chordata; class Aves; order Otidiformes; family Otididae; genus Tetrax; species Tetrax tetrax. The sequence continues at coordinate 177,717 of WHYT01016631.1, read as the reverse complement.
AGAAGCAACAATATAATTCTAATTGTATTCATGAGAGACAGTTCTGAGGAAGAAAAGGAATGGCAAAGAAACATCAGTAACAAAATAGTACATATGGATTCAGCAACTTACATGCAACACACAGTATCTTTTTCTATCATTCAAGTAAAAAATGCAGTAGAAATCCAAAATATTTCACAAGAAATTATTTTAAATACCCAGTCACCAGTGGTGTCCCTCAGGGTTCCATATTGGGCCCGGCCCTGTTCAACATCTTCGTCGGCGATATGGACAGTGGGATAGAGTGCACCCTCAGCAAGTTCGCCGATGACACCAAGCTGTGTGGTGCCGTCGACACGCTGGAAGGGAGGGATGCCATGCAGAGGGACCTGGACAGGCTGGAGAGGTGGGCTTGTGTCAACCTCATGAAGTTCAACCAGGCCAAGTGCAAGGTCCTGCACGTGGGTGACGGCAATTCCAGGCACAAATACAGGCTGGGCGGAGAATGGATTGAGAGCAGCCCTGAGGAGAAAGACTTGGGAGTGATGGTGGACAAGAGGCAACATTAGCCAGCAATGTGCCCTTGCTGCCCAGAAGGCCAACCGCATTCTGGGCTGCATCAAGAGGAGCATGGCCAGCAGGTCAAGGGAGGTGATTCTGCCCCTCTACTCTGCCTTAGTGAGACCCCGCCTGGAGTACTGTGTCCAGTTCTGGAGCCCCCAACATAAGAAGGACATGGACCAGTTGGAGAAGGTCCAGAGGAGGGCCACAAAGATGATAAGAGGGCTGGAGCACCTCTCCTATGAGGACGGGCTGAGAGAGTTGGGGCTGTTCAGCCTGGTGGAGACTCTGGGGAGACCTGATAGTGGTCTTCCAGTACCTCAAGGGGGCCTACAGGAAAGATGGGGACAGGCTGTTCAGTAAGGCCTGTTGTGATAGGACGAGGGGTAATGGGTTTGAAATTAGAGGGAGGTAGATTTAGACTGGATATTAGGAAAAATTTTTTTACAATGCAAGTTGTAGAGCACTGGAACAGGTTGCCCAGAGAGGTGGTGGATGCCCCATCCCTTGGAAATGTTCAAGGCCAGGCTTGATGAGGCTCTGAGCAACCTGATCTAGTCAGGGATGTCCCTGCTCCTTGCAGGGGGGTTGGACTAGATGACCTTTGAAGGTCCCTTCCAACTCTAACCATTCTATGATTCTATATTTAATAAATATTTCAGAGTATCTGGCTAAGCAGAAATATCTTCTTTTTCTCCATATAAAAAAGAGTAATCTTAACAGACAAAAATGAAAATTTGACCATTGCAAAAGCTGCAAAACACTGCAAAAGCTAAAGGCATGGAATTTCAAAACAAGTCAGTACCCCTTAACTCTCTTTCACAGAACATTCTTTTCACAGCTGCTGAGCATTGAGTATATGGGAATCTCACCATAAGGCCTTTATTTCCAATTGTAAAATGGGGAGGGGGTGTGTGTGTGTGTGAATAATGCAACAATTCTAAAAGCAAAGCAAAAACTTTAGGGGAATTAGTTCAATCAAACTCTTACAAGAGACTTTACTAAGGCTACAATTTAAGTTCATAATGGCTACCTGTAATAAACCTACTGTAAAATAATTAATTTCCTTAGACAAATAAAATTTTATGCTGCCTACGTCTGAGATCCACTGGAGAGAAGAAGGTTAGATAGTCCAGGTTAAAAACTCATGCACTACAGCTTCTCATGCACTACAGCTTCTGCATTCACAGATGAGGGCTGGAGGATCTAATGATGCTGTGTAATACTGACTTATTGTCCCAGATTAATGCTAGACTAAGTTTCTTAGAGGTTTTACAGTCAGCAGTGTTACTGGTCTCTCTCTCATTTATACTTTTTGATTTATACTTCTATAATTTCAATAAAGTTTTGTCCAAATTATTGAACTCTCTTTCTTTAGCATAGATACCTGGTAGTTACAACCTTTGTAACATTTAACAGTTTCCACCTCAAGAATCTCTATCCACAAAGAAAAGTCTTGGTGGTTAAAATGTGTTTTCACTGATACTCAATACTAGATTTATTACAGACCTTTTGAAAATATCTAATCGTTTGATAGATAAAGATATTCTTAAAAGTATGAATCTAGCTAAGTAAGAACATCATTATTAAATGTTTTTTCTGTTATTTTATATTTTTAATTAGATTTTAAGCACATTTTTGCTCATCTGTTTTCTAAAGACCTACCAAAACATTATGAATCTTGCACTACACTACCTCTGTGAGCTGAAAGCAAACAAATCAGCTAACTCTCATAGTCCCAAGCAAACATTTCCACAAAACTCCTCTCAAACATATATTAGAAATGGTCTTCAGAAGCCAAAGGTAGGTCCCTAGATTCACATGAGGAAAGACAGACTTGTCATGCCATTAATCCAGCTCTTTCTCCTTACCTCATGTCTCAGAAACAGTAATTTAATTAAATTTACAGTGCCCATCAACAACAGTTATGGACTTGGGTGGAAAAGGGACCTTGAGTTAAAGAAAAATTAATGAAAAGCCTGTATCTTCATATTGAGGACTTTCATTTTTGTCCCACAAACTTATTAGCAGAATTACCTGGAACAAACAAAACCTAGGGCACTACACAACCAGTAGGTGAAGACTTTAGCTGAGTCAGTGAATAAAGAGACAGTGCTTTAAGAAAAGCCTTCTGGGAAAGAGGAGTTCTCAGCTCAGCTGGTGACCTAGGCACCCCAGAGACACCAACTGTTCCCCTGCATTCAGATGGGGGACATTTGCTAAGAGGATCTCAGATTCTGCAGAGGAGAGAACAGCAGAATTCAGTTGCCAGCACTTCTAAGGACCAAAAAGAAATCCTTCTGAATGAACCAGGTAAGGCCATGGCCAGCTCAAGCTGACCTCCTTCTTAGCAGCGGCCATAGTATGGACTCCTGGCAAAAGGTAGCCAGGTCCAAGGCATCAGAAATAAGGTATACTGGAGCCAACTCTTGGACAAAGAACATTGTTAAAGACCATCGTTTAACTGGAAATACTTGTGCAAGGCCTGGGAGGGTGCTGGACTTTAGAAAACGGAGGTAGAGACTGCAGATCTAGAAGATCACTCCTCTTATTTGTGAACCCACAGCTGATAGGTTACAGAGATGCCTCACACTTATCCACTGGATATGCTCTGCTCTTAAAATATGTCTATGTACAAAGTTGCAGCCTCAGTTTCAATCCTTTGTCAAGTATATCTGCCCTTATGCAATTTCTGAAATCCAGAACATGTTTGTAATGCAGGTTCGAGACACTTCTTCACAAAATGTCACTCAGAGATGCAAAAAAAGTTCTTTTAGACTTTTACATCCAAAATTAAGACAGCAAGGGAGGGAACAGCTACGTAATGCGTCTATTTCTCACTAGCTTTATAGTCTGTTCTGTTTTCCCTCAAGTAGTGAAAAACTGTGCAATGTACACTTCTCTCATTTATCTTTTTTCTTACATTAAATGAAAATAATAAATAAATAAAGGTGAGAGAAAGGCAGACAAACGTAAAATCAGTAAATGATACCCAAAACACAGTAGTCTCCCAAGAGAACAACCATCTCACAATAAACCCAGATATCTACCAACTGAAGGGTTAATAAATTTTTTCTAGTCTTACTTTTCTTAAACAGATGTTCCACACAACATTAAATAGGAGCTAGAAAGAGGGAGAAGGCAGAGAATGAACTTGGTGCAATATGGAATTTTTAAAGGCATTTCCTTCTCCCTAAGAGCCAAAAGCCATGATTACTTAAGTCTTTGCTTTTTTAAATACATATTAATTTTGCAGCTTTCACAAAACTAAATGAATTCGGTCTTTGAAAACCTTTTTTAAAAAAATAATAACTTTCCCAGTCATATTTGAAGTCTGACTTTTTTCCAAGAATGTCAACAAAAATGTATATGAATTTCTCCCTTTACAACGAATTCTTCTTAACCGTTCAGCTGTGTGCAACAACAGTAAGTTAGTGTTACAGATGTTAAACTTTCAGATCTACATAAATTCATTTCACTCAATAATTAGGAAAACGAGCACTCACTTCTTCTGAAATGGTGTTTGTGTAATCTTTATTCTGTTGAGGGTTTTTTTTTTGTGGGGTTTTGTGTTTTGGTTTTTTTTTAATTTGACAAAGAAAATATCAAGTAATGATAATACAGCTGTTGACCCTGAAATTCAAATACTGCTTAGCAGTATAGAAAAATATTATAAATTTTATAAAACACTTTCTAAAACTGCATTTGGAAATGTTTTTCTCAATGAATAACTTAGTTGATCATGTTTTTAAAGAACATTCCAGGTTTCTGACTACACAGGTGTTTGATATACCTTAATCTTCCTTTGTGTGATGTCCTGGATGGAAGCATAAATGATTCAGGAACATACGCCCCCAAATAAAACATTTCTTTCACTCAGAAGAGGTATAAATATTTTTTAAAAAAACACAATGTGTTTAAAATGTTTTTTAAAAAGCAAATATGTTAAAAATCTTTAAAAAATCAGAATGCTGTTACATCCCAAATGACATTGTAGCTCAGAAAGCCTTGCTATAAGAAACTGAGAAATTTCTCATCTGTTGCAATAGGTCCAGACTAATCTATTTCTGATTTTTCTATATTCTACATATGTACATTGCACATTGATAATATTTTTCCCGCTCAGCTTTCTCATCTCCAACTTCATGCCTCTTATATTTAAGAAAAAACACCTTGAAAATCATTAGCCAGTTTTAACAAGCACAAAGGAAGGCAAGTAGGAAAAGAGAACAACAAAGAGGAATAAGGATAAATTCCAGATGATGTGATAAAAAACTCTTGCTGGGTAGGGCCTCACATTTGTGTGTGTTGACAGTGTTCACTGTAGAAATGACCTTTAGTAATCCATCAGTAGTAGTCAACCGGACTGCAATGTGGAAAAAAACAGCTAAATCAATTAAATACTCTGAAGAAAAAGACAGTCGTAGATGCTCAAAACAATCAAAATTAAAGTAGCGTTAGATGATTCCCATTCAGTATTGTTGAAGATCCTCACATATGTGAGGATTCCTGATACAGATGCCACTTATGTGAAGAAGGGGAAATCGATTAGTGGTTCTAACATAGGAAAGGTATCGATCCTGGAGGACAAACAGGAATTTCTCTTTGCAATGTGTAATGCAATGCCCAATCCTTTTCAGGCAGTTTCTTTCATTCACTTCAATTCTAAAACATTAATGGAATGAAAATTACTATTTATTATTTTCTTTTATTCATTTGCCTAGAAATTATGCTTTCATCTGCTTTAACCAATGTTAGCTGTGTGTTGAGAAATTCAGTTCTATCTCAAGCTTCTGTTCCAATAAATGCAGTATTTTGTCTCTTTTACAACCTCAAATAGCAAAAATCATTTATTTCTCGTTCTTTGCTATAAACTTGATTTGTTTAGTCACTGTATATCCAATAGCAAAAGTCAAAATAAACAGAAAGAAAATTAATCAGATTCTCAGTAAATTGAGAAAAAAATCGTATCTTTTTGAAAGCTGCATAGTCCAGCACATCAATAAAAGCTCTGAAGGTCTGTTAATGCTACATCACCTTCCAGCATTCTTATAATTAAACTTTTATCAGAAACAAAGGCATTGAAGTCAGTGAGGAACTTCCTGGTAATAAATAGTAAATAACTGTAATAATAAATAGTATTAATAATTAATAATTACAACAGTATATACAATTGTTACGTAATTAATAATTATTATAAGTATAATCCCAGATATGTATATGCATTAAAATTATGTACTTTCCAGAGCTTTTGAAATGTAAGCAGTAATTCAGAGCATACTTTGCAAACAGATGCCATTTGACTATAGTAGAAATATCAAGCCTAAAGTCATGACAGAGCTAGATCAATAGGCACAACAGGGAAACTTTTAATGTCCAGCTCTTAGGAAAGCTAGCAGTACTAATAGAGAACTTCGAGGAGCTACTGTAAGAGTTACAGAGACAGTCAAGCTCTTGCATGCCATTTTTCTTTCAGTACCTCAGACCTGCAGAGAATGTGGCCTCTGCTACTTCATGCGCACCACACACATGATGAAAAGTAACAGCAAGACAAGGAAGAAGCAAAACACAAGCTGATTCACTGCCCACTCGTATTTCTCACTGAAAGCATACATTCACAACTTCAGCAAAACAGGAGACATGGTACTTGCCATTTAACTGTAAGCAAATTCAGTAATAGCCCAAATAGTCCAGATTTTTCATCAGGGATAAAATAAAAGGCCTTCACTAAAACAACAGCTTGAATCTCTCTCTCAAACCCTTCTTGCTGTTAAGCATGTGAAAGTAACTGTGCACCTTCTGGTGATGACAGAGGTAGCTAATCAAATGCCAAATACCAATAAGAATTGCTTCAAAATCTCTAGTCCTCCTAAGATTTCAGAAGTAGTTCTGTAGACACCAAAAGACTTTATGGAGCTGGAGTGATGGTCACAACAGAACTCCAAATTCTTGGCTCTTGGTTAAAAAAAACTCATTGGTAATAATCTGTTATATTTTCCCCCAACATGAATGAAGATAGCCCTCAGAACATATTGAAAATCACTAAAAATGGAAAGGAATAACATCTTCATCGTACCCACCACTTTACATTTAAGCAAAAAAAAAAAACCAAACAAACAAACCCCCAGCCCTTGCACAGTGAATAAACTATTATTTACAGAAAAACAACTAAAAACTTGACAGTCTTTTTTTTTAATTCTTCCTTTTCTCTCCATGTTCTATTTATTCTAAATGTGACCCTTCTGTAGCAGAATGGTTCACAGAGGAAGAGAAAATTAACTGTGTGGTCAATGCTTTAAGGCTACGATGTCAGAGCTAGCATTCATATTATAACAGTTAACTTATTCTTGATAAGTATAAAGTAACACTGGAAAGATAACAGAAATACAGAAGAATTTCAAATTCTCCTCAAGTTTCCAAATGCAGACAATGCATTTACAGATGACAGAAACTAAAAGTAAACTGTCCATTTTACCTCTTAGGATGGTAACTGTTTTTTTCAAAATCTTTTCTCCTGAGCATAAGCTATTTTCAATGAAATATTCTGGAGTGCTCTCTGCCTGTAGAGCAGCTGTACTTTGTCACAGTCTGATAAAGCAGACCTGCTTTGACAGAGAACAGGGCTACTAAGGGCTGACATTCATATACACTGAACCAGAACAGGAGATCAGTCACTTTCTGAGCCCATGCCCTGCTCTTTATAAATATTCCCATGTGTTTGCAATTAGTTAGTGGGCTATTCTGGGAGCAAAGGTTACTGAAGGCTGTTCTCCAGACACAGGTTGGTTTTTTTTGTTTTTCCCTCAAAAACGCAACCTTAGCATGTTAAGTAACAGCCAAACAGTAGGCTCCTGTACACATATATCAAAAAATACCTTAAATGGAAGAGCTTATCTGCCTTCTCTTGCAAAAATTGGATATGCTTTAGATCTAGAGGTTTGCAATTGTGTAGCTTTTGGCAACCTATGACAAGCAACAGAAGCCTTGCAAAGCACAGATTTCTGAAATTTGGTTTTAGTTGATGTAGTGTTTAGAGAGCACTGAATACAGGGAAAGATTCGACCCCTGCTGCTCTGAAATTTCATTTCGCTAACTGTTTAATTAAGAAATTAAGTTAGTGAAATATTCCCCTCCAAGAATTGTAAGTATTTGCCCAATTAACACACTACCTGTTGCATCTCAAGATACACATTTATTTGTACACGATAAAGGTGCAACCTATATCTCAGTGGAGTAAATCATCACGGCCTTCAGGAACATGTGGTATGCCATACCACATATATATCAAAATATCACATTTCTGTTTGTTCTTTTACATTAGATGATAACTTAAGTATCAACCTAACTATCTATCTTTCATAATTACAAGTAGCTTGTTTTATAAATAGTGCAATCATAGCAAATATCCTCAAACACATAACAGCATTGAGGTCTATTAATAATATACCAGTACAACACTAGGGAATATGCTGGAATCAGGACTAGTACTGAATAAAGAAATACAACATGATTAAGTAACTTTGTAAACAGTGCTTCATTTTCAGTAGGCTGTCTCCATTGCTCAGTGAAATTAGAATTGTTTTAAAATCCTTGGATACAAAAGGTAAAAACAAAAGAAGTGCAGAATAAAGTGCCTGAGTCTAAGTGAAATTAATTTACTAACCAAACTATCCTTTATGGTTTATGTGGCTCATGTGAAGCATTGAAGTTGTAGCATAAAATGTGCGTTCTGCAATCTAATCTGACCAGGTGATTCTAATACCCTCATGGTACCGTGCTGCGATGGGCAAGAGCATCTGAAAAGAACTAGAATAAACCTAACTTCTATGGCTAAACATAAGCCACTGTTTCTTTTCAAAGCCATCCTATTGTTAACAGTCTGCCTGTTCACTATGTTATAGAGAAAGGAAACTGAGTAAATACTAAGGATCAGATGCACAGTCAATAGTAGCAGCAGTTAACTCATGTGATTTTCTTTGTTACAAGAACAATTTAAATACAGAATAAAATCTGCCGGTTTCATTTGTTACAGAAATTTGAGGCAATTTAAAATAGTCCAGGCTAGGAAAACCTGTGCTGGTGTAGCTATCAAAGTTAGGACAAGTCCAACACATTTCATCTTTCATTCTTCTACATACAAGCTAGACCACCAACAAGTAAACATAAAGAGGACAAAATGTATTGTTCTTGCACAGCACCATTTATGCATATACATTTTAAAGAAGAAGATGAGGAGAGAATATAGTCAAAAGAGTTGACTCTGCAAAGAGGTTTCACATTGGTTTACAATAAGTAGGATTATTCACATGACTAAATGCAACTCACATGATGAATTGGGCTTTAAATTAAGAAAAGGAATGACGGGGACAAACTCTTCAGTAGGGCCTGTTGTGACAGGACAAAGGGTAATGGTTTCAAAATGAAGGGAGACAGATTTAAATTAGATATTAGGAAAAGTTAGATATTAGGAATTTTTTTTTTTTACAATGAGGGTGGTAGAACACTGGAACAGGTTGCCCAGAGAGGTGGTGGACGCCCCATCCCTGGAAACATTCAAGGCCAGGTTGGATGAGGTTCTGAGCAACCTGATCTAGTGGAAGATGTCCCTGCTCCTTGCAGGGGGGCGGGCTAGATGACCTTTGAAGGTCCCTTTCAACCCAAATCATAAAATGATTCTATGAAAATGTCAAGATTAACTAACACACAAGAAGGCTGAGAAATAGGCTGGATGAAAGTGAGGAATCTAAAATTACACAGTCTTCAAGGAAGGCAGCATACCAGTAAAAAGTCTGTTTAAAGGGAAAATTATTAGATGATTCTCAAATCCCACAACTACACATAAACCATAACCAATTGCATTAAAACCATATCTCCATATTATATATTTAATACAGATGGGTTAAAAAGCAAGCCTAACATCTAGTCCTCTTCAGTGCCTGGACGGAAAGAAAAGTTTGATACAAAAACCAAATGCAATATAATTTTTCCAGTACTGAGTCAAATACAGACCTAACCTTACATGGTAATTTAATTTCATTATATTTTCAGCATTCGGGAATGAATCAGTCTGATAGCAGCTTCCAGGAATTTAGCATAATTAAAGCCAGGCACAATCAGAACCAGGACTTGGGCATGAGCCCAAATTATAGGTGAAATTTCATTCAGATTCACCCTTCAAGTTCATCCCCATATTTGTACTATTAAATACATGAAAGAAACAGATTTGAATACAAACATAAGGACATTAAATGGACTTGTACTTTTTAACAGTACTTACTGTTGCAAATGAAAAACAAAATATATACTTTGATTACATAATTAAGGAAAACAAAGAAGAACCAAAATGAGACCCTCATACACATTGCTTGAAAAGATCGAAGTCTATCAGTTATGTACAGTCCTAGAGTACCAAGACTGACAATTATCTACACTCTACAGAGGGCTGGAAATCTGTATTGCTAGTTCAGTACAGGATTATACTTTCCTGTGTCCACTCTATCATGGACAACAGAAAGGCTATAAATCATCTCACCATTGTCCAGGAAATTAGTTAAAAATTCCTGCCTCAGATTTTCAAATCACTAGCATCTCTGTTTATACAAGGAGGTTCCCTTTATATGCAGATAGTGTAGCTTTACGTTGTTGTAACACACTGACCTCTGATGTCAGTTGCTTTCCAAAGTTTACAAGCCTAAGGCCTCACTGGAATCCAGCACAGTATCTCATTCACAGTTGACCATAGTAAAGGAAGGCTTGCAATATGAAGGAACGAGCAAGCAGATAAAAAGTACTGGGCATGGCCAATAACATGATTGCACAGCATACTCTGGATTTATTTTGAATTTCCCATCCAAAATTCAGTTGTGGTCTTCAACAGCATTTGCCACCTATGATTCACAGTTGCTAAGAGATGTAAATATGTAACAGATCAGTCATTCATCTCTCTGCCAATGGAGAATTACCGCATACAGTGTATTTTCTAGTATTTGTCCAGCCCAGTTTTATGAGTTCCAAGAAACGGAACCTCCCTTGAGAAACTATTCCTGACAGTGACAGAAACCTTCTTATGGTACAATGCATTACATTGACAGTAAAAAAAAAAAAAAAAAAAAAA
>WHYT01016631.1:77703-154424 GCA_009806455.1 Tetrax tetrax | reverse complement strand
ATTGACAGTAAAAAAAAAAAAAAAAAAAAGCTTGCTTAAATTTACTGTTTACCTTCTTATGCCATCATCACTTCCTCAAAATGCTCACATTTACCCAATCCTCTTCATGCATTTGTACACATATACACAGGGTTTTATTATTTTTGTTGCCTTTCTCCCGGCTCCTCTCAATTAATTAATATATCTGTATTAATGCCAAACTCACATCTGCTATAACCTAGCAAAATATTTTCCCATCTCACAGAAAAGATTTTACACAAAACTCAGACTATGCTGTCTGCTTGCCAGACCAGTCCTTATGAAGCATATTCAGAGACCTTTCCTTCAGAAGCCATGCTGTCTTAAACAGTCTTTACCTCCCCTGCCCTGATCCTTTTTCTCAGTACTTCTACGCTCTGATTTGGATCAAGCAACTAACCACGCTAAAAATAATCCAGCAAAAGAGAAAAAGAAAAGGTTGTTTTTAACACCAGTTTTCCAATCCAGTACATACATGGGTGCACACCCTGTTGTACCAGGTTATTGATGGCATCTCTGGGGATTGAAATAAGCAGCAGAAAGGGGTAGCTGCACTGCAGAAGAACATTGCCAGAAAAGGATATGACCATGAAACCATACAGTCTTCGCATGAAGAATACCTTGCCAGAGAGTGCTTGAAACTGCACTTCATCACCTGCCCAAGGGAATGCTGCGCTGTGATGAAGTGCAAAGAACATTCATTGGTGTGAGATACAGGCAAAATCAGGTGAGAGGGTCTATTGTTGTTCTGTATTCCAAATAAAGCAATGTATATATTTAAAAGTAGAACAAGGTAGTGTATTTTCGCCACCAGTGAAGGTGGCATAAGGATTTCTACTCTTCTCCACCGAGCATTTTTCTGTCACTTCAGCTATGCTCATGCAAGCAGGATCGCCAATATGATGGCTTAGAAACGTGCCAGCCTTTAGCAAAAGGGTTCTTCATTGAAAATCTCGCATTTTAGTAACTATGATCTTCAAAATAAAACAAAAACCTTGAGTAAAATAAAGAAAATATTTCCCATGGAGTCATTAAAATAGTTATATATTTATGTTAATTGGGATCCAGGTGTCTACGGATTGTGTTCGACATGGCAAATCTCTGACAGATTATTTTTTCCAGTGACAAGACACCAAAACTATAATAAATTACACTGGGTTTATTAAGTTTTTTGTTAATAAACCAGAACCTGGGCTGAGAAAGCCCTAAGAACCCACACCTCTTCATTTTTCTCTCCTCAATGTAACATTAAAATTTACCATCAGAAGCAACTGTTACTTATATATGTTCTCCTTTGGGACATGACCACTTGCCATTACCCTCTCTACTTCATGGCCTCCTCTGATAGGAAGGCAAGTACCCCATTCACACTGCCTGCCCCAGCCTCTCATTCCTCACGCTGAACTTCTCTCATCCCTTTCACAGCTCTCTAGATACTATATTCTCTGTTTATGTCACCCTTTCTTGGTATCTTTCTGCTTTGCTATCACTCTCTGCAATATATTGTTCTGTATTCTCATAGACTCTCAGCTACAGTGTCATAATGCAAATTCCTTCTCACTGTCTGTAGCCTTTCTCCACAGCCTTCCAAAGGAAGATCAATGCTCAGAGCTACTTAACCATCATAATCCACATGGAAACTGAATGCAGACTGTCCTCCACACTTCTCCCGAGAAAACAGGACCAAAATATTAAGTATTACCTTTATGTAGAAAGCTGAGTATTTTTTTTTACTGCATAATATGCAAGTTAGCAGTTTGTCCTGGTTTTGGCTGAGATGGAGCTAGTTTTCTTCCCAATAGCTGCTATGTTTTGGAACTAGTACTGGATTTGGTACATGAAGAATGTTGCTAATATACTGATGTTAGTGTTGCTATGAGGACTTTTTGCAGCTTCCCAGGTCTTGCTAATATGCAGATGCAAAAAGCTGGGAGGGGCATAGTCAGTACAGTTGACCCAAACTGGCCGAAGTTTGAGTTCATACCGTATCACAGATGTTATGCTCAGTATAAAAGGGCAGTTAGTTGGTAGGCAGCTCTTTCACTCTTTCTCTCTCTCTCTGGATCATTCAGAGATCCCTCTCGGTTCTGTTCCATGACTGCTGCACAAGAGGGGAGTACCGGTCTTTGGAGCTGGAAGCCGTTGTGCAGTGGGATAGCTATGACTTAATCGCCATACTAGAAATGTGGTGGGACTGTCATGACTGCAGTGCTGCAATGGATGGTTACAAGCTCTTCAGAAAGGACAGGCAAGGAAGGAGAGGTGGTGGAGTGGCTCTATATGTCAGGGAGTGTTTTGATTGTGTAGAGCTCAACAATGGTGATAACAAGGTTGAGTGCTTATGCGTAAAGATGAGGCCAATGAGGCAGATATCCTGCTGACAGTCTGTTATAGACCACCCAACCAGGACGAAGAGGCAGATGAGGCATTCTACAAAGCGGCTAGCAGAAGCATCATGATCGCTAGACCTTATTCTCGTGGGGCACTTCAACTTACTGGACGTCTGCAGGAAATACAACACAGCAGAGAGGAAATGGTCTAGGAGGTTCCTGGGGTATGTGGAAGATAACTTCCAGACACAGTTGGGGAGTGACCCTACCAGGGAGGTGCCTTGCTCGATCTGCTGTTTACTAACAGAGAAGGGCTGGTGGGAGATGTGGTGGTCAGAAGCCATCTTGGACTCAGCGACCATGAAATGACAGAGTTTTCAGTTACTGGAGAACCAAGGAGAAGGGTCAGCAAAACCACTACCGGAGGGCAGACTTTGGCCTGTTCAGAACACTGGTTGAGAGAGTCCCCTGGGAGACAGTCCTGAAGGGCAAATGGGTCCAGGAAGGCTGGGCATTCCTCAAGAAGGAAGTCTTAGAGGCGCAGGAGCAAGCTGTCCCCATGTGCCATAAGACAAACTGTCAGGGAAGACAACTGGCCTGCCGGTACAGGGAGCTTTTGCTAGGACTCAGGGAAAAAGGAGTCTACCACTCTTGGAAGAAAGGGCAGGAAACTCAAGAAGAATATAAGGAGCTCGTTAGGTCATGCAGAGAGAAAATTAGAAAGGTAAAAGCCCAGCTAGAACTCAATCTGGCCTCTGTTGTTAAGGATAATAAGAAATGTTTTTACAAATACATTAACAACAAAAAGAGAGCCAAAGACAATCTCCACCCTTTACTGGATGAGAGAGGGAACATTGTCAGCAAGGATGAGAAAAAGGCTGAGGTACTTAATGCCTTCTTTGCCAATCCTTAATAGTAAGACCAGTTATCCCCAGGGTGTTCAGCCTCCTGAGCTGGAAGACAGGGATGTAGAGCAGAATGAATCCCCCACTATCCAAAAGGAAGTAGCTAATAACCTTCTATACCACATGGACACACAGAAGTCTGTGGGGCTATATGGGATCCACCCGAGGGTACTGAGAGAGCTGGTGGAAGAGCTTGCCAAACCATTGCCTCCATCAGTCAATAAATACCAGCAGCCTTGGTTAACAGGTGAGATCCCAGATAACTCAAGGTTTGCCAGTGTCACAACCATCTATAAGAAGGGCTGAAAGGAGGATCCAGAGAACTACAGGCCTATCAGTGTGACCTTGGTGCTGGGGAAGATTATGGAGCAGTTAACCTTCAGTGTGTTAACCAGGCATGTGCTGGACAACCAGGGGATCAGGCCTAGCCAGCACGGGTTCATGAAGGGCAGGTCCTGCTTGACCAACTTGATCTCCTTGGATGACCAGCTGACCCACCCAGTGGATGACAGGCCCAGAGAGTTGTGGTGAATGGAGTTAAATCCAGGTGGCAGCTGGTCACAAGCAATATTCCTCCGGGCTCAGTGCTGGGGTCAGTTCTATTCAGTATCTTTATAAATTATGCGGATGAGGGGATTGAGTGCTCCCTCATTAAGTTTGCAGATGACACCAGACTGGCCGGGCGTGTTGATTTGCTCCAGGGTAGGAAAGCTCTGCAGAGGGACCTGGACAGGCTAAATCAATGGGCCACGGTCAGTTGTATGAGGTTCAACAAGGTGCAGTGCCAGGTCCTGCACTTCCCTCGCAACAACTCCATGCAATGCTACAAGCTTGGGGAAGAGTGGCTGGAAAGCTGCCTAGCAGAAAGGGACCGGGGGAGCTGCCAGACAGGCTGCTGAGCACAAGCCAGCAGTGTGCGCAGGTGGCCAAGAAGGCCAACAGCATTCTGGCTTGTATCAGGAACAGCAGGAGTAGGGAAGTGATTGTGCCCCTGTACTCAGCACTGGTGAGGCCGCACCTCGAATACTGTGTTCAGTTTTAGGCCCCTCTGTACAAGAAGGATGTTGACTTGCTAGGGCGTGTCCAGAGAAGGGCAACAAAGCTGGTAAGGGGTCTGAAGAACAAGTCTTATGAGAAGCAGTTGAGTAACTGGGATTGTTTAGTCTAGAGAAGAGGAGGCCGAGGGGAGTCCTCATTGTTCTCTGCAACTACCTGAATGGAGGTTGTAGGGAGGTGAGTGTTGGTCTCTTCTCCCAAATAACTAGCAATAGGACAAGTGGAAATGGCCTTAACTTGCAGCAGGGAGGTTTAGGTTGGGTATTAGGAAAAAATTCTTTACTGAAAGAGTGATCAGACACTGGAACACACTGCCTAAGGAAGCAGTGGAGTCACCATCCCTAGAGGTGTTCAAAGAATGTGTAGACGTGGCACTTCACATGGTTTAGTGGACAGGGTGGTGTTAGGTTGACAGTTGGACTTGATGATCTTCGAGGTCTTTTCCAACCTTAAAGATTCTATGATTCTATAAGTGGTTAGAAATTGTGCATTCATATATTTTATTATCCTTATATTTTATTATTATTAATAATAATCTATGCTATTATTATTATCTTTTCCTTTGCTGTACTAGTAAACTGTCTTTATCTCAACCCACAAGTCTTCCTTTCTTTCCAATTCTCTTCCCCACCCCCTTGTGGAGGAAAAGGGTGAGGGAGTGACTGTGTGGCATTTGATTGCTGCCTGGGAGAAGTTTATTGGTGACCATTCTTTCACTTAGACAATGACAATTTCCTTTCTCCAATTCAGATCCTCAAAAGGTAGTAACTGATTTTTACTTTTGCTTCCATAATTATTTCTATTAATTCCAGTGCTGTAACACCTCATTCCACTTTCTGCAGATGGGAACAGTACCAAACTTCCACTGTGATACAGGGAACTTTATTACATACTCGCATGAGAAGACCTAACTTCCTTTACAGGATCTTTGAAAGTATATACTACTCAGGAAGAAAATTGCAAGCAATTCCAGAGTAGGCGATTGAAAGCAAATTTGAACAAATATTGATTTTAAATCTTTCAATGGGATCAAAAGCCATGCTTTAGTCAGATATCCAATCCAGTGATATCTAAAGCAGAGATACAATAAATATTCAAAGATAAATGACAACACTACACGAACTGTCAGCCTGTAGAAAAAATAGATTATCAAACTGATGAAACACATACAAAAGACTGATGAAAAGTCCATGAACTAAAGAACAATATTTTGCACCAACTGAAGCAATCTTCAGTTTTCATCCAAGCACAGTACATAGCAATAGCTCATGCTCCAGGTAATAAAGACATAAAATATATCCTCACTCACCCAAAGATGACAGAATACTATGGAAAGAGCTTTGTGATTATTCAGTACAAAGCAGACTATGCCATTTTCCTGATTTTGGCAGGGATAGAGTTAATTTTCCTCTCAGTAGCTGGCATGTTTTGGATTTTGTGTGTGAAGAATGTTGATAAACACCCTGATGATATGAGTTGTTGTGAATGAGACCAAGGACACCGTCCTGCTTTCCAAGTCTTGCTAATGTGCAGATGGAGGAAGCTGGGAGAAAGACAGACAGAATAATTGATCCAAACTGGCCAAACAGAGTATTCCATGCCATAAATGTCATGCTCAGTATACAAGTGGGGGCTGGCCAGGGCGGGTATCTGCCTTCCTGGCATCCATCTTTCTCCCTCATTTGCTGGCATTGCTACCTCTACCTTTGCTGGCTCCCTATTGCTCCTTTGTTTGCCACTCGGTTTTGTTCCCGTGAACACTGCGTGGGACAGGCTGTATCAGTCACTGGGACATCAGGTGGTGAGAAAACATACAGTGTTCACTTTGTATATTTTAATGTCCTTATATTCTGTTATTATTGTAGTTTTCCCTTGTTATTTTAGTAAATTGTCTTCATCTCAACCCACGAGTTTTCCTTCCTTCCCAATTCTCTCCCCCATCCCACTGGGGAGGGGGAGCGAGAAACTGTGTGGTAATTCGGGCTAAACCATCACAGTAAGAAAAATATGGCTGTGCAAATGTTGCAAATCCTTTTCTGTATTATACGGAAGGAAAACACCGTGAACCTAATGCTGTGCAGTTGAATCATATAGTAGAGAACTAGTATATCAAACTGGTGACAATTTTGGATAAAAAAGACTGCAAAGGCTTCATTGATAGTCCTGCAGAGGTAGCTTCACTACTTTATTTTGCACTCCTTGTGCAAATGTTCTTAAGAAAATCTTAAGAAATCTTAAGAAAATCTTAAAGATCTCATTGTATGTGGCTCCTTGTCTGTGCATCACACTTCTGCCTGCTCTAGGACAGTATCTGCCTTAGCAGAGTAATTCATTTTGCAGTTTTGGCAGGGTTACCTGCACTCCAGGCACCTTCCTTCCTTTCTCTAAAGGACATGGGGAAAGAAAAACAGCAATTTCAGAAGTAGCAGACTAAGTCATTGAAGCACTATCTCAAAAGACAAAACAAAGGCAGTGCCACAGTGCAACAAGACCCTTACTATGGATCAAATTTATTCTAGTAATCATTACTGCTTCCTTTTCTGAACAAGAGGAATGACAGAGAGGCCTTGCAATTACCCTTGCTATAGAGACTTGGATACTACAGGAAGGGAAGTTGCATTTCTTCTGTGATGTGGATCTACCTTTGTGCTTACATGAAGCCAGCCATGAAAGCTAGGTGCCATGTAAAGATAAGCAGAACAAGAGCCTCAGCTTCACTTGAAGATCTGGAGAAACAGTCTTCTCTGACTAATGCTGGCATGACTGACAAGAGGAGTCTTACACTGAGCAATGGGGAAGGCAAATCAGGCAGAGAGGAGCACAGCAATAGGTAAATGAAAATCAGTAAGCAGAGGATGAAAAGCAACGGGAAAGTCCTAACATGAATGAGAAAAGCAATCAGGTATGCAAAAGAGTAATCCATAGGGCTGTGTCTTATACAGCTAGGATTTAGAGTGTAAACAATCAGAAGCAAGCAAAACGCGATCCAGGCATTTTCAGCCCAAGACTTCACTAATGGCCAAGGATTCAGAACAGATTTTTAAGGAAAGAAAAATTAATATGAAGATAAATTGCAAACAAAGCAAAGTATAACACAGGATCTATAGTAATTCTGTCAAGTTTACCTGATATTCTTCTCTAAAAACAGCACTGCTTTTACAGACAATGTCTTCTTGCTTAGCTTAAGTAAAGCATTTGATATAAGGAAATTTGTACACAGTGTCAGATGAATGATGAGGTACTACAAGAGCAAGCTGAAAAAGAGATAGCTATAAGTACTGACAGAATGAGTTTAAGACTGGCAGGAGATCATTAGGAAGGTCTCACACAGACTGATGCTTGGATTAATCTTGCTTAATATTTTTACTGATAATGCTGGACAAAATATCAGAAGGTTGATGCCGAAATCACTTAATCACAATGAACAGTGATGGCACTGTAAAATGCCTAAGAAGAAGGACCTTGAGGTCTGGATCAGAAAAATTGAAGGATTCAGTATCAAAGTCCTGAAATCAGGGCATCAGGGACTAACATAAATTTCCATGGTATACTGAGAGCTCATAACTTAATTTAGGTGAAGACGAGTCTGAATGCACTAGTAAAACACAGATGTGAAACAGGAAAATTAAAATCCTTAAACATATCAGGTGAGACATTGCCATACTGCAGAACAACCAGCACTGTTTTATATCTTATCTAGAACCTTGAATTAATATAATACACATTAAGGAATGAAACAGAAAGTTTAATAGATGCAGAAAAATGAATTGACAGACAGTACTTAAAGAATACAGGGAAACAAGATATGCTTGTTTCCCATAGCAAAACAAAATTAAGGATAATTCATGTCTGATGCCCATGCAAAGTTCAAGGAAAGTAAGCTCAGCATGAAAAATAACTGCTTTTACAAAAAAAAAATAAATAGATATAAACAAGCAGTGGATAAACTTATGCTCAAAACTGAAGACTCCTACCTGTTAAAGCAATCAAGTCCTGGAACAGCCTTTCCAATAGGAGTAGCAGAGGCAATAAAACATTAGCTATTTTTCATACAGACTTTGATAAGTTAAAGAAAGGGGCTACATGGCACAGTGCCTTCAACAGCAGAAAAGTGATGCAGGAGGTTCCTTATAGTCCTAAGAAACCTGCTTTTTTCCTCTGGATTCAACAGCTCATAAAGAATTTGGACTTCCACTCTTTCCCTTTCCAGCTGATCCCTGTTACAACTTATTGGCTGTGAAAAAGGAGTCCCTGAGACAGTACAGAATATGACCACCAAGAGCCACAGTGATTAACACCAGAATGAGGAGGTAATAAGAAGACAGCAGTGTGCTTCATTCTGCAGATGCGGACTGACCCAAGCAGGATATAGCCTAGATGGGTCTTTCCTGACCGAGAAGGTGACAGGCATGTCACCCCAACCAGAGTTCTTGTTTGACCAAACCTCGCATGAGACTCCGGAAAAAATGCTGGTCCAAAAACAGCACCAGAGGAAAACAGCTGAGGACAGGGGGAAATGTGATTGCCGCTTTTATCAGCAGCAACATTACATCAGCTTAACTACAACATGAAACCTAAACATGTGCTGTATGTGGGCTCATTCAGTGCAAGACAAGTTTGGGTGGCTCTGCTCAGTGCTTGTAGCACTGGAGCTCTGTGGAGCGTTATCTGGAGACATCCAACATTGCTCGGAAAAGTCAGAGCTCAGTCCAGCTGAGTTTATTAGCTGATCCCAACATTCCTGGTGCAGATCTAGCTGCAGTGAAGACACACCGCAAGATGAAAATCCTCACCTGGGTGTGACAACTCTTGGGCATGGTAGTGACGAAGCTAAAGATGAAACACTAGATCCTGTCAATCTCAAACACCACCTTTTTTCTCAGCTAGGCCACAGCAACATAAAACCACTGCTCTAGAGCACATAAATCATAGCTTTTAGTGTTGTAATAAAAGCTGTATACAGACTATTTTTCTTTCTAAAAGCATGCAGCTTACCTTTCAGATCCATGGATCATAATTCTTAAGCTCATCTACCAAAGCTGCAGTGGGCTTCTGAAATGGAATTACTCTTCTTTTTTTTTATACTTATTTGATACATTGTTTTGACAAAAGGCAATTTCTGAATTGAAAAGAAAGTTATTTCAAAATTAAATAAAACATTTCTCTTCAGTCACATACTTCATGAAGGCATGAACATTTACATGCAGCACAAGAGTTTACCTAAAATTTCCATTTCTCTTTACTCCCACAAGGCCCAAGATAAACAGTACCCTAATAAAAGTTGATGGTATGGGCTCTGTTCAAGTGAAACCACTTTATAACTTGACCAAGTGTGTTCTCTGCCAGGAAATGATTGCTTTTCCAGTTCAACTCAAGAATGCTGCTCTGCCTTATGTCTGCTGGCAACAACTTCTCTGTTTACGGGTGGGCTAAAAAAGGAGAATCCAAAGGCTAAGTTTAGGCCTCAGATAACGGTGCTAAGATTAAGATTTAGTCCTAGGTTTTACCATACCTATCGTACTGGTTTGTGAGGATGAGCAGACAGACAAGGAAGATACTAGAACATATGATATAGTTTAGTAAGCTTCTGTTTTTCTTCTGCTAACACTTATTCACAACATCTCCATTCAAATCAAAATGAGGTCTACAATAATGAAACCACAAATAGGTATAACTTATTTAACTTTCTATACCATGTTAACACTATCACATACTCTCCTGTCGAAGTCACTGTATCCTCAGAGATTTCCTGTAAGAAAAATCTTTGTACTTTACTGCAGAAGATCCCTCCTGATCAATGCAATGCAAAATCAGCACTGTAATAAGTAAATAATTTGTGATGAATCACAGCACTACCCTTTAATGAAGAGAAGGAAATTTGTTCCTCTCAAAAGAGAAAGACATTCAAGCTACTTAACAGGTACCTCTACAGGATACCATGGAGTGCCCTCACCACAGAGACTTGTGGTGGAATGTGAGGCCAGTATTCCCTGTATCTGTAACACAGAGAGTGAAAACTAAAATTAAACTATCCCCTCATCCTGCACCCAAAAGCAAAGTGCCTTAAGATTAAGCTACATACTTTAAACACATTCAGGGGAATTTCCAAGGCTTGAGGAATTGTGAAGAAAATCTAGTTAGGTTAGAGTGTTAAAGAGTTACACTTCACTCCCTGAAACTTTCCAAAATCATCAAACAGGCTAGAATACAAAGTGAATTCTGCTACACAACCACACTTCATTTATTCTTCTACCCATACATTGACGTCTTCACCCGGAGAAGAATTTTATTTATTGACATTAATGTGACTAGGTTACTTCTTGAAAAAGTGGACATTGTTGCTCTAGATCTACTCACACTTGACTCACAAGTAACTTCAGCAAAGTCAATACAAAAAAAATCTACAGTTATAGACATTCTATATTTTTTAATCTCAACTATTAACTGATACTTTGTTAGAGCCTGCTGGTTGTTGCAGTCAAGCACCACATATCCAACTATATAGCTCTGATTTCTGTAGCAAGTAACCATATGAGGATTTTGCTGCTTGTACAACTTAAAAGACTTCTCAAAAATGGATAGAACAATAATTTCCGTAAGAACAAGAACATGAACTTCTTTAACAGCATATATATACTGTATTAACACCTATATAGCACATGGGAGTCATCACATTCACATATTCCTCCCTCTTGAAGGATGCTCAGCTTTCTCACATGTATCATTCTATGAAAGCAGATTACTTCTCTGAATAATGGGTACAGAAATATTCCCAAGAATTTGTGCTTGACGCAAGCAGTATCCTGATGATGATCAGGTCTATATTTCAGTCAGTAACACAGTATCTGCTATAAACAGTCTATGTCACAGAAGCCATAAACATTAGTCTAAGAGCAACTACTCAAACCCCAGGAAGGAAAACAGAAAAAAATTGCTTGGAAGAGGAAACATCGAACAAATTTGCTTAAGGTATTGCTTGTCTCTTTGAGAGGTGCTAATATGTGTCCAAAGAAGAGCAACAAAGCTGGTGAAGGGTCTAGAGAGCAAGTCTTAACAGAAGCAGCTGAAAGAACTGGTATTGTTTACTCTGGAGAAAAGAAGGCTCAGGGGAAACCACATCGCTCTCTATAACTACCTGAAATGAGTTATAGGGAGATGGGTGTGGGTCTCTTCTTCCAAGTAACAAGTGATAGGACAAGAGAAAATGGAATCAAGTTGCAGCAAGGGAGATTTAGATTGCGTATTAGGAAAAAGTTTCTTCACCGAAAGGGTTGTCAAGCATTGGAACAGGCTGTCCAGGAAAATGGTTGAGTCACCATCCCTGGAAGTATTTAAAAGACTTGTAGGTGTGGTACTTAGAAACATGGTTTGATGGTGAACTTGGCAGCATTAGGTTAACAGTTGAACGCAAGGATCTTAAGGGTTTTTTCCAACCTAAAAGATTCTATGATTAAGCTCTTGTTAAGTCTTGTTGTACAATCCACACAAACTTCACAAAGGAAAAAGGTACATCTTCTATTCCTTTGTTTCGAAATTAAGAAACCACCCCTGAAATCAATGTATTCTTCATTTCTAGAATGGATTATTTAATTCTGCTTATCTGAGGATAAATACCGGTTCCACCAGGGATCTGAAACTCATGAGCCATATTCACAAACCGGCAAATATGGTTACGAACACATAAGATCAATGTTCTTTGAGCTTTATTTGCTGCTTATTCATTTCAGGATGAATTTAAAGTTCTGACTTACACTGCTCTCAATAGTTGAGTGAGAGTTTAATGCAAAGACAAATCATAAGCCCATTAATCAAATATAAAATACTACTTCTAAAACTGTGTCACAGGAGATCATGCATTTATCTCATATTCAGATCTAAACACAAGAGCCATCTCTTTGATAAAACTTTCCCTTATAATGGCATCTTACCATAAGCAAGAAAAACAAAGTGAAAACATTAAGAAGGAAGGAGACAGCAAAAAAATACGAAGGAAGGACCATACACACCACTTGACATGATTCATACTTCACCTGTGGGATTACAGTTATATACAAAGACAGTGCGCAACTTTTAGGCATCTAATACATTGATGATGCCAGTTGGCTCTTTTGTAGGGTGAAGTGCATTTGTGTCAGTGAACTTATTTGGGAAGCATAAGATACAGAGGGTTTCCAGTTAGTATATATTGACATATGCCAGTTGACTTCAGCAAGGCTTTATGCCAAACTCATGCAACCTAAGGATCTCTTTAGGATGTAGACAACAATCTCTCCAGACATAGAGTCTCACTGTTAAACAGTGACACTGGGACACATCCAAGACAGGTTCATAGCAGACAGAATTGCAGATGAAGCCTCTGAACATATACCATGAAGCAGCACTGACAGAAAAGATGACCTTTGCTTTTCTTACAGAACCAGATTTCTTAAATCCTGGGTGAAAACCAACTACTTCATGTAAAAGAGTACAGGACAAAAACGGGCAAGGACTACTATGCCACCAATCCCTCTGCAGTTTATCTTCCTACACAAGAGTATTGTTTGTACCACAGTAGCTTAATTCTTTCTCCAGACTTTTGCAGTAATGCTTATTCTTTGCATGCTGATGTCTAGAAAAGGAAACTTAAAACTCTCCATGGGATTGATGTTTGTATGGGATATCACTTCACAAATTTAAAATGAGAACCAGTGCTAGACTAGTTCATAACAATATTGAATCATCTGAAGAACAGTGAATTTATACATCTTTAACCAGTATTTTAACTATTTCAAGAAACCTGAACTCACAGGAAGAACATAAAAGATGTTAGTAGGTTAGGGTTTTTTTTTTTAATTTGAATTATTTAGCTTTCTCCCAATGCCTGTTCTCCAGTATTTCCTACTCCCTGAGCCAGACACTCCATATATAATCAGGTCTCCAAAAAACAGATTAAAAAATTTAGTAAGAAGTCCCTGTAAATCTAAATTCTTAGCTTCAAACAAACTAGAGTGGAAAAGACTACAACTACTCTTTCTTAATCTCACTTCTTTTTTTTCTTTCTTTCTTTCCGAAAACATCAAAACCATCAAAACCAGTGACCAAGAAAATTATTTTCTGAAAGAAAAGCATACGACCCAGATAAAAATTTCAGTCACACTATAGTTTCAGAAACAAATCATATTCATAAGGCTTTTTCCTTTTCTTGTGGTGACAGGACATGACAGAAACTGAAGGCGAGAATAATTTTTAAAACCTGACTTACTCTAAATAGCTTATTATAACTTGCATACATTCTCCATAATAAGGCTTTTCTCCTGCAATATCTGTTAACAATGCAAAGCTAATAAAACCAGTTGTTTGCAGGAGTCAGACCTAAATTCTTCCAATACTTTTTTATACTGTGTCATAGTTTAGCCC
This sequence comes from Tetrax tetrax, assembly GCA_009806455.1. NCBI lineage: Eukaryota > Metazoa > Chordata > Aves > Otidiformes > Otididae > Tetrax > Tetrax tetrax. Next base: position 140,719 of record WHYT01016631.1, on the reverse strand, counting down.
CACTCAGGATTGAGCAGTCTCTCGGTCACTGCCCCCACCCTCCAAGGGAATAAGGGAGAGATAATATAAGAAAAAAGGCTCAAGGTTTGAGATAATAAGAGGGAGAAATCCTTGAATGTACCATTACGGGCAAAACAGACTCGACTTGGGAAAACGATTTGTTTCTTATTAGTAGTAAAACCAAAGCAGGACAATGAGAAAGAGGACAAGGTAACTTCCCCCCACCCCTCCATCTTCCCAGGCTTAACTTTATGTTCAATTATCTCTATCTCCTTCCCTTACCTTGAGCATCACAGAGGGGAAGAGGGAATGGGGGTTATGGTCAGTTCCCCCCACCCCTCCATCCTCCCAGGTTTAACTTTGTATTCAGTTATTTCTGTCTTCTTCCCCCAACTTGAGCAGCACAGGGGGGAAGAAGGAATGGGGGTTATGGTCAGTTACATGTCACTTTACGTCACTCCACCCTCCTTGGGGGAAGAACTCCTCACATTCCTCCCCTGCTCCAGCGTGGGGTCCCACCATGGGCTACAGTCCTTCATGAACTGCTCCAGCATGGGTCATTTTTCCACTGGGTGCAGTCCCTCCGGAACACCTGCCCCAGCGTGAGGCCCTCCGTGGGCCACAGCCTTCTTTGAATCTCTGCTCCTCCATGGGCCTCCATGGGCTGCAGGGGGACAGCCTGCTTCACCATGGTCTTCACCATGGGCTGCAGAGGAATTTTGGTCAGTAGCAATATTATTCCTCCCGCTCTCTCTTCACTGTCCTTGGTATCTGCAGCCGTTCCTCTCACAACAAGTTCTTCACAATCGGCAGGCAGACACCTCTCAGGTTCTCTTCACATCTCCTCTCTTCACTTCTCAAGGCCAGGCTGGGCCAACTCGGGCTCAGCCAGCCACCTGGCAGAAGGTCAGAGGGTGAGGGCTGCAAGTCTCAAGACTCACGCCTCCCCCCTCTGCCTGTGCTTCTGCTTCTTCCTTTTTTTAAAAAACAAATAATTTTCACCTTATTAAATACGTTATCTCAGAGGCATTATCAGGGAACACTCCATCACCAATTGGCTCAGCCCTGGCCAGCGGTGGGTCCACCCTAGGCCTGGCCAAGTCCATCAGACAAAGGAGAGACTTCTAAGAGCTTTTTGCAGAAGCTGCCACTGTAACATCCCCTCACTAAACAAAACCAACACATACTGGTAGTTATATTAATGTTTACATCCTTATATCACAAAGGTGTGCTGAACCTGGTAGCAAAACAAACAAACAAACAAAAAAAAAAACCAAAAAAAAACAAACCCCACCCACCCAGAAAGAACACATACAAAAAGGTCATTTACGGATACAATAACAATAGCCACTAAATTTAACTGTAAATTTATAACTTCCATTTGTACCAGTGAAAATTAAAAACACAAGCCATCCAGAACGAAGTAATCATGTCTCTGGCAAAAGGGTTCTAACCACCCAAAACAGAGTAGAAAGTATTCAAGAAGGGTTGCCTTTTGAATTATATCTATTTTTTAAAAACAGCTGTTTACTTGAAGAAAAATAGAGAATTCTTAATAAAAAAAAAATGTTCTTTGTCCTCCTCCTGTGGATGCTCATTATATGAGCACACTTTGAATATTTTTAAGCACCTCTTCATACTACCGTTCCTCACTAACTAAAGTTGTCAAACATAGTATCTAAAACTAAGAGAGAAGGTGCTACATGTACAGTTGTGCACATGTGCATAGGAGTATGTGTAGTGGAGTGTGTAGGGGCTCTGCATGCAGAGGTCTGTGTTTCTGTGCCTGACTAGGGGTGCGTAGCGCAGTATGTAGGAAATGTGTGTGGGGTGTCATAAGGAGGTGTAAAGATGTGTGTGCAGATGCGGAAGTAGAGGGGTGTGTGTTTGTGCATGGGTTTGTTTGTGCTGCTGGGTGTCCGTAGGTAAGAGCGTAGGGGAAGGGCGGAGCGGGGGTGAGGGGTGAGTGGGTGGGTGTGTGCATGCACACAACATAATCCAACTATATGTAACACAGTATTTATTAAATACAGATTTTCAATACTGAAGTCTATTTTCACATAAGCACTTTTGACAGAACTTAATGTTGATTTATAATTAAAGCTAACTTAGAGTTTGCTGTTATTTCTGTGACTTTTACTTCACCACAATCTGCATAGATGCATTTGGAGAAGCAATGAAGGTACTGGCTGAGTATTGACAGATTATCCATTGAAACTGATTTATGTAATTTCACAAGGAACCCACAAGTAGCTGATTTCTTTGACAGTCTTCATAGCCCTGGTTTAGTGTCTTGCATTAGTCTTGGATTTATCCAGAAAAAGGATCCTCTACATTTTCCAGCACCAATGTAATTTTATAACTCATCATTTTATAATATATTACCACACTCAAGGGAGAACTGTCTTCTGAGGAGCTGTTATGTTGTGCCTTCTAGTTCAATTTACAAGATTGCCATCTATCATGTAACTGAGACCTTACTCTAAACATATTAAGCTGAAGTTTCCATAAAAATTCTCTTTAACATATAGTAAAAGAAATATCTGGATTTGAAACCACTCGATGTTACAATTAAACCTAATTTCTAGGCTTTAAATGTATCATATTAAAAAGAAAAATCACCCATCCAAAGCTTTCTCTGGTGAAGAAGAAACTATAGTATTTCAGCACAGAAGAGAAACAAGACTATGGAAGCAGGACTTTTAGCAAAAGAGGACTCAAGAAAAAGACAGACAACTTTGAAGGTGCCACTGTTCACAAGGCCGATATTTTTAAAGGTGAAGAAAATCAGAGCATCCGAAACTGAAGATGCATTTCTGGAAAGAAAAAAAAAAAAAAAAAAAAAAAAAGACTATTAACACCCTGAACATATGAACATATTACCAGAGTTAAGCATAGGACCTATGCTGTAACTCTCAGTAGCTAGTTCTACTTGTATTGCTCTTGGAGCTATCAAAACTTATATAAATCTTAACCAAAAAGCACAACGCATTATTGACCTGAGTGATAAGACAGAAAATATACCCTATCTTGCTTTATCCCCTAATGTTTTCAGTTGTCAGGCAGTTCCTGCTAAGTAACAAGGACAAGGACAGGAGGTTTACCACAGAACACCTGTAACCATTTCAACTAGGGTTACTTCATAGCATTACCTCAAGGAGCTACAGGTGCAAAAAGATGTGAAACCTCCACGCTGTACAGGCTCCAACAGCTCTCTATTAAAGACACAGGAATGGGACACACTTTCATACATGTCCTTCCTAGAGTCGAGAGATACTAACTAGCCAGTCTTTTCTTCCCATGTTGCTGATTTTCTCACTACTGAGCAGTGGCAAATATTGCAAAATAAATACAGCGCACATATTGTATTTTATTTCATGGATCTGATATCCTTACTTTCAGCAAAGGCTTACCCAAGATTATTTTTCTTAATTGATACTCAGCATTCACAAGGGTTGGTTTGATGATGAACAAGAAAACGAAGCAATGAAATTGCGATAATGCAATTTTGGCGGAAAAAAAAAAAAAAATGCTAAGAAGATAGGAACATTCCAGACCTTTTAAATCAATAATAAAGAAGGAAATGGCATATAACATCACTCTCCCTTTCATAAATGCTGTATTTCCCTAGATCAGCATTGTCTGTTAGATGGGTCCCCAAGTCTGAGCGTAAAGAAGTGGTAACTTCAACAGAAATACAAAGAATCACTCTTTGTTCTTGCTAGAATTCTCTTCTCCCTCAGCCCATGAAGGAACAGTTATGATCAGTGTTAACAAATCAATTATTTATAGGGAACAGTAACAGATTTACCATAACAAAAATATCACTAGATAATGCTGTAGCTTCTTTCACATGGAATGCAAGTAGTAATTGCAAATCCATAGAATTTTTTTCATCAGAAAGTAAAATTAAGGGTCAAGTTAGATATATAAACATAATTTTTTTAATTTATGTTTCAAACTGTTTTCAGGCTCAGGAAGTTCCCGAGGCGGATATATGCTCAGTAACCCTCAACAGATTTATCTTCCATTATGTTGCTGTTTTACCCTAGTTGGCAACTAAGTACCCCACAGCTGCTCATTCACTCCTCTGCAGTGGGACAAGTAGAACTGGAAAGAAAGGAAAACTCATGGGTTGAGATAAAGACAATTTACTAGGACAGCAAATGCAGAGATAACAATAATATATATATTAATAATGACAATGATGATGATGATGATGATAATAATCATAACAATAGTAGTAGAATATACAGAACAGCTTATGCACAATTTCTCACCACCCAACAACCGATACAGCTCATCCCGAGCAACAATCACAGGGCGGAACCAAAAGAGATCTTGAAATTATTTTCAGCAGCGATCTTGGAACAGCAATTTCCAGGTTTCTGCCCCCTGGCCAACCACCCTTATATACTCAGCATGACATGCCTGGTACAATATGGACCCAAATTTTGTCCAGTTTGGGTCAACTGTACTGGCTATACCTGCCCCAGGTTCTTGCACCTGCACATTAGCAAAACCTGGGAAGCTGGAAAAAATTCTTGTCTCCTACCAACAACTAATAACATCAGTGTTTTATCAACATTCTTCATGTACCAAATCCCGAACTAAATCCAAAACACAGCTGCTACTGGGAAGAAAACTAGCTTAACCCCAGCTGAAACCAGGACACATGGCCTTAACCTAAGCTCTCCTGGAAATTACATTTTGGCAACTAACATCCTTTGGCAACTAGTTCCACACCTCTATTGCAGATGCATGAAGACTCATCTCCTGTTTGGCAGGAGCTGATTCCTAACAGCTCTATTTGATATTTCTTAGATATTCTGAGCCTAGGATGAACTATACTACTTCATATATTTCTTTAAAAAGTGAAATGTGTGCACAAAAAAAAAAAATATATTTCAGGCAGAAAAATGAAAATTAACAGCGTAGATATGTGGTCAATGCCATTTTAATTACAGAAACCATACCTGTAAGTTGTTTTTCCAAATGAAATATTCACAAGAATCTTGTTCTCAAACAAACACGGTGTATAAAAGAACAAGACCACCGCCACTTTTGCTACCTGCTCTCCAACACCGCTTCACTGAAACTAAGGAAATTGTAAGGTGTCTTTCTGTGCTCTGAAGCAAAAACTAGATTAACTTTTGTTACAGCAGGGACAAAAATCTAGTAACTAAATCCTCGGCAGAAAGTCAAAAAAGACATTAAAATACAGATACAGAAAACACACACTGTACAGGATCCTGATGATATCCATACTTCTTAAGAGCATGTAATATCTCAAAGCCCATAACGATCCAAATATGGAACAATAGCACTTAAAACTTTAATGTAATAAAATACCAAGTAATTTTTAGAAGAAAAAAAAGAAACAAAACTCCCCCCACCCCAGACTGATTCCTGGCACCACTGATTGAGCAAGGAACCACAAGCATAGCATATTTACAGCAAGCTTTCCAGATCGTGCTGCAAGAGCCAACAACCTTTTCTGTAAACCCAGGCCTCAATCCACCCCACACACTTCACATTGCAGTTATCTGCATTTAATAAAGCTTCACATTCACATTTTAAATTTTTCTCGTTACATTGTTTATATTACTCTGTATTAATTTCCTCTTTGTAAAATCCCCTAAACTGCTCATAAAACTGCCTTAAAAATAAGTAAAACAATCCAGCTTGGAGATTAAGGAAGAGAAATGGGGCCATTTTTTACTAGAGAAGTAAAGAACAGTTAAGAAAAATTATGTATCACTGATTGCTGTACAAGGCCTGCCAACAGATACAATTCTGGACTCTTGGATCCCAGGATTTGTCCCAAAATGGTACAGGATGGTGTTTGAGAAAAGGCACCTATAGTCATATTTTAAAAGGTATTTCTGAGCACAGAAATACAGGTATGCATGATCCTCATGAAAGTTTAGTGGGAACAGGGAAACCATATACAATCAAATTTTAATAAACCTCAGAGGTTTGAAAATAAAGTCAGACATCCTGAGTTGCCTTGATAGCTATAAAGATGAATCCCTATGTAACCTGGCACGAACACAGAAGCACTCACATGAAAAATGAGGTAAGGTGTAATAAGCAACACATTGAAATGTAACTGCCACAATCTAAAGACCAAAAGGAAAAGTCTTAAAGCTTAGATTTATCATAAAGGAATATACAGGCAACAGATATGACCATGTTCAAACAGCTATTCCGTAGAGAGATTTATTCTTAAATCTTTATTTTCATAAATCTTCTCCAGTTTTGTGGGGTTTTTTGTTTGTTTTTTTTTTTTAAAAAAAAGGGAAAAAAAAAGCTTAGGCTGATGACAAGCCCACTTGGCATAAGCTACTATAAATATTACAGAGTTTCCATTTCTTTCTCTTTTAAAAAAGCACAAATATAGTCCTTTTATGTTCCTACTTAAGTAATCACTTCCAGATTTCATACAGACCCATACCCTTGTGTAAGACTTAAAGTCTGCTATTATGAGCAAGAAAGGATAAAACTGCCCTTTGGCAGAAGTATTGTTTTGGTGTACTTAAGGCTTTTGGATTTCTACCACTTCCCTTGTTGGCTTCCATTGTTCCACCATCCCTACTTGCATACGTATCGGACCTTTAATTTTCACTGCCAAAAAACCTCCCTCCAAAGAATATCAGGGAAGACAAAAAAGAGCAGTTTAAAAAACAAACAAACAAACAAACAAAAAAACCCCAAAAACAAAAAACCCACAAAACAAACCCTCCATTTTGCTTTACAGTGTTGTGTAACAAACAAGTCACAAAAGGACTTTGAGTCAGCAGAAAACAGGAGGCAAATTACTGTTTATCCCCTAGAAGCATTCTATCTTCTGCCCAGAAGGGAAGCTAGGGCACTCATTGGAGTTCTACCTGCACTGCTCTGGTTTGCTGATGCTCCTTGGTTGTCAAGTTACCACACACATTTCACAGCAACATTTAAAATCATACCCCAGGAAACTGTGAATCAGAATATGGTTATTGAAAACTTGTCATAGAACACAAATCACTCAATCTGAACCACAGCAGATATTCAAAAGCCAATAATCACCAAAATAAATTACTATTAAAGCTCCAGCTTTTGCCTCCATGCTGAATCACACTAAACTATATCCTGCTGGATTCTTAAACCATAACTACTTTGCAGGAAACAAAAATAACATTTAAAAAAATTTACTGGAGTTTACTATGTATTTGTAGCTGGTAATTTCAAAACTAATGATGTTGCCACACCTCCACTTTTGAATAATCATGGGACATATTCTAAGGAGGGATGAGTTTTGTCAGAGAACACCCAGCAACTTCATGAAAATGCGTTCCTTTGAAGTGCCCCCAATTGAGTACCAAAAATAACTAGATTTTTCAGTAAAAAAAAAATTTTCAGCATTATAGGAGAGACAACAGGGACAATAATAGGGCAACATGCCAAACATTTGAGATGTCTATGCAGAAACGTGAGAAGTAAGAATAATAAACAGGAAGGACTTTCAAGTCTTTAAATTAATCAAAATTACCACTGAATCCACATCACAAAGACTGGGGATAAATCACAGGGCTGGAATTGGTGTGGACGGGTGCAAAGAACTTGCTGATGAAACAGAGCAGAGTGAAAAAAAGACAGACACATTTTCTCTGAAGTTCAGGAAGAGCTGAAAGGTAGACTTTTAAATAACTCTGAGCAAATATAAATCGTGAAAAGAACAAGGTCAATCACATCTTGTGGCAGACCTGCTACAGATCACTTGATCAGAGGGAGAAATGCATGACGTTTTCCATTATGCAACTGGTAGAGGCATCCAGAATAAAAGAGTTTATAGTAACAGGGACAACACCACAAAAACCCATGGACGAGGAGGAAAAAAAGAAGGGGAAAAAAAAAAAAAAGAATATACAGATAGATTTTTGAGAAGATTTCCTTGGTAAGGCTGAGTTATATCTAACTCTAAGTAAAGGAGAGATCAGTCAAGAAACTGAAGCCAAATTTGTGGTCAGAAAGTCACAAATTCTTTATTCTGTGGAAAACAAGAAACAAAATTGACAGGTTAAGGAATCTTGTATTCAGAAAGCGATATAATAACATGCTAAGGTAATTGGTAAGTGGAGAAAAATCTTGAGTAAGAAGAAGTGGAGAGAATTTGTTCTAACACAGAAGAAATAAGAAGCACAGCAAGGGACCAATGCAGCTGTGTAAGAGCATCTTTATAATAAGAAAACACAAAAGGCATTTTTAAAAAAAAATCTAGAAATAAAGACCAGTGATGAATGATTAGTCATACTGTAGAGGAATTACAGAAACACATATGGGTAAAATCAGAAAAGTGAAAACATGCAATGAGTTATACTCAGCATAGATACAAAAGACAGTAAAACATGTTTTCTATAAACTGCATGTTTAAAGAAAATATCAAAAGTAAGGTTTGTTCTTAACTGTTTAAGGAAAACAAAATATGAAAGGCAGAAGTTGTTTTCTCAATCATGCTTTTAAAATCTGATTGTGACTTGTGTTTTTAACAAAGGAATATGATCATAAGCTTGAATACAGGTAGAACACACAAATGTTACATAAATTGGAGTTATTATTCAGGTCATCATCAAGGTCTGATCTGTCATCCTCTGTCCCACCAAATTCCCCCCACCATACCTTCTCATGGGCCCATCAGATACGAGCAGGGTCCCCAAGTACCCGCATCATATGATGGATATGTCATCCTAAGGCAGGACCACATGTGTGCATACAAGGTTAGATGACCAGCAGCTCTGTGTCTGTAGGGTTATACAACTGTCAGAATTAGGGACACATGTTGGAATGGCAGTCTTGCAACATATCTTGACTAGCTACAGCTTCTGATCTTCTCTTTTAAAATAGGGAACTGGAATACAGGCAAAAAGTTCAGTTAGGTGGACTCACAACTAACTGAAAAACTGCCTGCAGAGTAATTGTCCACTGTCTAGCCATAAGAGAAGCTCTAGCAGGATTTCACAGGTCTACTGTCTCGGATTTCATTCCATAAATTATTTTAATTAGTAACCTGAACAGTAGACTAGAGACTGAATATCAAACCTGTGATTAACTCCTATGCAGGAGGTACCACAAGCATCCTCAGGAATGGGCTCAGACTCCAAAATTATATTCACAAACAGAAGGAAGAGTCTAACATCAAAAAAGAGGAACTTTAAAACTGTCTGACATAAGCGAAATTAGTAACATTTTAAAACTACAGCAGTACAAAATGAGGAAAAACTATTCAGGTTGCAATACTGCAGAAAAACTTCTGGCTGCCACAGAAATAAGAGTAGACTGTGGATGCTTAGGACTTAAAACCTAAGGAAATATTACTGGAGCTGTCATACTGAGGTACCAGAGAAGATCATTTTGCTCTACTAGATGTTAGAATCATAGAATCATAGAATGGTTAGAGTTGGAAGGGACCTTCAAAGGTCATCTAGTCCAACCCCCCTGCAAGAAGGAGGGACATGAGCCGGCAATGCGCCCTTGCGGCTCAGAAGGCCAACCGCATTCTGGGCTGCATCAAGAGGAGCGTGGCCAGCAGGTCGAGGGAGGTGATTCTGCCCCTCTACTCTGCCCTGGTGAGACCCCACCTGGAGTACTGTGTCCAGTCCTGGAGCCCCCAACATAAGAAGGACATGGACCAGTTGGAGAGGGTCCAGAGGAGGGCCACAAAGATGATCAGGGGGCTGGAGCACCTCTCCTATGAGGACAGGCTCAGAGATTTGGGGCTGTTCAGCCTGGAGAAGAGGAGGCTCTGGGGAGACCTGATAGCAGTCTTCCAGTACCTCAAGGGGGCCTACAGGAAAGATGGGGACTGGCTGTTCAGTAGGGCCTGTTGTGATAGGACAAGGGGTAATGGTTTTAAACTAGAGGGAGGTAGATTTAGATTGGATATTAGGAAAAAAAATTTCACAATGTGAGTTATAGAACACTGGAACAGGTTGCCCAGAGAGGTGGTGGATGCCCCATCCCTGGAAACATTCAAGGCCAGGCTGGATGAGGCTCTGAGCAACCTGATCTAGTCGGGGATGTCCCTGCTCCTTGCAGAGGGGTTGGACTAGATGACCTTTGAAGGCCCCTTCCAACTCTAACCATTCTATGATTCTATGATTCTATGATCCCTGACCAGATCAGGTTGCTCAGAGCCTCATCCAGCCTGGCCTTGAATGTTTCCAGGGATGGGGCATCCACCACCTCTCTGGGCAACCTGTTCCAGTGCTCTACAACAAGAACAGAAAGCAAAGAACAGAAGCAAAGCAATGAGTAAAAGCTTCTTTGTGAGGCCTAAGCAGACATAAAACACTTTAAAATAACAGAACAAGAACCTGGAATTCATCCATTTCATGTTTGATCCCAATAACCTTCTTTTAAAGCCCCTCCCGATTTAACATGCTTGAATGTTGATAAGGATTATCAATTAACAATTATTCTGCTCATCAAACGCCAACGTCCTTATCCAACTTTGGGTACCACTGAAAAAACTGTGATCAACAGACATCTCTGAAAGCAACAGGAAACATGATTCATAAAGAAAAACTGCACAACCAGGTTTAAGGGTAAAAAGGCATAATTAAGCATTTGTCCAAAAGGTTGTTAGAAAGAGAACAGAAAGCATCTGTTTTAAATTCTACTCCATGAAGAAGGAGGAGAAATCAGCTTAATTTGCAGCCCAGAGGATTTGGGTTAGAAACCAAGAGAGTATATCTTAAATTGAGGACAAGTAAGCAAAGGAAAACATAATATATTTACTGGAGATCTTAAGGAGCAGGACAAATGTCTGTGAGGGCTCCTGCTTTAGAGCAGGAGCTTGAACAGCATCACCTCTTGTATGTTTTAAACTTAATTTTTTTCCCCAAACCTTTAATTACTTCATTGTGGTTTTTTTATTCTATAACTGAAATATCTGCAAGGAACTGACACTTTTTTTTTTTCCATTTTAAAAGAAGGTGTTTAAGCTCCTAATATTTTAAAGTTCCATCCTAGAAAATTCCTAGGTAATTATTATACCAACCTCCTCTTCCCAGGTACAAGCTTGATGGAAATGAAATAGCTACCAACATTTGTCTTGAAATTGGTGGAAGAGGAAGGAGAAGGGACATAGGTAAAACTTGCTGGACACAAAGCAGCCATTTCATGGGTGAAGGAAAAAGAGAAATTAAGATAATGGACAGACTAGAGGCGAACTACGGCTAATTTGAGGGGCCTGTGATTCTGGCAGTTCTGACATACTATTCCACAGGTCCCGGAGGAAAGCACTTGCACAGATTAAGCTTTCATTCAAAGAACAGAAGCAAAGCAATGAGTAAAAGCTTCTTTGTGAGGCCTAAGCAGACATAAAACACTTTAAAATAACAGAACGAGAAGAACCTGGAATTTATCCATTTCATGTTTGAACCCAATAACCTTCTTTTAAAGCCCTTCCTGATTTAACATGCTTGAATTTGGTTTCAATAGCTGCTAAAAAGGTGCTGTCAAAGAGGTGTCTTTTGCAATAAGCAATACTCAGTTGTCTCTTCCACTCTCTCTCCCCACCTAAAAGAGCAAAATCAACACCCAGTTGTCACATCTAGACACCCACTGAGCCTTGATTAGGCCTGAAGTCATACTGGCAGGAGATGAAAGTAAGTTCTGATCACAATCCAGAGGCTGATTTAATCAGGGAGAAGGGAGAGAAGTAGGCATGCTAATTCCTGAACTTCAGTTTTTTCTGTTCATCTTTGCACTGGAAAAGAGATGAAGCTGGAAATCTTTTAAAGATAGCTAAATATACTGCAAAACAGGTTTAAGCAAATGAGACAACTTTCAGAAAAAGCACTCAGTTTTGAACTGTAGGCCTGTATACACTGGAGAAAAAAGAAAACACCACTAATTCTCCTCTTATCAGAAAGTGTAAAGAAAATTAGTCTCTCTAATACTTTGCAGAATAATTTTTCCACCAACAAATACAATTCACCAAGATAATCCAACTAACAGTAATAAAATATAAATACAGTAAGCATATATAATTAAATAGCCAAACAGAATCCTAGAATAGGGTTGGAAGGGACCTTCAAAGGTCATCTAGTCCAACTCCCCTGCAAGAAGCATATTAACATCTAAAGATACTTAACTTGCACTTACATTAATAAGCATCACTCTAGTGTTTTGGTTCCCTCCCCCCAAAATGTTAAATAATTTGAATAAGTTAACTTTGACTATAGCAAAAATTACGTGGTACTTCCACCATTACTATTCTACCAAAATTATCTGTTTTGTAGGTCAGATTCCTCCACAATTTAAGTTAATTCTTTGATATTATCCATACTAACAACAAAATACATCACCAATTGCCAAAACCAATAAAGCCTCAGAAGATAAATCAGTTCATTTCAGTGTCTCTGCACTGAAATCAGCTTTATGTGATTTTCAGTTAAAACTATTGATCTCATCTAAACTTCCACTAAAAATCTGCTATGCTGCTACTTAACCTTACGAAGCTTCTTCTAAGTGATCCAAACATAAAGAAATCCATACACACTTTGTGCTCCCACGACACACTTTTTGCACATCTAATTGATCATTGCATGGTCCAGCTACATGATAGCATATTTCACAAATGTCTGGAAAGTGGACAGCCAGAACAGGAAGGATGTGACCTAGCCCTTACGATCCATCATTTTTTATACAATTTATTTCCCTTGGCTGCTGGCATAACTTTTGTAATGTTTTCCAGTAGTTTTCTTCAGAAACAATTAAGATTTCTGACGAGAGCATAGATCTCAATGTGAAAACACTTCATTGAAGCATATCTATTTCCAAGAAATGTAGATTGAAACACAAACCTTGCATGAATCTGAGGATAGGAAACTTTTTTTTCCTCCTGAAAAATTCTTATTATTCTCATATGATGAGCTACTCACCCTTCATCTACTTTAAATATAACGCTAGTAGAAGAATTTCAGTACAGATCTCATTTATCATGAAGAAAAAGTTCAACAGGAAAATGATACCATTCACTGGTGGGAGGGGGAATGTGAGTGGGAGGGAGGGGGCTGTGCATGTACATGCATGTGTTTCTGTGTGTGTATTACATGAAATAATCATTATGTTTTGCTTTAAGTTACTGGCTTTTAGCCCAAATTTTCTGCCCACCTAATCTGTCAAAGTGAGTAACTACGTCACTGCCATGAGCACTTAATAAACATTAGAATAATTACTTTGTGCAGTGTGGGTAACCCTGAAATGATGACATACTCTTTTCCTTCGTCCAAGATGAATCCATTACTTATCTGATCATTTTGTCTGCTTACAGCTGATAGCATCCTGTAGTTCCAGTTCCAAACCACAGAGACCCTGCAAGACAGTGTATAAGTATAAAACCCTCCTAACAAAGAAACTAACTCTGCAGACTGGCTATGCATTGCAGAAAAGGAGAATAAGTGGGGTGGTTTTTTTAAAGTTGTTTCTACATTTACTACTCATACATTTTTAGCTTTCTCACCTTCTCTTGTTGTGAAGACAAAAAAGGCTACTAAGTATTTCTGCTACAGTAGTTACACTATAAAAGAATTATGCCAATATAAGAACATAAACAAGCAATCCAACCTTAAAACTCCACATTCTCAGCCAAACTCTATCTAATCCTAAAACTGTGTACAGTTACGTACCCACTGTTGTTAGGCAGCAATGCTGCTGCACACTGCCATCAGTGCTAAATGTATGTCTCACCTCTACTACTGAGGGTTGTCTTGTCTTCGCTTCTGTAGCCCCTCCAAGATGGGTAGGGGCTAAAGCCACCTGTGTCTCACCTGAAGTTATTCCCTTCTCCGCAGCAAAAAGCCAGAGAAGTGAAAATGTTGGACAGGTTTTCCACTCCTGCAAGTGAACAGCTGAAACATGGGCTTATGCTAAACTGTGGAATCCCACGGTGAGAGAGCACATCCCAAAGACCTTAGCAGAACATCTAAGGGAAGACAACCTCATTCTTAAGGGAATCAGTCTACTTGGGAATGGGAGCCAGTGAACAAGGAATACAGGAGGAGGAAAAGAAGGAGTAAGACTTATTGTTCTATCCACCACCTTCCAGAAAAATCATTCACCTCTGGGTAAAACATTTCATAAGACAGCAGTTTTCTTCATGTGTATTATGAAGAGTGCAAATGCTATTTCCAGTTACTAATTTTGTCTTCATTTCCACATCAAATAATCCTAAACTGTGGAGGAAAGAAGACAGTTATCTTTCCACCCGTCTCAGAACAGAGGTAAGCTCCCTCTTTCTTTAAATTTTGTTTTAAAAGAGATTCCTGTGTTTACACATAGATGAGCCAAAGATAAGCCAGAAGAGTTTTTTTTCCTCCCTAAATTGACCTATTTTATTGTATCTGATCATTACATTGACTGAGAAAACACATTCAAAAAGAAACCTCAAACCCTTAATTCAAACATGTAAAGATAAATATCACCAGTAGGGTATTATCTTTCCTTGCTGAAGAACTAGTACCAGTTACATCCCAATGTGATGAGAGTAGCCTTCTGTGGGTCAGATTTCCTTTGATGTTGATGGAAACCTGCTTTTCAACTACTTCATAAGAAGGGAAGTGCACATAACATTTCTGTATTAGTGAGAACAAGAAATACTAAATAAAATCTATCACTTCTTTATTATTAGCCAGCGGATTTTTCCCAATCTAAAACTAGTATGCTAGCACTAGTCAATATTGTACCTTTTTTTTTTCCTCTAGCTACCTAGCTAACCAGATGGCTAAATAAAAAGTTCTCTGCCTAAGTGAAAGCACAGTTAAAGAGCTTTCCTCACACATGGAAGACAAAAAGATGAGACTGTCCCCTTCGATGGTCAGAGATATGGTTGTTCTCTGCCTTGAGCAGATCTTAGATTTCTAAGAGAAGAGATGGCAGCTGAGCAACAGCAGTTAAATCCTTGAACATACAACCAGATTAGTCCATCTTACCTCCAAAAAAGACTCAGTCATATAACTTCTTAGGAACAATTTGAATTTTAAACTGTGTGTTGTGGTTTTTTTTAGTGAGGGGGCCTAAGGTGGTAGCTTCTGTAGAAGTCGCTCCCCTTTGTTCAGTGGACTCGGACAGGCCTAGGGTGGACCCGCTGCTGGCCAAGGCCGAGCCGATTGGGAGCAGAATGTCCCGTGTAACACCTAAGGGGAAAATGGAAAAAAAAAAAAAAGGAGAAGAGAAGATGTGAAGAAGCTGAGCGGGGGCAGAGCCACAGAGAGGGAGGCGCAGGCCTCACCCTCTGGCCTCTCGCCAGGCAGCCGACTGGGCCCAACTCAGCCCGACCTGGCTGCAAGAAGTGGAGAGGAGATGAGATGGGATGGATGATGTGAAGAGATCCTGAGAGGAGTCTGCCAGCCTGTTGTGACGAATGAGCTTTTCTTGGGAGAGGAACGGCTGCAGACGCCAAGGTCAGTGAAGAAGGAGGGGGAGGAGTAATGCAGCTCCTGGCCAAGATTCCCCTGCAGCCTGTGGTGATGACCATGGTGGAGCGGGTTGTCCCCCTGCAGCCCACGAGGTCCATGGAGGAGCAGAGATCCACTTGGAGCCCGTGAAGGACCCCGCACCGGGGGAGGTGGATGCCTGAATGTGGCGTGATGAACTGACCGCAACCCCCATTCCCCCTTCCCCCCTGTGCCGCTCGGGGTGGGGAAGGTAGTAGAGATAATGTTACACTTGGGAAGAGGGAGGGGTGGAGGAGGTTTATCTTATTTCTCTGTCGCATTATCCTGCTAGTTTTAGTAATAAATGAATCGTTTTCCCCAAGTCGAGTCTGTTTTTGCCCGTGACAGTAATTTTAAGGATTTCTCCCTGTCCTTATCTCAAACCTCAAGCCGTTTTTCTTATATTATCTCTCCCTATTCTCTCGGAGGGTGGGGGGAGTGAGAAGGAGACTGCGTAATCTGGTCCCGACTGAGGCTGAACTACGACACTGTAATGATTTGCTACTGTTGTTATGTGAAGAAAAGCTCAGATGAATCAAGAGTCCTTCTTCTGAAGCTGAAGATGCAGCTCCAGAAATGAGGAAAATATTATACAATGTGCCTCATCCATGCTTTTTTTTTTGGACAAACTCTTCTAATCTGGTTATTAAGTATGAACCAGAATGTCCCTCTGTTTTAGGTGTACTAAACACCTATGAGTACAAAGGGGAACAACCAAGAGAAAGATATCAACAGCGATCCTTACAATTGGACTTTTACTACTTGTACTTGAAATGCTTAAAAATGAAGGCCCACAACACAATCCAGACTGGCACATTCATGAGTAGAAACACAGCTTATTATTTCTTAAAGTAATTTTAAGGCAATGTTTACAATATGCTCTCAGATGCAATCTGTAATTTCTGATTATAAATTAGCTCTTATTACATTGAGAAATATCGTGTCATTGTCATCACAGCATTAGGAGTTGACAAAGCCCTGATACAGGCTGACAATCCTCTACAGCCTGGGCAAGAATGCTTATCTCTCTAACATTGGATGTAAATATACATTAAGAGAGAAAATGTACATATTTGTATTTATATTTACACGTACTGTAAGTACAAAGAATGCAGCCAAATCTACATACAAGAAGACTTTACAATCTGTAATTTATTTAGATCTTCTCTGATTTGATACTTGGAAACAGTTTTTATTGTGTAGAACTAGAAACTTATTTCAAACTCTAAAGAACACCAGAATGCAAGGGTTTTTTCCAGAAACCATAACAAATTATGATCAATCACAAAAGCTCTATTATAGTTTGTCAGATTAAAAAAATTTGCCAGTCTTTCTGGCAAAATATGCTATTTTGCCAGAAAGACTGACTAACCGAGCAGTGATTGGCTTACATTTTCTTTTCACTTCTTAGCGTTCTCTGATAAATTTATATCCAGTGTGTTCCTGCCTGAAAGTAACTCCACTGTTGCTGTCACCTTTCACCTATTTGGAGTTTTCTCAGACAGAAGTATATACTTAAATTAAAAAAAAAAAAAAAAATTCCAAGCATGTTATGCTATTTAAAATGAGACTCTAAGGCACCACAGGAAGAAACTTTTTATAAATCAAGGGCACATTGTGTACAGCAATTCACTCACAGTATTGAAGAGAGATGTTGTTAAAATCTACTAATCCATTTTTGGCATGATCTGCAAACAGGCAAGACAGTTTACAAATACAGGTTATAAGTACTGTTTCTACAGCTGCCATTCCTGTGATCTCAAGCAAACTCTGAAACACGTTGCCTCCTTTCTGAGAAGCTTAAATATGTTTCCTCCTCCCACACATCCTTAGCTCTGGACAGCTGTAGCATTCTCACAGCAGATAAATCTTTCTGATTGCTGATTATTCGTACGGGGGCAAAAAAGGCACTGTGTGTGACAGAGTCCCTTTTGTTTCATTACAGGAATAACAATCTGTTTTCCACTGAACAGAGTTTTTAGTTCTCCCTCCACAACATTTTTCTTTAATTATGATAAAAGACAGTAATTTAATCAGGCATAAATCGTCTTCAAGCGAATGTAAGAAAACAATGGGGTTAACTTTGGAGGCAAAAGATTAGACACGTGACCTCTCAATTACAACACTAGATAATACACCACTAAAAGCACTGACAAGTGAAAAATTGTTCATTCCTTATATTTGCATTAGTATCATAAAAAAGTGAATTAAAGAAACCCACAATCATGTTTATTTTAATTATCATGCTTTGCCTAGACAGTAGCTATTCAGTTATAAAATGATCTTGATTCTTAGTCCAATAGCATATGCTATTTATTTCAGAAACTCTGGAGACCAGCACCTCAATTTGCCAAGTATGCTGAGAAAATATTAAGAGGTTGACACTGATAGCAGGAGGGAAAGATACCACCTTCATAGTTAGGCTAGCTGACACACCTAATACAGGCAAGACATATATGAAGACTAGGAGCAGCATCCTCAGAGTACAATCAATATTCTCACTCATTGTCAAGTCCAAGAACAAACAGCAAATTGCAGTTTTAACCCAGTTGAGTTGTTGGAACCAAAACTCACCTCAACCAGCTACACTGCAGCAGAACTAGTCACTACTGACACAGAAAGAACCATCAGTTACTTTTTAAGCTATTAATAGGCCACCTGTATTTTAACCCGCTCCCATGAAGCACTTTGAAGCAAGATCCTACTTCCATCCATCTTCTGAAGGAGCTTAATATGCCTCACCTGCCTCACAAAGGAGCTCAAATGACTCACCTGTTAGAAAACTGGAAACAGTGGAAGAAGAGAGAGAACATGACCTCAGCGGAAAAAAAGTGAGAGGATGCACCAGCAGACTTCCAGGCAAGGCAGCTGAGAAGTAGGGACAGGTGAGCAGGATTTATGAGGAAGAGATGGAGAGATTTCAGTACAACAGACTAGGGAGTTAAGATATCTTTGGGATGGAAACACGAGGTATTCTTAGACATGGAGGGGGAGACATCAAGGGAAACAAATTTGACAGCCAAAATTTGGGAGTCACTGGAAAGATGGATAGGGGGTTCAGAATGTATTCTAACTGAACAGGCATGGAATCTTACTGAGCAGAAAAGGCCAGAGGCAGACCATTGGCCCTGTGGAAAAGTGAAAAAGCATGGGTCACGCCCAAGTACCTCTCCTCTCACCCCCAAATAGGCTGGCCATATTAAAGCTAACCGTTGCAACATGCTCCTCCCCCACATTATACTCCTGCGCTGTCGGAGTTAATCCTACAGGCTAAAAGTATGGCAGAAAGCATGCTCCTCAATAAACCACAGCCAACAGCAGGCTGGCATCCAAGCTTCAATCTAGATTCTGTTTTGTTATGGTAAGGACGTAGCCCAAGCTGCTGGAGTTAAAAGATTATGGACATTGGGGAAAGACAATGGGGACAAAAATTCAGCATTAAAGACAACCTAGAGGAGTCATATGGAATCCCCTACATAAGGAGAAATGGGAGGATCAGATACAAAGACCTTAGTGAGCAGCAGAGGTGAACTGGATAGGTTTATGCAACAAGGACAGTGTGCAGATCCTGCAAAGTACACAAGCACTCCATTCTTCCCGTAAGTAACAGTAGCTGCCGCTATCAATTACAAGGTCCATCAGTCATCACACTAAGCTTTCCCATTGAATCTCTTCAGTCATGTCTGGTTTGTAGTTAGTATCTTCTTTGCACAACTAACACCAAGATAGAAGTTTTTAAGACTACTATGTCACTATATAAAAAGGATAGGTTTGGTTAACTGGTTAAAGACATTTCTTTGGTTGCTTCAGTTAAAGATATTTCTTAAAGCTGAATAAAGTGTTGAACGTTCAAACTACAAATGTCAAAAGGAAGATAAATTTCTTGGGGTTTTTTTTACCCATTCTGGAGTGCATTATTTCAGGCAGTGTGGAATGGCCTCTGGCTATAGTTACAGATGAGACTTAAAATGAAAACTGGTATTGATCTGCATAATATTTAGTGCACCTGGGGAAAATATTTATCCAAGCAACAGTCAGATTTGTGTCCACCAAGTATGTTGAGGACTCACTTGTGTTATGTTCAATGGAATCTTTGAAAGTAGCAGCAGACACATTGTATTTAAGCTAGCTTCTTCTCTTTAAAACTTATGAACAGAACTTAGCAAAAGAAATATCATCTTGATTCAGCAACTAGGATTTTCACATGTTTCAAATTTGCTACATAGTTACTCTCATAGTTTGTATTTTCAATATGATTTCTACAATGACAATTTAGGTTTATATGCATCACACTTGTAATTAGTTTTCCCCCATTAGGTATTTTAAAACTTTAAAATGTAAACATATATTTAGAATTTTATTATCTTTAATGTAAATCTATTCTTTTAAAAGTCATACACAGACTTACTCATGCACAGCAGTGTTTTTTCCAGAACAAGCATTTATGATATGCCATACCAGCTTTGCAGTAATTCAACATCCAAGTCCTGGACTTTTAGGGTGTGTGATGCTGTACAGAACGAAGAGTGGAACCAACAATGCTTCCTTATCAGGAAAGTAGACATTTTAAAGTACCAACATACTTCATTTATATGGAAAGCTTAATATATAAACAAATACACATTCCTATGCTGCCATGTAGTCCCACACCTCCCTGTTCACATTAGTGTATTCCTGCATCTAACTACTACATTATTTGAGACACTGGGGAAGTTTTAGTTACTACAAGCTGAATTATTTAAAGTATAGATCAAGGTCTATTTTTCTTTCCTGAAATAAAATAAAACTTCAAATACATCCAGAGCTAAATTAGAGTTTACGCTGTCTCACCTCCCACATGTTAAGAAAGCTCTCTTTGTAAAAGAACTCTACGAAAGAACGTTTCTGTTACAGAAGTGTGTCTTTCTCCTCAGGGCAGCTCTCAATCCATTCTCTGCCCAGTCTGTATTTGTGCCTGGGATTGCCATGACCCAGGTGCAGGACCTTGCACTTGGCCTGGTTGAACTTCATGAGGTTGGCACGGGCCCACCTCTCCAGCCTGTCCAGGTCCCTCTGGATGCCATCCCTCCCTTCCAGTGTGTCGATGGCACCACACAGCTTGCTGTCATTGGCGAACTTGCTGAGGGTGCACTCTATCCCACTGTCCATATCGCCGACAAAGATGTTGAACAGGGCCGGGCCCAACACGGACCCCTGAGGGACGCCACTGGTGACCGGTCTCCACTTGGACATTGAGCCGTTGACCACCACTCTCTGAGTGCGGCCATCCAGCCATCCAGCCAACTCCTTATCCACCGAGTCGTCCATCCATCGAACCCATGCCTCTCTAGTTTAGAGAGAAGGATGTCGTGCGGGACAGTGTCAAATGCCTTGCACAAGTCCAGGTAGATGATATCCGTTGCTCGTCCCTTGTCCACTGATGCTGTCACCCCGTCATAGAAGGCCACCAAATTGGTCAGGCACGATCTGCCCTTGGTGAAGCCATGTTGGCTGTCACCAACTACCTCCTTGCTCTCCATGTGCCTTAGCATGGTTTCCAGGAGAATCTGCTCCATGACCTTGCCAGGCATGGAGGTGAGGCTGACTGGCCTGTAGTTGCCCGGGTCTTCCTTACTCCCCTTTTTAAAAATGCGGGTTATGTTCCCTCTCTTACAGTCATCGGGGACCTCACCAGACCGCCACGATTTCTCAAATATGATGGCCAAGTGGCTTGGCGACTTCATCCGCCAGTTCCCTCAGGACACGCGGATGGATCTCATCAGGTCCCATGGACTTGTGCACCTTCAAGCTCCTAGATGATCCCGAACCTGCTCTTCGAGCACCGTGGGCGGTTCTTCATCCTCGCAGTCCCTGCCTGTGCCTTCCACAGATAGTAAGGTAATAAGTCTGCAAAGGCTTTATCAAAGAAATGCTCTCTGCGCTCTGAATGGCATCTACAAAGTTTCCCCTAACACACACAGGCATTTTTCCTTATCAAGTAAAAGCATTCCTTCTCAACAAGAGTAAAATCGGAATTGTTGATGGAACTGCAGTTTACGCACTGAAGCACAACTGCCTCAAGCCATGTCAAAAAGCATCCTCAGCACTGCCCTGCTCTTTAGCCATACGATCCTTGGAGTAATTGTTTTTTGAAAGAGCTCAGACTATACATTTACTTCTGACAAACTGACTTTCATTTTTGTCTTCTAATGAAGAAGACAACCAGAGATGCCACTTAAAATTACATTAAAGAGATTATTTCTTGTCCCTCAGTGATCACATTGCCTGGACCCTGCCAAATCCAGTATACAAGCCATCCTTTACTGCTTCTGACCCGCAGACTTATTACCATAGGTAACCCAAGCTGAGGCAGAGGAAAATTACAACGGCCACCTGGAAAAGTGGACTAACAACAACCTTGCTGGGAAAAGCATCACAAAAGTCCATGAAAAACACGCTAAGTTTGCTGCAAACAAATCTGACAATAAAAATCCTAATTGTTTCTGAGGAAACTTGATGCAGAAGCAGGTCTATTCTGAGATCACGTTAATGGGAATACACTTTTCCAGAACATGTAATGTTAGGAATGAAAAAATTCATAACTTTACTACCTACAATCTTTTTCCTACCTTATACACTGTTAATTGAAACACATCTTTTGTCACAGAAATTACACTGTATTAAGAATACAAAATTCTAAGCAACATTTCTTGCAAATTTCATTTCTAATTTAGAAAAATTTGTAAGCACTCTTAAATTTACAAAAATCCTTTCAGATCAATGCATCTTAAAGTATTTTAAAAATTTATATATAGCCACAGCTGTTTCCAGAAGCCCAAATCAAGACAAGTGAGGAACACTAAATCTTGGTTTATTTTTTTAAGGTGAATTTGTTTGACCAAATTCACCAATTAGTATTTTTCAAGATGAGGGAGGTGGAAGGCTAGACATTCCGGTTGGAAGTAAAACCGCTTTTCCCACTTCCATTCAGTGGATTTGCATTACTAGATCACAATTGTAGCAGATTAAGTAAAATCTGATAGACTAAAGAAAGTATCTGTCCCCACGCTTAATTTTTCCAAATAATGGGATGAAGATTACATAATTAATTTTACTGCTGAGCAGGATTCCTAGGGTCTTTTTCCTTCATTTATTATGTAAGAGAAGACGCTGTATTTAGGACATGTTCGGTCCAAAATACAAAGAACCAACTTTTAGAGATAACACTTCCTGTTTAATCTCCCTTTAATTTCACAATCTTTCAGTAAGGGGGGCGGGGCGGGGGGGAGAGTATGTTGGCTACTTACATAAAAGTGGTATCACAGAATCCAAAAGTGCAAAGTTCAAAGTGAACAATCAGTGAACAATCTTTGATAACTCACAAGGCTAAGAAAGTATTAGTAGACTAACACAGCTGAGACATGGAAAACTCAGACTCCACCCGCTTTTACCACCAGTCATGGAGCAGAAGCTATTGCATCCATATGATATGATTATGCCTTTTACGGAAATGCTCTAGAAAACATTTAGCAGAAACATTGCAGAAAGAGCAAGAGTTGCAAAGTGAGAGTGAACGGGATCTTCACTTCTTTACCACTTTATCTTACCTCTCCGTTTTGCTTAGCAGCTAGACACCAGATAGGCAGCTAAGTCAGTGGCAGAACATCTAACATGTTTATTCAGCCACTTTCTGAGACTTGTCAGCTATCAGATACTGAGTGTCTGTACCTGAAACATCACTACATCAGAGCCAAATGCATAGAAAGTACTGGTTTTGACAGACAAATGAAATACTGGATTTAAAGCAAAAAGGAGCAAAGGCTAAAACTGACAAGTCTGAATCAACAGTTGCTGAGGGATTCATTCTCAAGAACAGTTAGTAATTACATGCTCTTGGACATCCCTAATGTTTTTAATTATCCCATTCAACTTCATACATATTACTGTAACTGTTTCTGAAAGATCAGCTAAGAACCATCCAATATAAACAGACTGTTCAGTTATTTGTTAATATAAATTCCCGTCTACCGCCTTTTCAATTCCTTGCTTAATTGGGGAAAAAAACAATAAAGATTACAGTAACATTTAAATCTGGTACTAGCCTTGTCTGTTGAGAAATTATTGGATTAGAAGCAAGGAAAGCTTTTCTTTTTTTTTTTTTTTTTTTTTAACTGCCTTAACAATACATTTGGCAGAAGAAAGAAGTCTTGACTGTTGGCAGTGAGGAACACACTCAGAAATCTGTGGTTGGGCCAAAAATGTTACTTCTAGTGCAATCATGGAAAACACAAACCCATCATTCAAAAAAGCAATCAAAAAAGAAAAACAGATCTCGCTTACTTAAAACAGTGAATCACATATATATTTTGCCCTGGAAATTCTTTACATCAACTAAAAAATGAAAACTTACCAATATCCCATCCAAGTCTGGAAAATGAGGTAGGTTTGGTTTGCTTTTTTTTTCCCTTTAAAGTTATAAGCCTTCATTTCAAAATGCATTGCCTATTCTTTCTCCCTCCATCTTCTGCTTGCAAAATGACACCCTTACGGTTGCAAAGATAATATTCCAAAACACAAATGCAATGTTTTCATCCCAAATTCACAACTGGAATAATACTGTGTTAGCAGTTCACAACTGCTGTCTGCAATCCCACAGCAGTAGAACTACGATGAACCAAGTCAATTTCTATACCTTCACACACAAAGGTAATTCCTGCTCAAACTCAACCCATTCAGCTTTTCACAACTGCAATTCAAGATTTCTCGTGAACTGCATATAAAGAAAATGGGTTTGCAGTATATGGTGTATGTTCCAGCTCTGTAGAGCTCTGAGCACTTCAAGACTAAGTAGCTCTTCTGGGGGAAAAAAACAACAACAACAAAACCATCCACAAACTACACACCACAAATAAAAAAACTCAACTTACATGATTCTCACTAGATGCAGGAATGATCAACTCTATAGCAGTCAAATCAGACAAATAAGTTTCTGGTATTTTCTGGTTCATAGTCCATAGGTGTTCAAAAATAAATCTTCATATAAAAAAAGAAGGGGAGTGTGGAGGGGTGGGGAATGAAAGAAATAGACACCCCAATGTAGAACTGGAAGCCAACTAATCTGATTTAATGTTATTTTTGAAAAGTTATTAATTCATATTGGGGTGTAAATTAACTTTTTTTTTTTTCCTAAGAAAAGCATTATATACACATCTTCACACATGAATATACTCTCAGCTTCATCCTCTGTTATGAAAGCAGACCCCATGTACCATAAATTCAGCAGGCTTAAACAGTATATATATCAGGTGAACAAAACAAAAAATTGAAGAGAAGATAAAAGAAAGGTTTGGTATAAACCATTTTTTAAAATATATGTTCAAGGTGTTATTTAAAAGTGACAGAATAATAAAAGCCTCATTGTTCCGTTAACCTACTTCACGTAATTCTTTCCAAACAATTGTTCTGTTGAGTTCTTCTATGCTGCTTCTGCTTGGCTTCCCAGCCTCAGCTATCAGACTAACTTAGGCAGTCAATACAAGTAAATGTATAGAGCTAAGACTAGTACTAGAATCTTTATTAACATTTTGAGTTTTCCTGTGTGTAGATGTGTCACTAAGTGAGTTTAACTGTAACCTTTTAAAAGATTTTTCTAAACTTCCAATCAATTTTTTTTTATGGCTAGTTCAGTATGAAGTATTTTATTACACACTGCACTATATTTGTTGGCATGTTTTCCTAAATATGAATGCTGCGGACGTAAAAATATGCTTATAATCTTCCACATGTACATAGAAAAATATGGTAGGTGCACATGGTTAGAAAAAACAGTCCGACATTTTGAAAACCAGAACCTGCAAAATGAAGGAAAATAAAAATATTCCAAAACTGCAAATACTCTCTGTGTAAAATCTTATTGAAGCTTTCACAATGACAGAATGACAGAATTTCTACTTTTAAAAAAACAAGGTAGAACTTCATTAAAACAAGCTATTTTTGTAAAGTACTTAAAACCAACACATCTAACCAGCCTCACACCATCTAAAATAAAACTTTTGTGCAAGCAAAGACTATATGAAAAAAACAAGACATTGTTTTACTAAAATCTGTTTAAAATCAGGTTGGTAGTTTTATTTTAGAAAAGATCTTAACATATCACGATTTTTTGGAGTTCATAGGATCTCAGTTTAAAGAAAAGTTTTCAATGCCTTTTAAAAATACTGTACACACTGATGATCATAAGTACATTTTCACCTTCAACTTCCAGACTTCAACTCCTGTATGGCAAGAATACTAACTTGTTCACTTTTCAGTTGATACTGATAATTGCATGTAAGCTGCAGGAGGTTTATAAATCCATCTTCCCAGACCCAATTAACTTTCTGAAATAGCCTGCAAACTCTAATAATTAGACTTTGCGGGAATGTACCTTTTAATTCCATTTCCTGTCGTATTTAAAATCCTGGCAAAGGAACATTTCAAAGCAGAATGTAGGATGTAAGTGTATGATGGAAAGTTGATAGAAGGCTTCCAAAATCACAAAAGTAGACATGTCAATTTAAAAATAAGATGGGAAATTGTTTATTGAAGAAATAAGGACTATGACATTCAAGTGGATTTAAGAAATAATACTGACAGTGTTACAGCCCCTGTAGACTTGCTTTTAATTTTATATAAAAGGTTGTTAATGAAACAAAGCATAACTGCTCCTGGAACTGTTGGGCATAATTGCTCCCTCCAATATTTGCAGCAAAATAAGTTTTGAATACACCGCCTTTAAATACTGCTCACTGCAGGCTTCAGGCAGAGGGAGAATCTGAGCTCTCCCTGCATATGGGGACCTGACCCAGTCCTCAGTGGAGCCACAGAAAGCTCTACCAATGGCCCAAGCAGGAGCAGAGCCCTGAGTTGGCCTCTTCCAGGTCCAGAACCCTACAGTGACCTCAGAAGCTGTCTTTTTTGGCTGGCCCTGTAACTCGCTTCCCATGAAAGAGCTATAGCAACAGCACTGCAGTGTATCAGTCTGCCTTGTTGGTTTGGGAACTCAGAGAACAACAGAAAACTCTGTGTTTCAGAGGCATCACTTGACAAATAATCTGAAAAAAATATCCAAGGAGCCTACAAGGTGTTCGCAGGGAAAGCATGTTAGCAGTTCTCCTCCAACAGCAGTTGCTGTTCTTGGAAATGCCATAATCACTATACATGAAAAGCGAACAAATCACTATACATGATAATCACTACACATGAAAAGCTTCTGGCCACACAGCATCAGTGAGCAGTAACTGTGCCTGGTGCACAGCTGTCAACAGCAGCTTCTCTCAACCTGGTAACACAGGTGCAGAGCTCAAAATAATTGACACTGTGATACTGCATTGTGCAGAGACTCTCTCCCTCATAAAACGAATAAGCATGTGCATTTATACAGCTAGGGAAGTAAAATTCTATCTTATCCCCTGCTTTACCAATACAATTTCCTTCTGAAACCTTCAAACTTGCAGGGAGACGCAACATAACTGCGTTGTATTTTGAAAACTCTGTTTTCCAAGTGATTGTGAGCAGGAAGTTGTATTTGTATCTTGAATTCACTGAGCAACTTCTGGAAGGAAATTATAGTACGCAGCAAATGAGTGAATGCAAAAAGCTGTTCCATTACAGAGGCACAGACACAGAGCACCAGTCTTTAAAGTACACCAAAATAGATGGAAAAACGGTACGGGCTGACTTGAACATATGACTAACTTCTGCAAGCACCAAACTTGCCAGAACTGAGTACCTTCGTTATCTTAACCACCAAAACAACATTCAAAATGCATGTAAGAGATACTGATCATTTTTTCCTCTTTTGCTGTTTTCCATAGTTTTCTTATTTACTCAGAAATATACACTCTTCCTAAGACTTTTAACTGTGCTTCCCTATTTGGAAAAAAAAAAAACCTGCAGAGACCTAAAGATCTGATTGTGGACGTAGGGTAGAGTTTTGCTGCAATCATTCTGAATGTCTGCCACCAAATGTGGCCTTTTTGTAGCAAATAAAAATGCTTTAAATTTGTGTGGCTTTTTAATGGTTTATTTTTAAGTTAGCTGTGACTGGTCTTTAAGGACAAACTTTAAAAGAAGAACTAATTTTCTGGAAAAAAAATCTCCAGGATGGGTAAGGAATTGAATGTAGACATCAAATCAGAGGCAACGACTCTATTGTAATCACAAGTCAGAAATAGTTCTCCTAATTTTCCTATTAAAAGTGTGTTCTGAATAATGCTACTCATAACTGCTTTTAAAGAGATTTCTTTCTGACAGCTGCTTTCATTTTACATACAGAAATATTAAAGTCTGTGATTATTACCGAGAATGTGTAATTACAAAAATGTAACACTTACTTTCAGATGGTCCCCAGATTTCCCTCAGCCATTCCCATCATCCCCACTACCATGTTATTTTCATGTAAGGGGCAAATAAATACTACATTATATTATTTTAAGATAGTTTGTGTTCAAATTATGCTATCTTAAGCATATATCTTTTAAAAAGTTATTTTAATCCTTCTGCAATTCTATTATTCTTCAGACTTAGAATTTATTAAAACAAAACAATGTCTGTCCAAACCTGCCTTTTCTTCATGATTCTCCCGTCCTTCCATTATCATTCTGAAGTACTGTACTCTTACAATATGGAATTCTTTAATCAGTCCTGGCATGTATCTACTTTTTACTTGGCCCAGCTCCAGCAAACACATGTGCTCTACTATCCATAATTTCTCTCCATAATCTCTCTTTTCCTCTGGGTAACACACTTGATTTCAAAACATACCTTCCACTACAAAGCAAGACTCTACACTTCTGTAAGGGTTAAATCACAGATTGAATAATTGATGCACAAGCAGAATTCTAGTTCAATTCACAAATACTGCTCTCATTCAAATTGAATTTTGGCCAAATCAGCTGCAAAACTAAGCTTTAGTCTGCCTAGTCAATTGCCATAGCCTATTATTGAAACCTTCATTGCTTTTTAAAAGACCTAAACTTGAGAGTATGTGCCAGGATCAATGATTTTTCAGGTTCATCAACTCTTATGTGATATTTGACAAAAATTATTACAAAATAAATAGGGAAAGTATCAAGTCTAAATATTACTTCTGCTACAACTATCACCATTTGGGAACTCAGACCATGATGGTAGAGAACAGAGAGATAATTTACCAGTACCACAACCTGACAACACAAAAGATATATATTTTTTTTTTCTAATAATGCTAATAATAACATACAAAGGCACATTCTTTCAGAAAGCAAGGCTTCTGCCACCAAAAAGAAAAAAAAAATCCTAATTTCAGAGAACAGAAATATGTAAAACTATATGTAGCTTACCTAGATAAGCTGGGTTTGATGCAAAATCCATTAGAAAGATACTCTGTCTCTAATTTTAGATGAAGTGTCAGTAGCCTCAGCAACATACTAAATTATGTGCAATTTTGGGCCTCTGTTCTTCTTCCACCATACTGAAACCCTAAAGATAAAACTTTAACTTCACATTACAGCTCTCTTTTCGTATAAAGAGTTCTCATAAGTAACAGAAACGCCTCCTTCAGCCACAGCCTCCTCTTTTTCTAGAAAACTGTTCTACTGCAGGACAGACAGTATCCACTAGTTCTACTTTAATCACATTGTGCAGCTTCATACTCAGTTTAGACACAGTCATGTTGGTAAACATACATCACAGTAGACAGAAGACCATAAGGAAGAGATTTTGAAAATATCTTATCAAAATCAGAACAGCCTGAGACAACTGCACTGGTGGCAGAAGCATCAGGGGAGAAAAAAAAAAAAACAACACAAAAAGCACAAACAAAAAAACCCTCAACCACAAAGGAATTAAGCTTATCATTTATTTATGAACTTGCATAGGAATAGAATATGACATGATCCTGGCTATTATTCCACAAAAGCACTCCAGTTTGGAGCACATAAACAACCCATACCTTCAGCAGGTAACATTCTGGCAGCTCAAGACAAAAAGAACCAGCTGCAGGCCTGCTTGGGACTGAAGAGTTTTACAGAGCACTGTAAAATTCAATGGATGCTCTAAGATGTGAATACAAAATGTGCTATTAATCCTTTCTTTCTCTACACCAGAATGTCTTTATGGTTATACTGGACATGAAATTTACACAGGAGTTCTGACTTTTACAAACAATGCATCCATAATCCTATTTCTGCATAACAATAACTAAAAAAATATGCACTTGAAATATTCATGAGGTCTTACTCCATCTGGGAAGTGATGTTCATTAAGTAGTTTTGTGTTTGCCAAATAAGTGGCATCAGAGAGTCTAATCATGCTAAGACTTATACCACACTGTCCTCCTGTGATGCACAGCCGAGGGAACAACTGTAATAATTCCCTTAAAAATTTGTAGAAATCAATAAATCAGATATCTCTTATACAACAGTATTTCGAGTTGTGTTTTTCCAACAAAAAGTGTGAATCACAAGAGAAATCAAAATGCTTCTTCCAAGTTTTCCAAGGCTCCAGAGCCTTGAGTTCTTAAAGCATGAGACCTTATAGTGGCCTTACAGTATCTAAAAGGGGCTATAAGAAAGATGGGCAGAAACTCTTCAGCAGGGCCTGTTGTGACAGGACAAGGGGTAATGGTTTCAAAACAGAAGGAGGTAGATTTAGGCTAGGAAGAAATTTTTGACACTGAGGGTGGTAGAACACTGGAACAGGTTGCCCAGAGAAGTGGTGGATGCCCCATCCCTGGAAACATTCAAGGTCAGGCTGGATGAGGCTCTGAGCAACCTGATCTGGTTGAAGATGTCCCTGCTCCTTGCAAGGGAGTTGGGCTAGATAATCCTTAAAGGTCCCTTCAAAACCTAACTATTCTATGATTTTAATATGCTTAAAGCAGTATGTTATTGCTGCAGCAAAAGATAATACACATTAGCCATGCATATTTTACGAATAATGCAACAAACAGACAGGTGAAACTGACACCACAAATGTCATCTGGCGAGAGAGAAACCCCCACGAGGCAACAGGGACTGAAAGGAAGAACTCCTATTTTTGAGCTGCATGTATCCTTTCTGTAGGACTTCATCCTCCTCAACAGGCTGGCAGCCACACAGGTCTTGTAAGTTGGTACTTCATTTGCATATTAGACATAGCAGCTAGTTGAACAAACAAAGCAATGTTGAGTAAGCATGTCAAACAGACTGGTCAGACTAGGACACATTCATTGCCTCCTGCCTGCCTTTTTAACCAAGTAAGATTTGCACAAAAACAGAAGACGGGGCTCAATGCTCTCTACAAGGGCAGCATTACTTGTAACATCTTCCAAGATGAGGTAACTTTAATATTTGGTGAGCCTTTTGATCACAACCTTTCCACCAGCAACTCACACATTATAGCTTCTCGTTAAGAAAATGAAAAGAATTGTAAGTTCTTTTTGCCTTGAGAAGTCAATAAAAACAATTATCATCAATAATGTTAAACAACTGTAAATACTTAGGAACCTAAGAAAAAAGGGGATTGATTTTTTTTTAAATTCAATTATATAGAAGGATCGAGGCACACTTCAGTTATTTTGTTCAGGAAAATCTTTAATATTTTGTTTGCTTTGTTGTCAGAGATAATATTTTTTCACTCTGGTTAAAGATAAACCTTATGGCTCTTATTCAGGTAAATTATCAAAATTCCAAGCCTGATGTTTGACTTTAATCAGCAGGACCACCCAAAGGACTTGCATGTATAATTTTCTTGTACCAATTTACGTTAACTCTTGCTACAGGGTTTACATGAAAGCGAATGTCAATAAAGGCAAGAATAAAACTCCATTATATTTGCTCTGAACTAAATAAAACTCACTAAAAATTCTAATGAAAAAACCCTCAAAGCAGAACAAGAAAAGTTCTAATGCAAAATACAAAATAAACTTGCGTTTACAATATAGTAGATTATTACAATGAACAAAAACACAGAAGAACTACCAACATTAAGTAAAAAAAAAAGTTTTGCTGTTCTGTTAAACGCCTTTTGTACTATGGTCAGTAATACTATTAAGCAAGTTACATACCTAAACAGGCTTTCCCTGTAACATATTTAAATCCCAGGATGGGAGTCTGGCCTCTGGCAGCCAGTGTGAATCATGACTGACTCCAAACACCTCTCTTGAAGATAAAACTTTCCTTCCATATTTTGACCACAACCTTTTTCCTTGTCTTGTAACCATTACAACTGAAATAAAAAGAAGACTGAAACAAGCTCGTACTGTCCTTAAATAAGTACACACCTGATAAACTAATTACAATGCTAGTTATTCTAGACGGAATGGTGCAATCCCACAAAAATTTTGCACAGTTCAAGACTTCCCTCTTATGAGGGAAAATACATTCATATTGCAATATTATTTTCAAACACTGCCAAGTAACACTGTGGAGATTGGGTTTTCTTAAAAAAACATTTTGGAATATGAAGTGTCAGATTTATCATTAAAATGTCAGGAAAATGTATTGGGCTATGTTTGAAAATGCAAATGGCTAGAAAGCTCACAAACTGTCATCTCTTACACAAATATACACATTTGTCACAACAAACACGTCAACTTTTCTGTTTTGACCATAAGCCCATTTATACTTCTGTCATAGAATGGAGAAAGCTAAATATGCCTTTCAAACAGCTCCCATGGGCCACATCTTATCTACATTATTGTTACGTAGTAACACCAAAAAATCCTGATATGGCTGTTGTCACACACATCCTTAGGGGAAGAGATTTCCCTCCTCATTGGGTACAGACACTGCAGTCAGATACTCAGACACTGCAGTACATAATGTAGTACACAACTGCATCACAGTACACAACTGCAAAGGTAACCCACAAGGCACTCAGCTTAAAGCATGAAGGTTTTGAAAGCAAAGTGATGCTCATCATCTGACCTTCAGGAGATCCCACAGGAGTGCCATGACACATCCATCCATTAAGTTTTCTTGACAGATGGTCACCTACATTCTTTTTCTCCATTTCCAAATGATCCTCAGGAAAAAAAAAAAAAAAAAAAAAAAAAAAAAAAAAACAGGCTTCATTTAGACCTAATCTTAAAGAAACACTAATCCACTTCATTCCCTCATGAGCATATTAGCACATGTGCTGCCTCATTAACCTCATCAACAAGGTTCTAACCAAGAGATTATGCAGGAATCTCATGCTTCAAAAGTGTCTAGCTCAATACATGAACTAAACCAAAATAACATTCATGGAAACAGTACAAGAAAAGTCATAAAATCCTGGTAACTGAGCTCCCAGAAGGCAAGCAATGCTACATGTTTTCCTCTGAGGCCTTCTTCAGAAAGTAAGACACTGAGCTGTCACATCTATGCCTAAACACTCCCATGTTCCCAAAACTTCAACAACAAAACTAATAACTGATCAGTAACATTGAAAAAAAAAAAAAACCCAAAAAACACCAAAACCAAAACAAACAAAAAAAACCCCAGTCTCCAGGCCACTGGTGGTCTCTCAGCAGAGCAAGCAACACAACTAGTTCAATTCAAGCAAAACTCAGCCTGAAAAACCAATCATATGGTGTCAGAGTAATCCAAGAACCCTAGGAAATGCCAGAGTTGTCAGGCTACCACCTTCTCAGTAACATTTCCCCCAAGTTAGAAACTGGATACACTAGGTCACTACTTGGCAAAACTCCCAGCCTCAAATGATGGCCTGTCAAATATGGGAGAAGGGCTCCCTTCCATCTCCTGCACTACTAACACGAGAGCCTGACAATCTCTGGAGAGCAGAATCAGTGCTTCACCACAGAAAAATTGCAGGGACATACTTTTATTTTCTGTGGAATACTGCATTCCCTAGCAAATTAATTTATTCAGAATTCACAAAATCAGTCTTCTCTTCAAAATGCTGCACTTTAAGGTGATGGGTAAGCCGATCTACTGCTAGGTAATGTACTTCACTGAAATTAGACACAGAAACTGGGAGTTCAATAGGAGTGAAGCAACCTGATTATTGAGGTGATAAAAACCTCACAGTAACTCTTGCTAAATATCTTTTAAGTATTGATCCTTTCATAGTAATTGGGATGGAGGAAGGTACTGGAAGATGGAGCATTAATAAATGGTCAATAAAGTTTCTTCTAATAGACTTTCATGGAACAGAAAAAGCAGCTATTTCTAAATCAGGTTACAATGTCAAGAATTGCTTTGCTCACTTACCTCCCTTTCCTTCCCAACCCTGAAGACGGTCCACTGCTACAAGAGCTCCATTCATACACATTGTGATAAACACAGTGCCAGTCAAACATGAACATCCGACATGTCTTTATTTTAATCAGTCCTTTATTCTAGCCAGATCCTAGAACTCTTATGTGGTTCCCAGGGGCAATGTAAATGTCTCAGCCCCTGTAAGGAAGCCAACTCACGGGAGGGAAATGTGATCTCTCCTCTGCATTATGGGAATGAAGGCTCTGCAGAACACCTTGTGACTGTGAGTACCCTCAGCCTCCAGAGTACAGAATTTCACATACCTCTCCATTTCTTCCCTGCCCAAGAGCGTAAGTATCTTTCTAAAAGGAAACAAAGTATGTAGGACCAGTGCACACCCAGTCTCACCCTGACATGGACTCAAAACACCCTGGGACACACATAAGGAAACCAGAAAGAGCAGGCATGTCCTGCAATGCATCTGTCTGCAATACAAGAAGTCGTAATCAATGAGAAAGAAAAAGGCAATCAATGAGAAAGAAAAGGTAACTGACACTGCTGGAAATTCAGATAATCTCACTACAGTACATTTTTACTTACGGAAACTGGGATGTCAAATTTAACTTAAGGTGAGGCTATAAAGCCTTTTGGAACGGAGATTCTCCTGAAATGCCATTTTACAGCGGCACACTGTGCCAATATACTTCAAGTTAAACATTTACTAGACACTTGAGAGACACAAAACACTAATATAACTATGGGAAAAGAATCTCTTCGATTCTCTACAAAGGTCACATAATATGGAATAAAAGTCAGTCAAACCATTGCTCTGAAAAGCAGAAGTATAAAAATCATCATAAGAAAAAAAAAGATAGAAAAAGGCAAGATTCTAACTCACTTTTCAAAATTAAACAGGAAGGAAAAAATAAAAAAAAAAAAAAAAAAAAAAAAAAACCCACCACAAAACCCAGTCCTATTCTTAAAGCAGGACTGGTTCTTCAAATCTGTCAGGATGACTCAATTTGAAAACATCTTTTTGGAGACATTTACTAGGAGTTTTTTCCCAATCAAGCTGAAACTATCACCCTTGGTACAGCAGAAAATCATAGGAAATAATGTGCAGCACAAATAGCATTTCAAAAATTCCATTACCTATATAGGAGTTCTTTTGCTTTTATCCAAAAGGAAACTAGACACTGCACATAAAAGAATTCATAAAATTACAGGACAGATTTATATTAAAGTATGCACAGTGTTCTGGTTTTATTTGGTGAGGGGGGGGCCTAAGGTGGTAGCTTCTGTAGGAAACTGCTAAAAGTTGCTCTCCTTTGTTCAGAGGACTCCACCAGGCCTAGGGCGGACCCTGCTGCTGGCCAAGGCCGAGCCAATTGGTAGCAGAATGTCCTATGATAATGCCTCTGCGATAACGTATTTAAGAAGGAGGAAACAGGAAGAAAAAAAAAAAGAGAGAAGATGTGAAGCAGCTGAGTGGGGGCAGAGAGGGCATAAGCCGTGTGGGCCTTGCAGGCCTCACCCTCTGGCCTCCCACTGGGCAGCTGACTGGGCCTGACTCTGCCCGGCCCAGCTGCAAGAAGTGCAGAGGAGATGAGAAGTGAATAAGATGTAAAAAGGATCCTGAGAGGCATCTACCTGCCTGTTGCAAGGAATGGCTACAGATGCCAAGGTCAGTGAAGAAGGAGGGGAAGGAATAATGCAGCTCCTGGCCAAAATTCCCATGCAGCCTGTGGTGCAGCCCATGGTGAGGCAGGCTGTCCCCCTGCAGCCCATGGAGGCCCACAGAGGAGCAGAGATCCACCTGCAGCCCATGGAGGACCCCACACTGGAGCAGGTGGAGGCCTGAAGGAGGCTGTGGCCTGTGGAGGGCCCGCTGGAGGGACTGCACTCCGTGGAAGAGAAGACCCACACCAGAGCAGTTTCACAAAGGACTGTGGCCTGTGGGAGGGACCCCATGCTGGAGCAGAGGAGGAATGCGAGGAGTTCTTCCCCCAATGACAAAGTAGCGGCGTGAAACAATGTGTGATGAACTGACCGCAACCCCCATTCCCTCTTCCCCCCTGTACCGCTCGTGGGGGGAAGGTAGTAGAGATAATGTTAAGCCTGGGAAGAGGGAGGGGTGAGGGGAGGTTATCTTGTTCTCTGTCTTGCTATCCTGCTTTGTTTTTAGTAATAAATGAATAGTTTTCCCCAAGTCGAGTCTGTTTTGCCCATAACGGTAACTTTAAGGATTTCTCCCCGTCCTTATCTCAAACCTTGAGCCATTTTTCCTTATATTATCTCCCCCTATTCTCTCGGATTGTGGGGGAGCCAGTGAGAGACTGCGTAGTCTGGTCCCGATCAGGGCTGAACTACGACACATGGTTAATTCTTTTTAATAGTACTAACCTGCCAAAAACTCAAGACTTACACAAAAGTAAAATAAAATACTTGTTCAAATGGCAAAATAATTTGTACTAAGTTCCAGGGAAACTTACAGGAATGGCACACACTCAGGTGTAGTTTTTGGCATCTACAGGTCTTTTTTTGGGATAAACTAACTTCATTGAAGCAGAACTGGAAGTTAAGCCTTTATCTTACATAAGCTGATTGAGGAGACAGCAGCACTAGTCTGGCAAACTTTGAAGTTGGCTTTTGAGGACAGAAACCAGGATGCTGGGGGGAGGGAGGAGGAAGTGGCAACGTAGACAATGCTACATCAAAATGTCACCAGACTGACCAATTCTGCTAGGCAAAACATATTGCATTGACTTCTGCCTTAAGATCACCTATCAGTCTTGACAGTGACAGCAATGGGGCTAGCAAATACATCTTCCTATCTAAATTTGAAAGCACCAAGAATTGTTATCAGGGAAGAAAATATTAAGTCACGCTTGAGAATTTAGCTCACGAATATCGGCATATCCGACGAGGCGCTGGGGGGTATCTTACTGCAAAACAGCCACCTCCTCTGAAAGGAGAGGAGCAAGGCTTGCAAGTACAAAATAAGGAGTTTGTGTCATGGCATTGAAACATGGACCACCTTTTCAAGGAAGAGTTCAATTTGGACTGAAGGCGTTAAGGAATTGCTGTGAGGACAGCAAGCCAACCCCAGCCAAAACTAGGATGACACCTTCAGGTTTCCCTTCTCTCTTTGCAGGCAGCTTGTTCGTGTCAGCGCAGGGCCAGCTAGTACCACAGTAGGTGCAATTCATGTGCTGCTTCCCCAGCAGCTACTCCTGAGCAATACACGTACACACAGCATGGGGCAGAACAAAGTCATCTCACAATCCACCTGTTCAACCTTTCTGGTTTACAGAACACAGGCATCAGTCCAGCAAAAAAACAGGCATAAATCAGAAATAACCTGTACACCAGCTAAAACAATGTATTTAAAACATACAGAAAGACTAAAGAACAAGCACCAAGCTTATGGAGGCAAACAACCCTCCAAAATTTAAAAAAAAGGTTGTCAAGAATTTGTGTCTCCACACCTCATGAACAAACTTTTCACCCAGTATTTCCAAATGTCATGACAAACAGAGCTAAACTCAAGCAGCATCCTAGGTTATTATTCCAAAATTAAGTATAAATAAAGCCAGTTAATTAACCACAACCTTCATCGCAGCACTTACCTTTCATCTCAGCAAAGGCTAAGCAATTTTGGATTTCTAAAACATCCCTAGCCACTCTCAAGCAATCGAATATGTTGCAGAGGCCCGCAGAGAAACACAGCCAGCCATCCAGGAGACCTCAGAGCCATGAAATAATTTTACTTTTGAGATGTACTTAAATAATATTTCAGTGTGAAGAAACAGACTTCTTTACTGTGTAGTACATTCCTGACATTCCAATCTGTCCACAGGTTCCTGTTCATGTTCTTTTTCCTCTGTATACAGAAAGCCTTCCTTCTTGAAAGACACATTGCACAGGAAAATTTCAGAGCACGCTATGTTTTCAGATTACATGCTTGAAAGTTTAAATTATTGAAAAAAATACTATCCTTTACGAAACAAAAAAAAAAGGAGCAGGAAAGAGACATAGACCAGGTGGTGTGGGAGGTAAATCAAAACAGCACAAGGGTTATTAAATTGCATCCACTTGGAACTATTGACTGGCCAAGAATTAGCAAGATAGGCTTCCAAGTGAGTTCGAATACTCAAGACTAACATCCTGGGCCTAAAACTAGCTGCAAAATCAGTATCAAAAGAGTGACACTGGAAATATACCAGGAAAAAAAAATTATATGCTTGCCACAGTTACAACAGTATATTGGAACTGAGCCATCTTTCTGATGGGAGAATATGAATGCTGACTTCTATGCAGAGTAGACTCCTCTACCAAAACTATTCTTGTACACAGTGTGTCACAATCAGAAAAAAAAAGCCATAGAGAATATTTTAAAATCTCAAAAGCATATGCATTTTCCAATGAAAGGTGCAGATATTCTGTAATTCTGAAAATGGAGTTACTTAAATTTAACAAGCAATTTTAAACATCTGAGTTACAGCATACAGGCATAAACGTTTCCCAGATTTGCAAAATGTAACACAAGTTACAACAGCTCACATTTACTGGAATGCAAAGAACTAGTTTTTCCCTTCTGTTCTTACCCTCTGAATTGCCCAACTTTAAACACTCCTGATAACAGAAAAAGGGGAGAAAAAAACCTCATAGGAAAGGTTGAGGATTAGAGTAATACATCTGAAACTATTATCAAATTTATCAACCTTTCAAAGAATAGATAGGGTAGGAGGACATTTGCCTAAATTATATTAGACAAATATAATGGCAGCTCAGATCCCGCAGGTCTAGGGCAATTAGGAAGAGGAGTGGTTTAAACAGAACACGAGTTCTTCAGGCTAGGAAACACTTCAACAACTCTTTCAGAAACTTTGAAGCATACAGAAATCGAAGCATACAAGGTAAATAAAAGAAATTACAAAAGGATACATTGCCTCTTAAAGGGAAAGGGCTTGAGTCAGGTATTATCAGTAATTACAGCTATATAACCTCATTATCAAAGCATTGAGCAATGAGGATGCTCACCTCCCTACTGACTCAGAGAATCGTTCCTATTATTGACAGAGAGAAATTGTGGAAAGTGTTGATGGCAACCTCAGGCCATCAAGTGGGTCCATATGAAGTCAAGCATTACAGGCAGAAATTTGACTCATAGTTTTTTTAATTCAAAATCCTTGAAAGGTCAGAAAAAAGGAAAGATGAAAGACATTGTAAAATAGAACTGCCAAAAGAAATGGACTACACTTTAGTGATTTTTTTTTTTCTTAGTGTGTTTAACTTAAAAGGCAGAGTAGTCATAGGGGAAGATACCCAAGGCTGAGAGGAAAGTTGTAATATCCCAGGGCCCTAAAAACAAAAGATAGGTGAGAAACAATTTACATTTTCAGTATTTCAGTTATTTTCTTCTAAAGAGCCAAGAAGCTGTGGGAAAATGCAAGGTTTAGCGACTGTCTTAAAATTCAGACTTTCTCTAAGCCTCTAGAAATCAGAAGTTATTTCTGCTGTCAGTTATAACTGTGGGTGGGTACTTGGTAAGAAAGGGTGTCTAGCAAAGGGTATCTCTGAAATAAAGCTCAAAAGAATATTTAACATTTAATGCTGTTAGCTCTGCTAACTTTTTATCATTCCTTTTGCTATTGTAGTTGGTTATCAGCTCATCTCGCAACTGAATATCTCTCTCTTCGGGTTGCCTACCACTGTAAATCCAGCCCATCAAGAATAACCCCACACATGGCCATTGGCTGGGCTCTGAATTTGAGTGCTCCAGTGCTCTTAGAAAGACTTCCCTCAGTAAAAACACAGAGATAAACCTGAACATAAGTGAATTACTGTAAACTAAAGCAGACTTAAGACAGACATTTCCTGTGATACTTGCTCCAGTAAGATAAAAAGCAAAACCAAGGTCTAGCTTTAAATTTTGTCTCCACAAGCCTCACACTGATGAGTGAATGTGTGAGCAAGAGGTATAGGACAATACACTATCAAACTAAGCCAGAAAAATAACCATTGAGGCAAATGAAACCTAAAATTTCAGAGCAGCCTGCACTTCATTCTACACACATGAAAATCTGCACATGATTCATTAGTATATCTACCAGGATAGCACAAATTAAACGCACAAAGCCAAATGTTTAAATCACATTTCATTTTAAACAGTTTGCCTTTAGTGTCAAAAGGAATGTCTCTCCTATTAGCAATCTAAAATACTCTACCTTTCTGATTTACAGTTAGGAAAAAACAAAGCAAATAATGAATGGTTAATAAATGGTAATTAGGTAATAGAAACAATAGCATTCAGGCATCTCTTAACTAATTGTTAGTAGAAAGACAAAACCAGGCATTTTGAAATCCAATAATAAGCAATTGCAAAGATATACAAAATTCCAAGACTAAATCAGTTCCTGTATCTTGATCTGTGGTCAGAGGAATGTTGTTATTTACAACATTTATATTACTTCAAGGGGAGGCCAGTTTGCTTGAACACAGACTTTCTAATCTAAAACATCTTTTGGAACTAGAAACATCATCTATCAAGTCTGAGAGACCTTAAATTTCGTCTTTGTTTGACTGTTTATTAACATCCTCAGTGTGACTTCATTGACTGTAACAGAATCATGCCAACTTACAACACCTGAAGACAGGCATTACACTATTTGTAGTATTACTATGTAGCCAGCATCAACCTCTACATTCTGCAATCATACAAATAGAATGAAGGATGACAGGGGAAAAAAAGAGTTGCAGATATGATGCCTCAGTAGTGTACTGCACTCCTTCTGTAGTCAGCAGTAGGCAAAATCACATTTGGAGAAAACAAACTGTCCTGCCACTTTCTTTAAAGATGTTTCTTGGTATGCACTTTCTCCTGTAAATTAAAAAAAAAAAAAAAAAACCACCAAAAAACCACATGCACTTAGGGTAAGCAAGCTCTTTCTTCAAGACAAGAAAGTATCTCCACAGCCACCCTACGCATGTAAGAAAACTACTTCTCCAAAGCCCTGGTGCAGGTGCTGTTTCATTTTGATAGCACTTGGCTTACACTTGGATGACATTTTACCTTTCTGGTCCCAACAAAGCTCTCCACCACTCAGTCTCCTCTTCCAGACCAAATCCCTGCTCCTGTGCCCATAAAAATTTCAACTCCTTTCCAGGCCTGAAAGTCTATCCGCCACAGAAGGAT
Organism: Tetrax tetrax; assembly: GCA_009806455.1. Lineage (NCBI taxonomy): Eukaryota > Metazoa > Chordata > Aves > Otidiformes > Otididae > Tetrax > Tetrax tetrax. The sequence continues at coordinate 99,860 of WHYT01016631.1, read as the reverse complement.
TTTAAAAGCTTGCTATTTACTGAGTGAATGATGGCTTACAGAAATAATGACCAATAGGAATCAAGTAGGTCAACTATTTTAACTTCATCTTTATGAGGAGAGAAGCTGGAATTGTCATTTTTTAAAAAAAAGTCTTGCCAAATTTGCTTTTTCCTGTTCCCCAAATTATTTCAAGTAACTATCTCAGGAACTTCCTAATCACTAGATATATCAATTTCAAAAATACTCACTTCTCCAAACATATACTATGACTGTAAGTTGCAATGGTTCCATGATTCAATTATTCTCCAACTGTATACGTACATTTTCCTATTTTGTAGTAAATCCATTTTAACAGGAGAAGATCTTAGACTCCGTCATTTTAGAACAATTGTTAAGTTTCCTTCCAGTTATGACATGCCTATTTTTCTCCTATGCTTACTATTTTAACCTGCAAATGGACTTCTAAGTGTCTCTTTACAATTCTGGTTGGTATTAACTCGTTCATGACACTGCTCTAGAAATGCTGTAAGTTTTTGAGATTTATGTTGTGTTGTCCATTCCCTTTTTTTTTAACCAGAAATCATTAAGAATAAACCACGGCAGCAGGCCAAGCCTACTTAAATGCAGTAGGGTACATATATGGCAAGATATTTAAATGTAGTAAGAAGAGTCTAAATTTCATATTTCCTTAGATAAAAGGTAAGCAAGCTAGTGGCTTTACTTCTACTTGAATCCAAATCAACAACCGGAATTACTGATAGAGGCTTTTCATTTTAGCATTATGATCTGATATTTTTTCTTTTGAGAATTTTACCAAGCTCTCCCTTAAACATCATATTATGTGTATGCATAACTATGCTTGGTGCCACATGTTCATGGACATCCCATACAGAAACTCTTGCTCATACTTTACATACCTTCCTTCTGTCTCAGTTTCCTCATTTATAAGATAAACAAGACCATCTCACTTCCTTGTGCAAATGGAAAATTAATTACCATTTATAAAGGTATTTCACCTTGCAACACCAGTTTCAGGAGGTGTCACTGACTCTACAAAACAAGGTATCACTAACACCTACAGCTGTTAGTGAATTGCAACTCTGCCTTGTTTTAGATGTTGAACACTAATGGCTGCAGAAGTAACACAGAAAATCTTATCTGGCAACGGAACGCTTTCTAGCTCTGATTTTATAAAGTTATACTATAATCATGTAGGTCTGACTTTTTTTTTTTAACAGATTACCTCCTATTCAGGTAAAAAAACTTTTGTATATTCACTGAGAGAATCTAGTTTCTTACAAAGTTAAAAACTCATCATTACTTTCATCAAAGAGGTACAAATGCTTACTGAATTAATAAACTTTCACTGTCTGTCTTACACAAGAGACAGAAACCACCTCCAGAACAGCAGTACTCCTCCTCATGTGATTCAGAATGACATTACAAGAAAGAAAGATTAAGGTCTGTCCCCACCTATTCCAGTCTTACACAGCAATTATGTTGTAGTTTTGTGGTATCTTAGTTCTGAACAACTCACGGTTCACTTACCTCCTTCACTGTCCAGTCTCGTGGAGACACAGGCAAGCTTGGCTTCAGAGGGTTAGGGCTCACTCATATTGTTTGGCAAATTAATAAAACCATGCGGTGAACTAGAAACCATCTTAATGCAAAAATACACACTACAGTTAGGAAAACAAATCCTGAAGATTTCTTTTTAGTCAGAACTATAATCATATAAGTGAAAATATAAAATAAGAATGGATACCAAAGTAACTATTCTACACTATACAAAGGTCTGCCTACCTAGACCAAGATAGAAATTGAGACTCCACAGAAATGGCTGTTCAGATAACTGAAGTTCAGGTAAAATTAAGGCTCTAAGAATACAATAAAAATCATTTCCACGGAGCTGAGCTGGCACTCTAGAGCTAATTAAACACAGCCAATGAATTAGTGACTTAGTTCACTAATTATTTATCATGTAAGTGCTAGTCCATTATTTATCGCAAAATTCAATATGTCAAAAATCATGCCTGATAAAATTTGCTGATGCACAAGTGGTGAGAAAAAGGGGTCACATACTATTTGTTTAATCCATGTGAGAGATACAGAGACAAACCACTACTGGTTCACAGATATAATCTGAAATCCCAAACAATGTTGTTTTCAAAGCTTTTGATGGTGAAGCAGTGGTTCATCCAGAATTCCTTTAAAAACAACTGTATTTGCTCTGCATGTCTGGGGAACACCTAGAACATGAAGGCTTCTACTGCTTGGGTCTTAATTACTACAGCTGTAATCATATTAAACACCAATAAAAACTATGCAGAAAAGAGGGAAACATCTGCTGATACAATTGTTGTTACATGACAGACAACACGCTCCTAAATGAGTGTCACAAATGCCAGCTTCAAATACAAGGATTTAGCACATTATTGACAAGTCAGTCAAATGCGTCTCAAGTACTGAAAAAAATAGCTCAGGAATAGGTTCTTAGTCTTCTGCTGTATTTTACAATCGGCATATAGAATGAAAGTATGAATTTAACTTAACTTGGTTTCTAAATCCAAAATCTTCCTCCCTTGGATAGGTACTTGCAATATTAATCTATCTGACATACTTTTTCTACAGTACAGGTAAAACTACCTAAGTTTTGAGCAGTTCCAGATTGTCTGCTTATTTACAGGGTTATTGAAAGATTAAAATTATTACATTTAACTTTGACATATAATTTGAATCTGAACTACTTTATCTGCTAGTTAAATAGCATTTTGCCCCAGATAATAAATTCACCACAAAAGCGAAAAATTTTTACCACTTCATAAATATCTTGTTAACAGATAAACTATGACCTAGGTATGACACTTCATCACAAAAAGTAACATTAAATCAACTAAATTAGTTTTTGTTTAAGCAGCAAAACAAACTGTAGCCTTTTCAGATGGGAGGAGAACCCTGACGGTGGAGAATATGACAAACAGTATAAACGAAAGTATTGGCTTTTTTTCTCCTGGGACTCAGGCAGGATCTTTTCGCAATTACGGTTTTAAATTAAAGACATTTGGAGGTCTCAAGTCTTGGTCCCTTTTGGACATTCAACCAAATCCCTAAACCACCACATATTTTATAAAAACTTGGCAGTCTCTGCACGGAAAAAGCCCAGGACTGACCTAACTGACTCAGAATTACCAAAGAGACTGGTTTCATCAGTTCAAGGGAGGAGGGGAAAAAAAGAAAAAAAAAAAAAATCGATGAAAAAAAAAAAAAAAAAAAAAAAACCACTACACGAAACAGCACAGAGAAAAAAACAAAGAAACCCCACAAAGGGGTTGCACACATAAGACACGCACAAAGATAAAGGAGGTCATAATTTTCAGTATTTTGTAACTGTGGTTTTGACCCGAAGAAAAAAAGCATGTTTATTTTCCTAAATAAGCAGAGTCCACTATTGTTTCTACACTATTACAGCTTTCAAAGCAACAGGACCTGCAGATGGTAAAATTGGCAACGACTTCTTTCATATCGTTAACCACTTTGAGTGTTTCAGATTGGGCAAGGTGTTCGAAACATCCAACCATCACAGCAGACAAAACTTCATCTCCCTTCTTTTTCTTAAGTAAATCCTGCTATACAAGCCATGGCAAAAGACATGACCATTGCTTACATTATAGGTTCTGAAGAAGAAAAAAGTAACCATAGTGTAAGGTAGGACTTGCCCACACACAGCATGGTACCACATTCAGTACCTTTATGACCAGCCATGTTGGCAGCACAACAGTAGAAGTTTCTAATTCTCTGCCAGTCTGCACTCATGAGCATGTTAACCTCCCATACACTTGTTATCACACATTCTCACAACCCTAATCCCAATTCTACACCCTATAGATATTTATTTTCCTCATAAACTGGATCACAGTCCGGCTCCTCTGCTCACATAAGCCCATCCACCCCAGCCCAGTCCCACCTCATTGGAGCTGTGCTGCCCATCTCACCCCTTCTTAGCTTTACTCTTCCATGTCATTTAAAAAAAAAAAAAAGTACACATGCTGATACCAGCAGTTCTCAGGCAACATTGGTTACAAAGTAGTATGCTTAGTTAGTCACACAAAACCATTTGTTTGGAAGTATTTCTCCTACTTGCTGGTTTTCCAGGCAGCTAGAAACAGCCACCGTGGAACACTCTGATGTACTTCCTACCATTGGTAAGCAACCACAGCATATCTGTGAATTCCTAAGATCTAAAGTGCTCAGTAATAGGTAAAGAACTAGTCACAGAGAGAGAGAGAGAGAAAGAGAGAGAGAGAGAAAGAGAGAGAGAGAGAAAGAAAGAGAGAGAGAAAGAAAGAGAGAAAGAGAGAAAGAGAGAAAGAGAGAAAGAGAGAAAGAGAGAAAGAGAGAAAGAGAGAAAGAGAGAAAGAGAGAAAGAGAGAAAGAGAGAAAGAGAGAAAGAGAGAAAGAGAGAAAGAGAGAAAGAAAGAAAGAAAGAAAGAAAGAAAGAAAGAAAGAAAGAAAGAAAGAAAGAAAGAAAATATATAGGAACAGAAAATTAAAATTAAGGATGACAGGAGTTAGAGGAACTGAGGACAATCCTGTAGAGACAATGACAAGTACACATACTTACTCTAACATTATTTCTGTAATTCTAAGCCCCTGACTTCTTTCACATGAATATTAATTGAAATTATATCATATGATCCCCAAAGGAAAAGTAGTTTTAATTAATTGCCCTGGTCTGGCAACATCCAACTACTCACATAATACAGATTTTAAAGAACAAAAGAAGAAGGACTATATTAACTAGTACCAGATTAAAGGATACAATTTTAACCCACTAAATTGATACAGACATAATATTAAGAGAGAAAGAGAAACTGTCATTTGCAAAAAGTTTTCTATGAACTTTGTTTGAACTCAGGAAAAAAAAACCTGAATCTTTGAAAACTGAACTGTGCCTTTCAAATTGATTAATCTTGTTCTCTGGTACAATGTGATAACATACCTTACTAGAGTTAGAGAAAGGCAAGTTATTTAAGAAGAAACCACAGATGCAAAGACTTAGATGTGTCACAAGAGTTTGTGCTGTGGGAATTCTGGCTTCCAAGGACTGTAATATGACAGCTTCTATCCTGCATTGAATGACAGCATGGAGCTGAGGCATCAGTGGGAAAGGAAGGTGATAACTACTTTGGGGAGGGAACTGTCCCACGTGACATTCTCATAGGTGACATGAAAAAATTATATAAAGGCAAATGCCAACTCATTGGAAAACTATAATGAGAGTTAACTTTCAGTGGTTAACTGATATGATGGAATTTCACAAGTGTTGGTGCTATGGATACCCCCCTTACTGAACTGCAGAGCAACACCAAGGTGTTAGGTGTTGCCAATATTCTGATGAAATAAAATGTCAGCAAAAAATGACATGGAGTGGATGAGAATAAAGATGCACAATTGAGTGAACACAAGTAGAAGATTTTGTGCTTTAACGATTACTTGGTTCCAAACGGGGACTTGGCAACAATTCTGTGTGAAACATCTGGAGTAGACCAGAACTTGAGCAACACCATCCTGCCACAAAACAGTGACATCACTCTGCGAAACAAAAACAACGCCATCTGGTACATACAGGAAATAATCCTCTTCCTTTAGCCAGTGCTGGTGCAGCCTAAGCCAAAATACGTCAGTTTTGGTTAGTGCACTTCCAGAAAGGTGTTTTGAAGCAAGCCCAGTACGGAAGAACAAGCATGACCACGAGATTCAGAAAACATGAGGTAAGAGGAAAAGCTAGGAAAACAGGAGGGAGAAGGAGATGTCCAAAGACAGATGTATACAAGAGAACAAGAAAATTTTTGAAAAGTGTTTGTTTAAATGTTTGAGGAACTGTTTGAGAAGTCACAAAAAAAAAATAAAATACAACTATAAGAAGTAAAGAATTATATTATAAAAGGAAGTAATGCACTTAAATTACAGCCAGGAGTAAGTAAGCACTAAGCCCGCATGTTTGCCTGTGGAAGTCACTAAACCTCTATTCCTGTCACATCTTGAAAATACGTTATGCCAGCTACCAGTGATTCTGCCTTGAAGAACCAATAATCTGACCTCTCAAGGTCCTTTCCAATCCTTTTTTTTCCCCTAATCACACTGGTTAGAGAAGATCTTGAGCTTCCTAGAAAATACAACAGATGTAAAGACATTCAAAGAATTTCTACAGAGCCTAACACCACAATACTGAGGTTTGATTTTTCTCTGTTTACTTCTAGAAACTATAAATCACATGCCAATGACCAGCATAAACAAAGATTACATTTCAAGTATTTCACTGATCTCTAAAGACTTGTCTGCCAGAAGAAGTTACTACATCTAGTTTACTCTGTGGTTTCACACTGAACTAGTACTTTCTAAAAACTACCTCTGTGGACGCAGTAAACGTGAGGTAACATTTTCCACTTTTTGCAATTTTGAAAATGCACTGTAAATTGACACCTTTGCTTTTTGCAGTCCTGTGTAAATATATCCTCTTCAAGCTCCAGAATCAAAACTGCTCCAAGGTTTAAATTCAGCCCTTGGATTACAAACCAGGATAACTTCTGAAATCTGCCTAACACTACATGCTCTTGTCTTTGACCAGCATGATCCTCTTCAAAACATTTTCTACACTTGATATGTTCTTAAACAACACGTTGACAAAAATATGCATATTTTTCTGAAGAACATCATCATCCAAAATCTCTCGAGATACCAGGTTCTCTGTTACCTCCAAAAGGGAACAGCTTTCTGAATCCAATTTCTACAGTGACACAGAGAGAACAAGATAAATGTGAGATTAGCTTCAGAAAACTAGTTTGAATTACTATCTACAATTTCAGATATTAATATCCAAATTCACTGAGTTTGCAAAACCAAGCATAAAGAATAGACTCATCCTCTCAAGATATTTATTAACTACTGCTTCCAATCTGGCTGGAAATACTTTAAAAAAAAAAATCAATTTGTTGCATTAAATTGCTTCCAGCCAGAGCTAGGAAGCACAGTTATTTTTAGAATTAAAACAGCATTAGATATATTTTTTTTAACTAGGTTTAGTTCAGATCCTGTTCAAGCTTGTCATTTCACCTACATAATACCACCTCCCCCTTTGTAAGGGATTTTGGGCTATCATGAAAGGAGTCATCATTAACCACCACTATAACTACAATTTTAAAAATAATTTTTAATGTTTAATCTCACTCTTCAGATACTGAGTTCCTAGGGTACCACAAACGATTTTTATTTCCGATTCCCCAGTAAAGGAACTTCTTATATGAACATAATTCTCTGGTTTCTCTGTCATAGACTCCTCCCCTTTTTTTCTTTTCAAGTTTATGGAAAAAATGTTTTGTGGCTGGTCTAAAGAAGCATGATCTGTATTTCTCAATAGAAAGTTTTACGATTTAAAAGGGTAAGCACAGCTAGATGCTACAAGATCCTTGTTATTTTCAAAGAGAACACTGAAAGCTTTGATAGATCTTTAGAACATTCACAAAACTCTCCTTCTGTCCTTTTCATTTCCCCCAAAAAAATCTCCCTTGTTTTATTAACACATTTAATTTCAAAAGATCATCATTCTTACCTAGTGCAATCTAATACAAATCTTACTGGAATCCTAAAATTCAGCTTCAGCCACAAATGCTGGAGATTCAACTGCTCAAACACAAAGAGAAATGACGAAGAGTATTTGTGGTGAGAATAACTACCTGACAACTAATTAAACACTTGTTTGCAGACTAGACTTTTGAGGCAGGTCAGATTTTTCTTATTTAAAACTCCAGAAGTTTGGCTCACCTCTGCAGAATCCAAATCTTAGACAGCCATCAGTTACAATGGTATTGTGAAAGCGTCTCTAAAATTTCTAGCCCACACAATTATGTTAACATTTCTGCATATCACATTTTCTATCTCCAAGAGTACAGTCCCATGGCAAATTAAGTTGCTCTGTGCTAGGGCTGCCATGGGCTCCCCATCCCAGCCCTCTGTTCGCCCAGTCTGGCCTCTTCCCTGCACCAGTGCTGATGCTGCTGGGGACAGGAGGTGAGCCAATTTAGGCAGCCTAGCCAGCCCTGGATTGGATTTTGCCCAGTTAGTTTTTGTCCAGTCAGCTCTCTGATATAAGAGTTTGAGTAGTTTTGCATTATGTGACAGTCAGACCTCAGGACAGCGCACCTCAGGGCAACATTTTATAAATAAAAATGCTTCTCTAATGTACCAGCAAAATGTGAAAAATGTGTTTAGAATGAGAACATAACAGTTACTGCCCTAAAACAAAAGTTTATAGGATATTATATTTGGGTTATCTATTTAAAATCTGTTTGCATAGCCTTCATTTGCCTTTTTATGCTTTTGGATTTTAAGAAGAGATTAAGTTTTCTGTATACAGAAACATCACTGCCATGTTATTAGCTCTAGTATTGTTGGGTTCTGTAACACAATTCTCACGTCTCTTTTCTAAACTAGAAACAATCACAGTCGTGCCCTTTATTAAGATATCTCCCAGAATATTCACTATCTCATTTTAAACACTATGAAATCTTGGCATTCTCTTCATGTTGTATAACTTCTTGCTAAAAATTTACTATGATCAAGTATGCAGAAAATTTTACACATCTTTGGGGCCTTGTAAGCTTTCAAGCAGTTTTGAGGTTCACAGAACCTATTTTAAAGTAACTCACCTGTTATAGTCCTGAGCTGTCAAGTAATACCATTCTTCTTTTTTTTTCCTTTTTTTTCTCCCCTTTTTCTCATTTTCTGAGCTTGCTCTATTTAGCAAAACTATTGATACATTCGTAACAGTAATTTCCTATGCAAATCTGGACAAATCTGTTTGGTGTTTCTAGAACTATCTTTCTTGGCTTTTTCCTTTCAGAGGTGTCTTATTCTTCTAGTATCAGACCTTTGTTTCTTCTATATCCAAAAGAACAGACCAGTGAGGTCCCTCAACACCCTTATCTGATCCAAGGCAGCACTCCTGTGCCTCAGACCTCCTGTCTCTCAGTGTGCACCCCTTCTGCTGGCACTGGTGACCCCACAGACGACTAGTTTTATCGTAGCACTCTCACATGGACTTAATGTACCAGTAACAGATTCTTAGTACACCTGTACCTTACAGGAAATCCTGGCATTGAACAGGGTTAGGCAATGATGTATTAAACTGTATTAAACAGCTTGCAATATGAAACAAACTTAAGACAGAATATACAGAGAAACAGACAATAGTGACCAGCATACAATTAACTAATCTTTAAATGAAGGATTTCTAGAAACATTGCGAAAAGGAAGGATAATGATTAGTTTTGCAAGTATTCATGGAAAGCTTCTACGAAGTATGAGGAAAGAAACAAGGAAAGTGTGTCAAAGAGACCAACACTGTGAGCTAAATTGAGATTAATTAATTCTACTGTTGGAATATGCTACTAGTGCTACTATTCCCATCCTCTTCCTACCTGCTCAGCAAAACTCTCTTGCCACTGGCTACCAGCTCTCAGTGAGCTACTGAAATAGGTGACCTCCCTGCTAAACCCCAGCTTGATAACAGCACTGCAGAAGTTAGCCCCTAAAATTTTTCTGTGCTGGTTATCTCTGCCCCTGAACTTTACTCTTCAAAAAAAAATTTTAGTGTCTCCTTTACATCTAAGTTAAAGGTATGAGATCTATCTATTCTGTTGCAGACAGGGAGGAAAGCTCCTCCATTCATGCAGGAGCCTGCCAGTCTCATTAGTTTTTACTGGGTAGAGCTCTGTAATTTACTCTTTCAGACTTACATACGATGAATTTATTTTTATTTACAGTCTATATGACATAGAAGAAGACAGTGTTTCTGACTAGTAGAAATAAAATTTACTATTTGCAACCTCAGTTTTTATACTTTTTCCCTAAAGAACCAGGGATAAAATTCTTCCCGTCTTTTGCTGTATGTTATCTGTCCTCTACCTACTCTATAACTGAATATGTGACTGTATTACTACTTTGATAAGGAATTAATCCATTGATAGTTTGATTTATGATTCAACTAGACAGTTGTGTATGTTGTTTTGAAAACTAAGACTTCACAATTTTAGGGGAACCGTAACAGAATTGATCCCCTCTTTACACAAGCAGTTAGGTCATTCTACTTATATACACAATACCATAGAAAAAATAACTTTAAGGCATTTAAACCACTAAAACAAAGGAAAATCAGTTACAGAAGACACTTCCTCTTGAAATATTACTTACTAGATGACCTGTTAAATGAACAGCCTAGAGTGATGCTGATGAGGATAAGGGGCAATAACCTGGAGTTACATAATTAAATGCTTATACTGCTAAAAGGAAGCGTCCAAACAGAGCAATGAGAAGACAGAAATCTAAGTTCAGTAGTGTTTCAGAAATACGACAATATACACATGGGGATTTTTTGTTTAAGGAAGAATAGCGAACATGTTTGTTGTGTCTCTTTACCAACTCACACCACCTGAAGTAGAAGCATCAAACCCAAAAGGGGGACACATGTCTCCCAAGTGAAATCAATGGAAAGCTCAGTGACAAAATATCTACAGGGATCCAGCCTAAATTCCTGATTGGACTGCTCATACTTTTAAACTAGATACTGGCCAAACTGGGGCCCATCGATTTCACTTTGCTGTTCCTGCAAGCAGTAGCCTGACAAATCATCTTCCTGTCGCCCGTACAAAATCAATATAGTATCAAATCAAAATGCCTCTTTTCATAGAATCATAGATGGTTAGGGTTGGAAGGAAACTTCAAAGGTCATCTAGTTCAACCCCTCTGCAATAAAAAGGGACATCCCTCACTAGATCAGGTTGCTCAGAGCCTCATCCAGCCTGGCCTTGAACGTTTCCAGGGATGGGGCATCCACCACCTCTCTGGGCAAACTGTGCCAGTGTTCTACAACTCACATTGTGAAATTTTTTTTCCTAATATCCAATCTAAATCTACCTCCCTCTAGTTTGAACCCATTACCCCTCCTCCTATCATAACAGGCCATACTGAACAGCCTGTCCCCATCTTTCCTGTAGGCCCCCTTGAGGTACTGGAAGACCGCTATCAGGTCTCCCCGGAGCCTCCTCTTCTCCAGGCTGAACAGCCCCAACTCTCTCAGCCTGTCCTCATAGGAAAGGTGCTCCAGCCCTCTGATCATCTTCGTGGCCCTCCTCTGGACCCTCTCCAACTGGTCCATGTCCTTCTTATGTTGGGGGCTCCAGAACTGGACGCAGTACTCCAGGTGGAGTCTCACCAGAGCAGAGTAGAGGGGCAGAATCACCTCCCTCGACCTGCTGGCCACGCTCCTCTTGATGCAGCCCAGGATGTGGTTGGCCTTCTGGGCCACAAGGGCACATTGCCCACTCATGTTGAGCTTCTCGTCCACCATCACTCCCAAGTCCTTCTCCTCAGGGCTGCTCTCGATCCATTCTCCACCCAGCCTATATTTGTGCTAGGACTGCCATGACCCAGATGCAGGACCTTGCACTTGGCCTGGTTGAACTTCCTGAGGTTGGCGCGGGCCCACCTCTCCAGCCTGTTCTGGTTCCTCTGGATGGCATCCCTCCCTTCCACCGTGTCCACAGCACCACACAGCTTGGTTCACTGTGCTAATTTTCTGTTCACCTCTGCCCACACAGTCTTTCACTCCTGCAGAGTGTTTTCCCTGTTTTCAGCAGCAACCTGACTTTCCAGCAAAGTCAGCTTGCTGATCTAAATTAATAAACAGAGCTTCAGATGCCTGTGAAACTGCACTTGGACAACCTTTAGGAGAGGTCAGTCATCTCTGCTCTGGACTCAGAGAAAACAGGTACATAAGACCATGCTCATTTATCAAATACCTTCTACTGAATCAGTAATATCATTGTATCCTTCATCTTCCATCAGCTATTGTGTACCACACTTCTTCACCATCACAGGTTGGCATGTGTTTGGACAGTTTACATAGCATAATCACAAAACATCAACATAAACGTAGTCTAATTCCATCAGCAGTCAGTAGTATATCCCCTTTGTTTCATGAAACAGTGCACAATTTTAAACCAGCTCAGAAGCATGGAACTGTCTCTAGGATAACCCCACTGCTTCTTCAAAAGGCTTTGCAAAGTGCTCAAGACCAGTGCTACCCCCCTGTGAACTAGCTAAGCCTAAGGTAGGTGGAATACATCTACTCACCCCCATGACAATAACACGGTACCGTCAGTGAAATGCATTTCTACCGTGATTTCTTGTTTTCATTGAAATTACAATGCAGATTTGTTTGTGTTCTGAAATGAAAGCTTTTGTCAACTGACAGTTAAAAGACATACTCTATAGCTAATGGATCACCCTCACTTTTTGAAAAGCGTCTTTTATGGCCACTAGAAAAGGAATAACACAGCCATTTCTAGTTTCAAAAAAGATCACTGGCCAGCATCACTGGGAAATGTAGAAATCCTTTCCCAAACTAGCTGAGAAGGACAAGCTATGTAAAAAGGTTGGTTGTGAGCCAAATCTGTGGAGAAGATCAGAAAAACTCTCTAGCAGGATGTTTGCAAACGAATATTGGTGCATGTCAAAGGCTTGGAAAAAGTAAATGAGAAAAGCTGGTAAGAGACATTTCACTTCAAACTACACACCCGTTCAGACAAAGCCAAGAGGAAATACAGTCATTTCAGTTAAACTGTTGTTTGTCCCGAACGCTTACTAGCAATGCTGCAGCAGTCTGCAGTATGAGTAACAATTAAAAGCAAGATTAACAAACAATGCATCTTCTTTAAGTGCAGCAAAATCCTGTCGCTGCTTTTCTTTGAAGCTTTAACTACTTTGTAGTCACTGGATTAGAAGACTTAAGGACTTGCATACTTTCCAGACATGCTGAGCCTAATGACAACTTCCTTTACAAAGCAATAGCCTCCCAATGAATAAACAAACTTAAATAGCAAGCCATCCTTTGCACAGAGAACATAGTGACAGATGCTATAAATTAGATGGAATACCGTAAGTAACATTTCTTCCCTCTGAGTAACCGCACAACGCAACACAAAACATCTATAGAAAGATTTATGTATAAAAAACAAAGGAAGTTTGCTTAGTATTTTTTCTTCGCCTGCAATGTTCAAAATAATACAAAGAGGCTCTTTAAAATAAATTCTCTCAACCGAAAGGATGATTAAAAACTTCAGATGCTGACTGCTTCTAGATGACATTTTTATTGAATATGAAATGTGAATGTAAGAATCTGAAGATAAGCCATGAAAAGGGTTCAACAAGTCTTCTATATAGACGATTCTTGTATTTATCAAACAAAACTCAGTATTTATTACCATTGTTTCTTTTTACATTTCATTTTCATTGGCTAAGACTGTCAGTTTCCTAATTAATGGTCAAATGTATTTCCATGGCAATGACAGTTCTGAAAGCTATTCACACCTTACACAAAGTGCAGTTTAGAAAGAGAGTTTAGAAAAAAAAGATCAGCTTTCCTGCAAACAACTGGAAGCTCTCTAAACAGGATTAATTTGCCTCCTCTGCCAACCAGTCCTTGTCTTCCTGCATCTTGCACTACTGTGCTGTTTACAGCAGAAAAGAGATTAAGGAGAAAACTGTAATTCCATTACAAATGCTTAATATAATCAAGACACTCAAGGGGAAAAAAAAACATTCAGTGGCAACCCTTAACCCAAGGATAAACTTCACCACTAAACTACTTAACAATCTAATTAACGCCAGAAAAGGTTCGATTACGGTTTGACCTAAAAACAGTTAATGTAGTCAATGTCATTTATTAAAAGCTATGTGAAGACTTCTTGTATTCGAAGCTGTATCAAACTTTACGAGGTGACTTATGCACACTTTCCAGAGCCGAGTCTCATTTACTAAAGTCAGAGGGAGCTACAGCTAAATCTCACACAACTTTAAAGATTCAAGCATTTTACAACTTTTTGTAGTTAGGCATTTAAAGGTATTCAGAAGTCAGCCATACTTGCATTTATGTCCCCACTAACATTATGCTCTAAGAAAAGTAGAGCTTTTTCTTTCTAAAAGTAGGTAGAATTTTACAAACTCCAGGGCCTAAAAAATCATAGCACGGAGCTGCCACTATGTTTTCATTCCCATTCTGTTGATAGAATTTTTTTTTTTAAACACAATGTTCTGCATACTTGGCAAGTCATGTGAGTATTAACTTCTGGTTGATTAAAGATCCCTTCATATTTAATGGGGGTAAAAGTCTCTAAGTCGAGTACATCGTGCAGCATCAGTTTCAAAAACGACTGTCCTAGTTTCTGTTGCCTCTCACTTTGTCATACTGTAAAAGGAAGACTGAAAAGGATGAAATAAAATTAAATGAAACGTAGAGGAACAAAGACGCCACTTACCATTAAGCAAATCTAATTAAACAGAATACTGCTTAACAATAGAAGTACGTAAGTATTTATTGCAGTGATTACAGACTCTCAGCCACCATGCGGCACATTCAGTGAAGAAAATGGAGTCTCAACCTTCATGCCTAGCGAAGTACACTTGTCACGAGTGGGGAAAAAAAAGGGTAATCACAACTTCGCTTATCGGGTAGCACGGGCGGGGAGGGGGACAACAACCAAATCAGCTTTTAGTGGTAGCCTGCTATTTCGCACTGCCTCCGAGCAGACCGAACCGCTCCCGCCGAACGCGCAGCGTCCCCCGCCGCGCAGAGGGGCTGCAAGCGCAGAGGGGCTGCAAGCGCAGAGCCACAGCCCACGCAGGGCCGCGAGCACGCCCGGGCGCGGCCACGCTCCCCCCCCGCCCCGCCCCGCCCCCGCGCTGTTGCAGCCCGCGCTGCCTTGCGCTGTGCTCCCTGCTCCCCAACTCCTCCCTCCTGCCCCACAGGCGACTTCAGCCCGGAGCCGGCACAGCATCCCCAGGTAGCAGCGGCTCGTGGAGGGCAAAAAGTGTCCGGCAGCGGTACGGACGCAAGCGCCGATGTTCCTGAGCTGCGGGGGGACCGCGGGGAGGAAGGAGAGAGGAGAGACGACTCCGGCATACCCTGCCCGCCTCCATCCCGCTGCGTCCGAAAAACGGATCCAGCTGCTCGGGAAAAAGGGAGGAAAGTTGGGGACGGGGACAGAAAGCCCAGCACCTCCTTTCACGTCCCGCCGAAGATGAACCGCCCCCTCCCTGTGATCCCAGGAGAAGGGCCTGCCTCCGACCGCAGCCCTCCCACACCTCCCCCCGCCCAGCCGGGAGGTCCTGGGACCCCGCGGGAGGGGGAGGGCGGCGGGGCAGGCCGCGCAGTTTGTTAGGGGGGCCCCCCTTCAAAGGGAGCAATAAAGGCACTGTGAAAGACAAATGCGACGCGAACTGACCCCAAACCCGCCAACTGTAGCACGCTCACCGCCTGCTCCACCCCCCCGCAGGAAAACAAACCCCCAGCCCTCGTGCTTTCTGCTGATGCTCTGCCTTCACGGTAACGCAACAAATGGCAAGACTCGGGACCCCGGAGCTGAATAACAGGAAATATAGGCATCTGTCACCTCCCGGGAAGAGGTAAACGGATTAGCGAAAGCAACAAAGGGAAGAAAAGCCCTTTCAAACGTGCAATTGATTAACAAGTCCCCTCTAATCTGCAGCATCACTGTTTTTCCTTAAAATACATCATCGGTCTCCTCCTGCACTTCGGTACAATTAAGCTGAAGTTGGGAAAGGCGAGGAGGAAGGCACTGCCTGCCCGCAAAGCTCCCGCACCGCCCGGGGGCCACCGCTCGGGAGGGGCCGCAAGCCTGGTAGGGTAGGTGCCGCCTGCCACCTCCTCCGTCGGCCCCCGAGCACAGGAGTGAGTTTGTGAGCAAAGTCTATCTGCTGCATAGGGGGAGAGGGCGATTTTCCAGAGAACGGTTTCATGAACGATCAAAGAGCTGAGTCCGACAGCTCCTGCCTCCCCAGTGCATTTCACATCCCAGGCACTAGGAAAAACAAAACGTTAAATCTCCCCTTTTCTGCTCCGAAAGTACCACACATCCTTGGCGTGCGTGGAGAGAGGGAAAAAATAAAGAAAAAAAAAGAAAGAGAAAAAAAAATAGTTTATGCGGCTTCTCTTACAGGAACTGTAACTCTTACACCGTCGCGGCTCTTCCACCCCACACGCTCCCTTAGATCCGCAAAATCGCTGCAAACCGCGGCGCTCGCCCCGGAGATGCCTGACAAACCGGCAACTGTTCGGCAGCAGTGCTGCTACAGCGCACGGCCCGATGTTAATGAGGGCGGGTTACTTGGCTCTAAAAACAACCGCGGACCTCGCTGAACCGAGTCCTAGTGCTTCCTGAGCCCACAGGCTGACCTCCTCAGTCCCCAAGAATCGGCTAGGTACACAGAGGAAATGGACCCTCCAAAGCTCAAAAAAAAACCACAGAAAGGCACCCCACCAAGTTTCCATCAGCTGCAAGCACAGCGGCTGCCTCCGCGCCCACTCAACTTTAATCCTCCCCACCCCCCTGGTTCCTCCTGGTTCCCGCTGAGATTCTGGCAAAACTCCACGGCCCAAAATAATAACACATTATTATAATCGCTCCAAGGGGAGGCCTGGAGGGCGGGCGGAGTGAAGGAGCCTCCACTCATTGCTATCCAACATCGGCAACAACAAACCCCCGAACTTTTCCTTTGTTTTCCCCTTCTTTTCCCCTCCCCCCTAGTCGCCACCAACCAGCCTCGGTGCGCGACACCGGCCGAGGAGCGGCACGAATCGCCTGTCTCCCGAGTGTAGCAAAGGCGCCGGGATGCGCTCGGGTAAAAAGTTTTAGCGAGCCCTCCTCCGCGCAAGCCACCGCTGCCCTCGTCTCCTGCCAATGCCCGCGTAAAAAACAGCAACATCAGGTTTCCATTTCGCCAAAAAAAAAAAAAAAAAAAAAAAAAAAAAAAAAAAGGGTAAGAAAGGAAGGAGAGAAGAGAGAAAAAGTAACCAACACCAATCGCCAACTGGAGATACTGGCCGCTCCGCCGGTCCAACACGGATACGCGCAGCTTTCCCCGCCGCCCCTCCCCGCACTCCTCTACCAGCGCCGGTGTCCCCCCCACTCTTGCTGGGGGTCCCGCTCCTTACCTGCCGCCCGGAGGCGGAGGAGCCAGGCGGCCGCCAGCACGGCCAGCAGCCGCCCCGCCGCGCCCCGCCGCCCTGCCGCCCTCGCCGCCGCGGGGACCATGCTGCTCGCCCGGCCGCCGCCGCCGCCCAGAGTCCGCGAGGTAGCAGCGCCTGCGGGCGGAGCGCCCTGCCCGTTCTGTCGCTGTCCCGAACTTCTCTTCGGCAGCGCCGCCTCGGCCCTGTGCTCCCGCGAACGGACTGTCCCCGACTGGGGGCGGAGGAAGCCGCGCTCCGCTCCGCTCCCCTCCTCCTCCCTCCCCAGCATCCCAACGGCACTCGGGACAAACCCGACACCGGGGAGGGAGGGGAGAGGCGCAGAGGGGCGGGCGGGACAAGGTCAGTCCCTGCGCTCCGGCACCCTCTGCCGGGGACAGCCCCCGCCTCTGGCACCGGCGCGGGGGAGCCTGCTTGCACCCGCCTGTCCCTCTGCGCAGCGGCAGGGGGGTTGACGACCCTTGGGAGACGGCAAGGCCTGGGCCCTCTCTTGGAGGGTGAGTCCTGCCCTCAGATGTCTCGGGAGCCTTCGAGCTTCCTCACAAAAAATCCCCAAGAAAAGAAAAATGATCCAGTCAGAGGCGCACCGGCCAAAAGTGCTACTGCTTCTCTCCTTTGCCTCCTTCCGCCTCTCTGCGCAACAGTTACTCCAAAACGTCCAGGGCCTTCAGCTCCGCAGCACGTACCCCACGAGGCCAGATCCACGGCTGAGATCATCCTCTACACACTCTACCGACTCTACCTTGTTAGAGTGTCAAAACCAAATTTTACTTTTTATCTTTAACAGGCAGAAAATTATTCTGCTCGCAGTAAAGCTTCGAAACATTTTACTTATTTACTACCAGAAATAAGAGCATTCTGAGCACAATTTAAAAATGCTTTTCCAAATGCTTCTTAGTTCGTTTTTTTTTTCAGTTTGAAGAAATCAATGCTTTAAGATAGCCAGAACTGTGAGCGAGTATCTATCTGTTAGTTATGTCATATAAACTCCAGGAACACAGTAACACATGTATATTTGTAATCTTTTTAAAGTTGTAATTTAACAGCAAATTTAATCAGATATCATCTCTATAAATACAACATTGCTATTGTTTTAGACTTCACTTCTAAATATTTGATTCTAAGTAGTGCTGAATACATACAAATCCCTTCAAGTTCTTCCCCAAATCAAGCTCTAAATTCACCATTGTTTCAGTGAAGTTTATTTTCCATTAAATTTCCTTGTTATTGCAAACAAAGGCAAACACCACAACATATTATTTCTTCCTGCATTTGCACTCATTTCTTTCCTCTCAGGTCTCCAGTTCCATCTTGAAAATACTTCTGGCACCTAAGGACAACAAAGGGATGCCCTGATCTCTCTTTGGCACTAATGAAGGATTGACTTAATTCAGTCCCTTCCCATCATAACAACACATTTTATAATCCCTTCCATAACATATGAAACCTAATATGAAAGTAGTGAGGATCTTTTTCAAAAGCTCCACTCTTTAGATTAAAGGCTGCTCCAGACCTTGCCTCTTGGATCTTTACAAACCTACACCTAATTTCCAGCCTATATGTATTCATTACTAGTTTATACTCCTTATCTCTTGTGTTACCATTATCTTTTTGCATAAAGCTTTCCACTTCCCCTCTCTATAGCATAAAATAATCAGAATCACATTTCAACCTTTATTTTCTTACACTAAAAAAAAAAAAAGCCTAAATTTTAAAATTTCCTCTGAAATGATCAGTTCTGCATTCCCACAACATCCTAATCCTTTTTTTCTGCCACTGCTCACAACCCTCTCTGCCTTGCATTTTTGTCAGTGTGATTTAATCTTTCCAGAGATGGGTGCCTTGAGTGCTGCATAGTATTGGAGATGCTTTCTCTACCAGAGCACTTGTAATTTTCTTTCTGTGCTGAAAAGACTAATATATCCTGATGGTTACAGCACCTTTCCAGTTACAAATATACTATGTTGTGTTAGGAAATCTACGTTCTCTTCTTCTTTATCATCTCCAGTGTATACCTAACAGCAGAGAATTGCATCAAAATTCTGTGTCCAGCCTCACAAATCCCCTACTCTTTTTTTTTTTATATCTCAAGTCATCAAGACCATTTCTTTCAGTAAGATATTCTGCTCTATCTTTTATTAAGTATACCTCTTGTCTCTGCATCAGCCAAAAATTTTGGCTGCACATGGATAAGGTATCCGAAAGCTTTTGTGAATACTTTAAATCTATATTAAGTATCAGAGATCAATAGTGAAGAGCATCCCTGCACCTAATAGTTTGCAATTCAAAATTTCTCTTTTTCCTCTTTTCTGACAGCTTATCCTCCACCTGACAGTCTATCAAGGAATGCCTATAAGCTCCATATTAACCCATAACTGCCCATATGGAGGTAAATCAAATGTTCAACTCAAGTCCAGATGAAGGACATCTAGTATGTCCTTTGTTTTGGAAATCATTGAAAGGAAGCTATTAAGGTTAGCTGACATTATATCTCTTTTGCAAATAAGTTTTACTCTATTAGCTATTCTATTAGCCATTCTTCTTCCAAACTCTGTTCCAGAGCTTTATAAATTCCTGAAACCAAACTAATAGATCCTTTTTCTTACTCTTCACAAATACCATCTACAGAGCCTTGATATCTGGGGATATGGACAAGATCACATAGCCACATAACCTGATACATAACCCGATACATGAAGCATATGCAGCACGTGAGCTGAGAATAACAAAAAGACTGTATACTCTTCTGCTTCTCTCCAAAATAATGTTACTTGCCATTGGCTATAAGTAGTCAGTGTGTTTGTTACTTCCCAGTTACATGATACTGTACCTCCTTCAGTAGATTACATGGAAGGGGTGCAGAAAGGAAAGGAAAAAAATATAACTAGGCCTGCAGTTGAATGCATTGCTTCTCCTTTCCCCCATTTTTATTTTATTCCCTACTTTTGGGGATATCTGCTATTTGGTTATGATAAGCACACTTCTTATTAGGTGATGGGATTAGTTTTCTAATGAAGGGCAATAGATGAACTCAGTGCCAAGAAGTGTACCCAAGAAACTAAAGCAGAGACAGTGCTCTGACTTTTACAACAAAGTTTAATTTGTTAAAACCTATAGCAGTTACCTGCCTAAAACCTTACAAGCTCTGAGCCTATGTTCCTTTGGAGCTTATGATTGTTCAGCTGAGTTTCTTGCCTTCCAAACATAATGGGATAAAACTACTTGCATGAATTAATCTACATTTTGCACAATCCTCCCAAAACACAACATTTTACTTTTTTTCTCTGATGCTCTCAAAAAATCTCTCAAAATAATTAGGATATGGATGCAAATAATTTTTGCATTTCAGAATAAATTAGCATTTGATAGAAAGTTCAGTTGAGAATTGTTTTTCTGACTTAGCAGGAGAAACTCATAACACTATGAAGCCTAAATGACTAGGTCAACTTCGCTATTGAGAATTTAAATCTCCTTCATAGCCACAAATTATTTTGTCACTGACCACAAAACCCGCTACTTCATATTTCACATTTGCAGGGAGAATCATTTGGCAGGACCAAGGTGAAGTCTCTACAGTGAAGAAACCACAGTACAAATTCTTCCTCTGTATTGTAGAAAAATATGTTCAGCACGAAAAATTGCACATTTCTTCTGGGTTGGTTCACCCTACTCGTGTAGGCCATTAGAGTGCTCACTTGTGTTCTGCAGCATATGGTCTCAAACTGTTTTGTCATTATATGACAAAGAAAAAGCTGTGCATGTATTTGTTTACATGACCATATGGTACGTGCCAGATAGGAGTAGTTCAGAACAACAGACAAAGCTGGAGTTCAGCCTGAACTTGCCTGGAAATCCCTGACAGAATGTGAATGGATTCCCTTTGCCATATATATTTGCTTTCATAATAAATATAACAAAATTGGTTTTAAAGAAAATGTGGTTCAGACTTCATGGTCTTAGTGTTCTTATTATCCTTCTACAAGCTTAGATAAGTTTTAACTGGTGAACTATCTTTATTTAAAAAATTAATTCCACATCTGATCTTTCTATTCTTATGATGAAAGCAGCACAGAAAAAATTATTGCAAACATTACCTGCATGCTTCACATTTGCAGGATCAACACTTCAGCTTTCTTCCACAATGGAAGAAATACATCCCACAGAATTCTACTATGGGCCAGAACTTAAAAAAAAAAAGTATTTAGGCATCTAAAATAGGATTCAGACAGGCTTCAGACACCCAAATCCAAATTTGTAGCCCAAAAATGTACCTGTTTAATCTTCAACATCTCATTAGCTGTCTTCCGAATGTGTAAACATTCCTTGTACTCCCTGACATTTATACGTTGCCAGAACTGCCCCTGCCACAGCAACCAAATGCCCAGTTCAGCCCAAGCCCAGAAACTTTCCCAGCACAGTACTTCAAGCTCTTGACAACCCGTGCCTGATTCTGACCACCCAAATAGTTTTAGTTGCTGTCTTCTGAAAAGCACAGCTTGGAAGGAAACTGTGGTAGTGGTACTCAATGTTATGCATTGGTCCAGCAAATACCAGCCTAATGTATGAAGAGCAGGGCTCTTGAACTTCCTCAATATCTAGGCCCTCAGGGCATGACCTGGCCACAAGACATTATGCAGAAGAGCAGAACACACACTACTGCTCTTACTGAAGCTGTGCCATTGTATGTAAACAAATGTGAGAGCCTTGGGATGGAAGTGAGAAGGCACAGTGGGAAGCCCAGTTGTGTATCTTAGGCAATGAGCATGGTGTAGGATGTCTATAAACTGGTCACCCTACTAAATGTTACAGTTAGCGAATCACTGAATAAAACAAAAAATGGTTTTGGAGTAGCCACCCAAATGAAGAACTGCATGTTCACAGTCTACCTACATATTTCTGATTTTTTTAAAGGAACCTTAGAATCATAGAATCATAGAATCACATGGTTGGATGGGACCTATGAGATCATCTAGTCCAACCGTCTTCCCACTACCATTGGTGCCAGAGCTACTAAACCATATCTTGTAGCTCCTCATCAAGCCGCCTCTTGAACACTGCCAGGGACGGCGACTCC
>WHYT01016631.1:30229-75816 GCA_009806455.1 Tetrax tetrax | reverse complement strand
TGCCTGCGACGCCAACCTGGGACCTGCTGCCATCCCTCCTCTCCTCTCAAGCAGTCCCTCTCCACTTGACTATGGCAAGGGAGAGGATCCACTACTTCCTCAGTCCGGGGGGTGGAATCTCTGCGTTGTTCTCGCAGAGAGTCACTCCACCAGTCAGTCTCCTGCTCGCACTCTCTGATACTCCGTAACCTCTCTACCTCCTCCCTAAGCTCCACCACCAGCCTGAGCAGCTCGTCCAGCTGCTCACACCTCGCACAGGCGGCGTCCTTCCCGTCCTCACCTGGCAGCAGCAGGCTCAGGCACTCCCTGCAGCCAGAGACCTGAACTGCCGCATTTTTGGGCAGACCTTCTGTCTGGGTTGCCGCAGTCTTCTTGGGGGAAGCCCGCTTCCTGGTGAGGACCATGTTTAAAGCTCTGACGTCTGGGCCTGTCAATAGGAGAGCAGGTCGCCCGAGAAAAGACTAGACCCAATTCCCACTGCCGCTGCTACTGTATTGAATGAGAAGTGTGGCTGCTCACACTCTGATCACCTCCGCCGTAGGTGGTCACTAACACTTTTAGTCCCTTACTGTGTCATGTGGGCGAGAACAATCCCCAGATTGCTTTTAACCACACAGACAATGGGTCAAGGTCACACTCAGAGATTAAGAGTGGTCAGCTGTTGAGTTGTCAGCTCCGCCCCTGGTGAGTCAGGAGCCCTCCCACAAGCTGCCAGCAGCCAGCCCAGGCACAGGCACTGTAGTTGGCTGTTGGTGGCTTCAAAAAAAGTCCAAAAGAGCTTTTTTTGTTGCCTATTTCATTTCAGATCCCCTGCCCAGTGCAGTTTTACCTGCTCTGGAGTTAGTCTCTGCAGCAAAAATGAACCTTGTAACTATTGAAATAAAAAACAAGCTTAAAACTAATCAGAAAACTTTTTCCTCTACTGGAAGCAAAATTGTATCAGGTTTCCATCCACAATTTTAGACCATTATTTATTATGCTTTGAATATAGATGCTATTGTGATACATTTATGTACATTAAAATATCCACAACAAATATTTTGAAGGAAATATTTTACCTCCAAAAGGTAAACTACATTTCCAAATGGGGTCAGGAGTCATAACCCTTCTTGCTTTTGTTTCTGGCTTTACACGTACGAACATGTCAAGTAGTATTGCCACAGAAGCTGGCCCACCAAGGAATAAACAGAACTGACAAGTATTCACATCATCAACACTCTTTTTAAAAGAAGATCACCAAAGGTGTTTCTCATGTCTAGAACTACAGGAAACAAAAAAACACAGCTTTTCATGTATTTGTTAAATTAGGATGCAGACAACACTCACAAAAATAGAGCTGATTCCTCTAACTTGTAAAATCATGCTCACCTGATGTTCTGGACAACATGCAGTGTCTTCAGACCAATGCCTTCTCAATCCTCTCAGTCGTAAAAACTGGAAGGGGGAGAAAGCTACATCTCTCTTCTCTATCTATTATTCCTACAGGTTGAACAATGAGAGAATAACTTATTGAAGATCAGAATCTGAATAAAGAATGGGATTTTGGTCTCCATTATATAAATTAAAAGAGAACATGAATGTCTGAATTCAATTTAGAGCTCAACTAATCCTTGCAATTGCTACAATCACACTAAAGAGTGATCTTGGGATTTAGACTCTCATATTCAAAAAAAAAAAACCCCAAAAACAAAAAGACGTTCTTTTTTTTTTCATGCAATTTTCATTATTTTTTATTGTTAGTTGTACTGAAATACTTATGTGTAGTTATTTTAGTTGTTTATGTCAGTCATCGCCATGGCACTAGAATGCTACAATTTTGTAAAGAATATGTGAACAATTAAAATTGTAACTAACTTATGCAAACTCTAAAACAAGTTCTAGCTGTCAAGCTGGAGCGCCAACATTCAGACATTTGACAGATTTCAAAGTAAACCAGGATGTGTATATGCCCTTAATATCCTAAGTTACTTGCTGAGTTCGTATTGAACTACAAATCAGTTACCCAAGATCTCAGTACTAGGATGCTATGTTACGTACTGCGGTTTACAAGGCAACACCAAAAATACAACATTTTCTCAGTGAGGCAGACACAACAATGTCAGTGGATCTAGACACCAGAGAATGATACACTATGCAGGATAACAATACAGCTCAATTTCAAAATGCGTCACATCTTTGCAAGTCACCACAAAACCATATATTGTTTTATTTTGAAAGGTCATCATCTAGAAATGAAGGTGTCAGAAAAAAAACTGAAGTGAATCAAGAGTTTAAAAGTCAGCGTCCAAGGGGTATTGACTACTGAAAATGCTCTTTTGAGAGCCTTTATGTGCATGTCAGTGTCTAACGGACAGTTGTGGGGGAAGTCGGGAGAGGGGAAAGAAGAGAAAGTGAGGATTTTTTCGGTTTGGTTTGGTGTGGCTTGGGTTTTGTTTTGGACTGGGTTTTTGGCAGGTTTGTTGTTGTTGTTGTTGCTGCTGTTTTGTTTTTTAAAGCTAATATTGCCTAAGGAACAGGCAGTCTTCAGCATTGGCACATGGAGGTTCAGGGCCATAAACAGGAATCAATTTGTATGCTCTGTTCCCAAAAGCACTTAAGAGTACTCCAAATTGACACATCTCATTACAAGTTTGACAGAAGTGCATCAAAGAATGCCTTGGATTTGGGGGAAAAAAAAAAAAAAAGAGAGGAAGAGGTAGAATCTGGGAGAAAACTAGAAGCAGTCAGCACAAACTATATTTCTTATGCCACAGACAGTAAGTTTTTTGCAACTCCTCTGCCTTTGCAGTCACAAAGCAGCCCCCAAACAGAAAACAAACTCAGTCTAGAGGCAGGCTAAACACATTGCAATCCTGCACTAGAAATCAGCCATGTGGTAAAATGAAATTCCTCTCCTTCCCTCTTCTCCCCCCAAATTCGGGGGTACATATGGCATACACACCTAAGGGAGCAAGAGCAACCATGGGATGAACTTCAAAGACTTCAAAGACAACAGACAGACAGTATGAATACAACTAAACATAAATACAACCAAAATCCATCTGATGCTGCTGTGTTCTATGGCATGGAGTAAAATGAGTGCTATTGGCTCTCAGTATACATTCCCCAGTGTTTTCCCTTTGATCTACAACACTGAGGAAGACAGCCTGCCACATTTTTCCCTTCTCTCACCCATAGTCTGAACTTTAAGATTTATAAAAAGAAAATTCAGCCTATTGATGAATATTAAAATATTTGGAGTACCATAAGCTGATAATATGTTCTACAACATTCACAGACCCTTGTGCTTGAAAAATGGCAACCTGAGAGATTGACATGGACTCAAGTCCCTGGCTTTGTTCAAGAGGTGGCTTGATGAGGAGCTACAAGATACGGTTTAGTAGCTCTGGCAGCAATGGTAGTGGGAAGACGGTTGGACTAGATGATCTTATAGGTCCCATCCAACCATGTGATTCTATGATTCTATGACAAGCATGAATAAAACTGCCTAACATACACATAGAAAACTAGTCAATGGTATAGATAACAGAGACTTCACAGCAGAGTAGACTGTGATGATACTTGATGTGATTCTACTTTTGAAACATTTCAAAGACTGCATAAAACCTTTTCTCCCCAGAGAGATTTGCAAAGCCGGTCAGTTGGAAAGAAAACAACTGGGTCCCCAACTCCCACATGGATTGTAGAGATTCTCTTCTATTAAAAGCACATAGTGCTAACAAATAAAATTATTTTAAAATAGACTTTTTTGTTATATACAATTGCAAGTTTGCACTGTGTCTGAATTGGCTAGCAAATGGTTTTGATCTTGCAGTGCTGCTGCCTATTATATAATATTTTTTCCTTTGTTTCACCTTCCCTTTGTCTGTGCACCAGTCCCATAAATAGATATTTTACAAAAAATAGAAAAGTGAGATACTTTTCACTAAAAGTTCACTGAAAGATACTCTCTACCTCTTCTCATTAAGAAATTGTAAAATTTCTTCATGAGGAAAAAAAAATGGAAATTATTGAAATTGGAACAATCTGAAGAGTTATTCACTGCACAACTACAAAAAGGAACCTGTGCCTTTTTTGTCCCTCTTCTAGAACTTTATTTTTATTAAAATGGATTTTAAAATATCCAATTATCCCATCTCTTCTGTGCAGTTATGTTCTTTAAATTCTACAAGCAGAAAAACCTTATCTAAATATATTTTTCCCTTCAAGATCTTACTGTCATCCCTTTTACATTCTATGTCTTCCATTCACAAAAGAGACAGAATAAGATTGGAGACTAGCAATAATTACAGAAATTATTCATGTTTTGTCTTAAGTTCAAATTGCAAACTCAATCCAATCTGCCAAGAGAGACAGGTAATTGCCTCAACCTAGGGGAAGACTGGATAACTCTCCTGAATGGAAAGGTCTTATCTCTATACACAACAGAGGGAGAAGAAATGGGACTGAAGGCAAGTTTTTTCACCTTTTATTGGGGAATCAATGCTTTTGTACCTGGTCAGCTACTTTGGTGGCACTATGTCTTGTTTCACTTCAGGAATTGTGAGAATATACTTCCTGATTTGAGTCCCATTTATGCAATTGAATTTCTGCCTAATCTAAGGCTCTGTTTTCAGGGATCATTATCCCTTGTCTGGCATCAGTCGTAAGCAAACAGGCAAGGATGGATTATCAGATCAGTTGCTGTACAGCTGTAGTTTGACCGAGATCAAACAGGAGAGAAAACATACTTTGGTTCCTATGTTGTTCAGAAATTGCTAAGCCACAGGTTTTGATGGAGGTTTATCTCGCTTGCCTAATATCAGCTGCTGCGCTACATGTGCCTACCTGTCTCACGTGAAAGCCTCTTAAATGAACGCTTCTTGGTATCTTTCTGCACCAATCACCCGTAGCAGCACAGCAGCAGCAGTCAACTTCTTACAATAAATCTGTAATTAAATTAAATAGTACAGTTAAATTAGACTCATATGCTCTGAGCTATTGCATAGACTTGATGATATCTCTGAGACACCAGCATGACTTTTGTGGAGAAGAGTTCATCTGAAAGGCCCCAGCATGTGCCATTTGCTGCCTTGTGCAACAGCAAACATTGTGCAATGCTGGTCCAGTGAAATTCAGACCCTGAGTGCAACTGTCCTCAGTCATGTTCTTGGCAGCTATCAATTAGCGTACAGTGCTGAGAATCAAGTCAGCTAAGAAAAGTTGGAAGTGAAGAAATGAAACAGCTCGTTTCCATCTCTGAGCTGAAGCTCTCAGGGAACGTCACAGAAAATGTCTGAACAGTACGTTTTCTCTTGCCTCTAAGTTGTGGTTAATAGGGAAAGCAAAGACATGGAAGATAGCATTATTTCTCTGTGTGGTTGGTTCTGAAGTGCTGAATCTTTAATAGCAGTTAAGTCAGACAAGAAGGCATAGATTGGCAGAAGAGCTGCTGTTTAGTTTGTAACATAAAACATACAAAGGTGGTCTACTTAAACTTCGCATTTCCACACTTGCATAGCTTTTCATTCAACAGGAAGGGGGAAGAAACAGCATAGATAATTGTACTTTTGAAAGAGTGTGAAAGGAACCAAGAGAGTTTGGTTACATAGTGACTTACAACGTACAGGGCTGCTCGCACTGAAATGAACTTAAATGGAGCAAACTGCTTCTGAGCCACACATGGCACTGGAAATAAAACCAACTAAATAAATACACCTGGGTGGAAGGAATCATGAGAAATATTTTTTTTTTTTCCCACTGTAAAATGAGGGGGGAAAATGGAATATTTTCCAGAACTGTTGCCAGTGGGGCTGAATGGGAAACCTACTGCTTGCCATGGATGCAAACATCATTGAAGAAGTTTCTTTGTGATCAAGAGCTTGAGTGCCTAGAATATGGAGACTGCTTACGAGGTATATGCATATTTTATTAATGATGTACCACAGACATGGTTTTATAGGGATATGTGTATTTTGTTGAATAAAGAACCTTACAAAAATCTCATAATGCAACTAACCACCAGTATCCTAAATCCACTTTTTTTTTTTTTCCTTTTTGTTTA
Organism: Tetrax tetrax; assembly: GCA_009806455.1. Lineage (NCBI taxonomy): Eukaryota > Metazoa > Chordata > Aves > Otidiformes > Otididae > Tetrax > Tetrax tetrax. The sequence continues at coordinate 69,773 of WHYT01016631.1, read as the reverse complement.
AATTATTTGGAAACAATGCCATTACAGTAAAATGAAGATGACACAATTAGAAGTGCAATAAGGAGAAGGTAACTTAAAACTGAGTTCTGCATATATTAATTCTACTTCCAGTTTCAGTTTACATTTGAAATTTCATAAAATTATGTTATTGTATTCTCAGGCAATAAAATTAAAAAAAAAAGTCATCCAAAACACAACTATTTTCCTTATATACAACATGACTAAGTTAATGTTAATGCTACTCTTGGAAATTTTACTTTTGTTGTTTACTTTCAGTTTACACCTTCACAATTTTAAATAGAAGAGAAGCAACTCTTGCTTCAGTATCGATAATGCTGAAGAACTGTGATGTTTAAGACCTTAACGTTAGCCTTCCTATAATAAACTCCAAGGGATTCATTTTGTTTATTTAGTATATAAGGTCAAGGTGACTTCTAGGACTACTTGAAGCCATAGCTTTTTCAATTTTCATTAGCGTTAGTGGGAATCACATACATGCATCAGTGGCAGGATAAACTCTAAAAGAATTTATTTTAAAAATCAAAAAGCAGATTTAAAGAGAGATTTCTATCAGTGCATTTTACATCACTATGCAAGGATTTTGATTTGATTCACACTCAGCAGGGGTGCCTGTTATTCAAACCATGTGGCATCCACTTGGTATGCAGGGTGTAATACTGCTGCTGTCAGCGTTTGCTTTAAAATCTAATGCAATATATTACAAACAAGATTTAAACAATCATGAGTAAAATTTGTTGGGAAGACTTGAAACAAAGGATTGAATGAAGTTGAAAACTTATGGAAACACTAAAATCTGCAATGTTATAAAAAGAAACTTAGTATACACATGGGAACTATTCTACAACCTTCTTGGCAAATTTTAATCAGACATGTCTAACAAAAGTCATATAACTAACTTCTATATAAACAAAAACATACATACCTTCCAAAAAAGGGATTAAACAGTACAGTTAACATTTTTTAGTACTACCATATATAGGAATACTTGGTGCAATCTGATGGCACTGAACTTACAGAAAAATGCATAGCCAGTTAGCAAAATGATTTCAAATACATATCTGTTTATCCTTCACCATTTTCCATTAACATTAATACAATGTATTTCTACCAGTTTTATTCCATCTAGCTTTATGTGGTCTTATTAAGCCTTAGGAGGGACTTTTCTGTCCAAAATACGTACACCAATAACCATAACCTTCACAACCTGCTCTATTTAAACTTATTCAGTTTTACTATCAATGTTGCTATAATTTGGTATTTAGACCTGTCAGAAGTTATGAAGGAAGTTCAGATGAAACAGTTGTTTCCAAAAGAGATCTAAAACTTTCCTGTAAATTACACAGCACAGAGGCTGAAGAAAGAAGACTTGAAAGTAGAGATTTGCCTCATAATAAATACTTTGTACTACACAACTTACTGGTTCAGAGGTTTTCAAAGTCTTATGGAAACATGAATATATGTAACTCAAAGTTAAATAAGCTCTGTTAACAACTTTTTAGAGGTGAAGAAACTAAAATAACGGGAGATTGACCAAAATTTTGCAGAAATTGTGAAAGCATGAGAAATAAAACCTGAATCTCTGATCAGGATATGAAAACTCATACCACTAACTTTCAGTCTGTGTTTCAGAAGACTGGCTTTCATCTACATACACACACACAAAAATCCTTTCTTCTCTACTCAAGCAGTGAAGTCTTCTCTGACAAACTTTACATGCATTACTTCTAACATCTTGAGAGCTAAAAAGTGATGGGGAAGCATAAGAACACATCTTAGTCTACAACAGAACATTTCCAAACATGGGAGGAACTATAGAAGAATATTTCAGATAATAAAATGTATTTTGCATTATTTATAGTGACATTAAGGTAAGGAAATCAGACCAACACTCTAAGATTTGACTATGAAAGTTGTCTGGTGTTGCGCCCTTTTGTATGTTTAAGATTATCAAGATCTTAAGAAACAGAAGGGATACTCTTAACTGGGGTAAAGCCATCGTTATTACAGGTGTTCTCTAGTCTTCTGTAGACAGCAATCTGATAACAAGTTCTTGGGCAGACAGATCTTGATCCAGTATGGCTAGTCTTTTATTAACTGTGTTCAGCAGAAGTTTTCTAGTATCAACAAGACTAAAAGTCCACCACCAACTATTGAAATGCACTTGATGCTGCTTCAGAACAGATGACAGGGCCTTTTGAGATCCTTTCCAACGTATTTTTTAAAAAAAAACCAGCAAGATGGATATTATTGTTAATATATAAATTATTTTTAAAAACTATGACCACAATGAAATGTTAAATTCTACCATAATAGACAAGTGTTCTTCACTGGCATGAACAAACACTGAAATATTCACATTTTTTAATGAAGATGAATACAACAAAGTTGTTACTAAACTGAGGACTTAGAAAATACAGATATAATTTTTTGCTAATATAAGTTATAGTCAGTTATTTTTCAGAGTATATATTCTATCACAAATAATGAAAATCACTTTTTAAAGGGATATGTTAGTATTAACTAAGGATAAAGGTTCTAGTGACAGTATAGTCAATTGTTCTGCAGGCAGAAGAAAAACGTATCTGAATTGTGCTTTTGTCACTCTATCTATCCTACTGCTTGGCATGCATTTACTTATTTCTTCTTCTTTTTGGCTTCAACATAGCCAGTTGTACTTGCCAAGTCTGTGGTATAACCCTATGGAGATGTGCACAAAAGAAATACATTGAAATAGAAAACTCAAATATTTTCCTCAGTTTAATGAATGACAAAGATTCTACAGAAATTTTTCAATTTCAGTTTTCAACTCTTTCTCTTCTGTTTGCATAAATTATTTGTTATTTTTTTTCTGAAAGAAAAAGACAGTTTATTAAAAAGTAATGATGAAGCAAAGATAAGTAAACAACAATCTATTAACAGTAAACTCAGATGTGCTTTATTCAAAGCTTCATTCTCAGCTTAGGAAGCCAGCTTCCAAAGCACAAAAGGACCAGTAAGATGTGGGGATTTTGGACTTTCTTTTAAGAAATATTTCTCCCATCTACTGTATATCTAGACCACTTAAATAATACAGCAGACATTTATTTTTGTGCTAGACAGATAAATGGTGGTATTGGAGCACAAGGTTTTTTAAAAAGTATTGTTGTAGGGACTTTATTGATCACAAAGCACTGAACCGAGCATCAGACACAGTACCAGAATGCATGTTACCCATGTTTCTGGCAGTAGCTTTGTAGTCTTCATGACTACTGATTACCGCATCACCATATGGTAAGAAAGGTGTCCAAATTGTTCTTGCTGTAAGACAGTATGTGCAAAAGCAGTCACTGAATTTAATAATAGAGCCTCTATAAGCAGCCATTACTATATAGAACTACAATCCAGTCAAACATTACAAAGAAAATTTTTATTATAGGAAGAGAATATTCCTAAAAGTTGTAAAACTTACCTCATCTCAGTAATCCGTTCTGCACCAGTAACACACTTTCTCTCATTTCCTTGCTTTGATGGACCTGTACTGTCAGTTTCATCCCTAATACATGACACCTCATATTCCAGTACATCATTCCTTATATCCCAGCCCTCAGTATTCCATTGTCATTTCTGTTGACCACAATAAATCACCTAACTATTGTACCCATAGAAGGACAAAATTTGAGATCCAATTTCAAAGTCTATTAAGTATTTCAGAATACTAGTTTGATGAGCCTGAGCAGGGAGTTCAGACAGGAGAGACCTATATCCAGAGGGATTCTGAGTGTATGTGTAGCGGACTAGTTGAATCTCCAGCTTAACGATACTCCATACTCAGATAGGTACCATGTGTTTTCAAACACTACCACCAAACAGAAATAAGTGTAAAAGTTTGTGTTAGGCATACATTGTCTATTAGTGAGATCTGTGCATATCTCAATGTTGCTGTAATTTTGTTTTTACCATTACAGATCTCCTTTCAATTCAGGCCCCTCAGAAGCTGGGGTGGCGGTGGTAGTTGTTCTTTAGGTTTTTTAATATCACAAGAACAAACTACAATTGAAGCCATAATTCAGTTATAAATAATGACTCAGACAACTGTTTTTTATTTTCATTTTTGTTTTCACTGACTGAGAATGTAAATTGAACTTTAGTGCTATTGTGCTTTGTTCTCTTTCTCCGTGAAAATGTGTTCTGCATTAAATTGCATGGATAAACTAGAACAGCTCCAAATATCACCCTTCAGCTTTTGAATAACACAAGAGCCAAGAAAAGACAGAGAATGTGGTTTTATGACCAACAGATGGTGGAACTGGTATTGTAGATGTTTTTATGTCAGGGGGTCGTAGGTTCAGCCTCCATCTGGAGCCTTCTCAGATCTGCTCTGTAGCTAAATGATTAAAGAAGCTATATTGGGTCAAAAACACAAGCCCCTGCCCGAGGGTAAAAGTATTGCTTTCTTGATCTAGCTGTTATACTACATTTGCCTCCCATATTACAGTCCTCAAGCCAACCAATGCAGCAGTTAATACCAACAGGATTCAACAAAATATTCAACACCAATTTGCTCATATCCTTCAAGAAAAGCTATTTGAACACAGGCTGATAAATAATTGCAACAGGCCAAAAACTAAGGAAAAGGAAACAAGTATGCTGGGTACACATTTAGAGAGTCAGCCTTGGTCAGCTGGCCAAGATGGATCGCATCTCCCCATCAGAAAAACACACATTTGTATTTTGATGGTAATAAGCAACATTAATACTGTCCTTGACTTCTCTCTTCAAATCTATCCGTACTACCTTAACAGGTGATAAACACAAAATGGTGTTTACGTGTAAGACTCTTCTGAGGCTACTTCTGTTTTCTGGAAGTAAAAGGCTATGTCAGTCCCTTCAGTCTTCCCTAGCTGGAAGATGGCGAAGGAGAGCAGAATGAACACCCCACAATTAAAGAGGAAGTGGTTAACAACCTAGACACACACAAGTCTATGGGTCTGGATGGGATCTGCCCAAGAGTACTGAGGGAGCTGGTGGAGGAGCTTGCCAAGCCACTCTCCATCATCTATCAGCAATTCTGGTTAACAGGGGAGGTCCCAGATGACTGGAAGTTTGCCAGTGTCACACCTGTCTACAAGAAGGGCTGGAAGAAGGATGCAGGGAACTACAGGCTTGTCAGCCTGTCATCAGTGCTGGGGAAGATTATGGAGCAGTTAATCTTGAGTGCGCTCACCTGGCACATGCAGGATAACCAGGGGATCAGGCCCAGCCAGCATGGCTTCATGGAGGGCAGGGCCTGCTTGACCAACCTGATCTCTTTCTATGACCAGCTGACCCACCTAGTGGATGACAGAAAGGCTGTGGATGTTATCTACCTGGACTGTAGCAAAGCCTTTGATACCATCTCCCACAGCATTCTCCTACAGCAGCTGGCACCTCATGGCTTGGACAGGTTGTCATAGTTCAGTTCCGATCAGGACCAGACTATGCAGTCTCTCTCTCACTCCCCCCACCCTCTGAGAGAATAGGGAGAGATAATATAAGAAAAAATGGCTCGAGGTTTGAGATAAGGACAGGGAGAAATCCTTAACGTTACCGTCACAGGCAAAGACTCGACTTGGGGAAAACTATTCATTTATTACTAAAACTAGCAGGATAATGCGACGGAGAAATAAGATAAACCTCATCCACCCCTCCCTCTTTCCAAGCTTAACATTATCTCTACTTCCTTCCCCCCTGAGCGGCACAGGGGGGAAGAGGGAATGGGGGTTGCGGTCAGCTCAGTTCATCACACGTTGTTTTACGCCACTGCTTCAGGGTTGGGGGAAGAACTCCTCACATTCCTCCCCTGCTCCAGTGTGGGGTCCCTCCCACGGGCCACAGTCCATTGTGAAAGTGCTCTGGCGTGGTTCATCTCTTCCATGGAGTACAGTCTCTCCAGAACAGCTGTCCCAGTGGGCCCTCCATGGGCCACAGACGCTTTCAGGCATCCACCTCCCCCGGTGCGGGGTCCTTCACGGGCTCCAAGTGGATCTCTGCTCCTCCATGGACCTCCATGGGCTGCAGGGGGACAAGCTGCTCCACCACGGTCATCACCACAGGCTGCAGGGGAATCTTGGCCAGGAGCTGCATTACTCCTCCCCCTCCTTCTTCACTGACCTTGGCGTCTGCAGCTGTTTCTCTCACAAGAAAAGCTCTTCACAACAGGCTGGCAGACTCCTCTCAGGATCTCTTCACATCATCCATCTCCTCTCCTCTCCACTTCTTGCAGCCAGGCTGGGCTGAGTTGGGCCCAGTCGGCCGCCTGGCGAGAGGCCAGAGGGTGAGGCCTGCAAGGCCCATGAGGCCTGCACCTCCCCCTCTGCGCCTCTGCCCCCGCTCAGCTTCTTCACATCTTCTCTTCCTTTTTTTTTTTCTTTCTGTTTTCCCCTTCTTAAATACGTCATCGCAGAGGCGTTATCACGGAACATTCTGCTACAAATTGGCTCGGCCTTGGCCAGCAGTGGGTCCGCCCTAGGCCTGGCCAAGTCCACTGAACAAAGGGGAGCGACTTCTAGCAGTTTCCTACAGAAGCTACCATCTTAGGCCCCCCTCACTAAATAAAACCATGACACAGGTGTACCCTGCAATGGGTTAAAAACTGGCTGGATGGCTGAGCCCAGAAAGTTGTGGTGAAAGGAGTTAAATCCAGTTGGTGGCCAGTCACAAGCAGCATTCCCCAGCGCTCAGTCTTGTTCAACATATTTATCAGTGATGCGGATTAGGGGATTGAGTGCTCCCTCATTAAGTTTGCAGATGACACCAAACTGGCCGGGAGTGTTGATCTGCTCCAGGGTAGGAAGGCTCTGCAGAGTGATCTGGACAAGCTGGATTGATGGACTGGGGTGAACTGTATAAAGTGCCAGGACCTGCACTTCCATCACAACAACCCCATGCAATGCTACAGGCTTGGGGAAGAGTGGCTGGAAAGCTGCCCCGCAGAAAGGGACCGGTGGGGGTGCTGGTAGACAGCTGCTGAACACAAGCCAGCACTGTGCATAGGTGGCCAACAGCATTCTGGCTTGCATCAGGAACAGTGTGGCCAGCAGGAGTAGGGAAGTAATGATGCCCCTGTAGTTGGCATTGGTGAGGCCACACCTCAAATACTGTGTGCAGTTTTGGGCTCCTCAGTACAAGAAGGATGTTGAGTTGCTGGAGTTCATCTAGAGAAGGGTAACGGAGCTGCGGTAGGGAGGGAGTCTGAAAAACAAGTCTTATAAGGAGCAGTTGAGGGAACTGGGATTGTTTAGTCTAGAGAACAGGAGGCGGAGGGGAGCCCTCATTTCTCTCTGCAACTACCTGAAAGGAGGTTGTAGGGAGTCGGGTGTTGATCTCTTGTCCCAAGTAACTAGTGATAGGACAAGAGGAAATGACCTCAAGTTGCAGCAGGGGAGGTTTACATTGGGTACTAGGAAACACTTCTTTACTGAAAGACTGATCAGGCCCTGGAACAGGCTGCCCAAGGAAATGGTGGAGTCACCATCCCTGGAGGTTTTCAAAGAACATGTAAACGTGGGACTCCAGGACATGGTTTAGTGGACATGGTGGTGTTAGGTTGATGGTTGGACTTGATGATCTTGGAGGTCTTTTCCAAACTTAAAGATTCTATGATTCTAAGATACTCAAATGCTAAGTAGATTGTGTGAGCTTCATGCTGTCCATCAGCAGTTCCAGAGCAAACTACTTCAAAGGCAAATGTTGCTGCCATTTTTCTGTCTGTGACAGCAAGAACTCCTTCATCCATGAGTTAGCTTACTACACCTTTTTTCTGCCCTGGTGGCTGCACAAAGAACCTCTCTGTGGCCAAGCAGCACAAACATACTGAAGTTTTTGTGGGGTTGGTTTTTTTTTTTAATTTTTAATTTTAAGGGTTGAAGTAGCCAAAACTTGTTCAAACCTTGCTATTTGATAACATGTCTTAGCTCTGCTCAAAGCTGTTAAAAGGTTGGGGTTTTTTTCACCTAGCTCTTTTCAACTCTTTCCTTAGCCAGCATAACAAATGTATTTATAGAAAGATGTGTGGATAAATAATAAATTCCCTTTGTTATCACACATCGAACTCTTCCTCTGCGCTGCAAAGGGTATACATAACTTCATTAATTTGCTAGTTTCTATATGATTTCACAGTTGCACCTAATTTTGCTGTAAGGCAAATCACTATCACTATTTTTTCTTGCAAACAGAAAAATTTTCTGATATGCAACAGTTTCCAGTACTCAGAACCAAGCTCACCATTCTCCAACGTGCATTGCTACTCCCCAGACCTGGATGGACCAATAATCAGTGAGCAATAGTTATGATGAGAATTAACCTCAGTAACAGTCTCCTTACTAATGATAACTAGGATCCTGCTGTCCATTTTCTGCTGCAGCTCCACAGCAGCACTTTTCTTTCTTATATCTTACTACTCTTAACTAGCACTCAATGAGCATATTATATATCATGTTCAAACCAAGAGCCCCTCAAATACTACCAAATTCCACCTTTGTAAAAAACATCACTGTCTTGCTTTCTTCACTTCATAGCATTCAAAACATGTTTCCATTTTTGATCTGTAACTCCAGCATGTCTGATACTGTGATATCTTACCCACACTTAGTTCTATGGTTTCAAATAGTAAAAAAGTTACTAAAATGGCAAAACTGCCCTTCTGTACTGAGATGTGATCACTGACACTTGAATCATTAGGCATTTCTACAGATTTAAACTTCAGCTTCAATTCTCTTCTATGTATGTATTGTAAATTGCACATCATTCACCAGCACTATGCACTAAGGAACAGATGAGTACTGGAACTATACTGAATTTGAGTCATCACATTTTGATTGGAATCATCACTTAATAAATCCAATTCATTAAATTCACCATATTAAACCCCTAATTTAATGCAAATTTCTGCACATCCCTTGCCTCCCACCAGCCAGACAACAGTAACATTCCTCTACATTTAGGAAACATGGACATAAGCACTAAACCAACATCTACTGTATACCAACACTTTCACTGCTTAAGTAATTTTTAAGCAACTAACTGCATTTATTTTTTGTGACTATCCTGGAAAATTAAAGAAAAAAAAAGCAGGAAGATGACTGGAAAACTAGGAAATAGCAAAAGCTTCAGGAAACATGAGAGCAACTTATTTAAAAGTTCTGATCATTAAAAATACTTAAACATTTTCAAATTCTTATTTTCAAGATAGTAATTTAGGTATAAGCAATTAAAGTCTTTAAAATTTGCTTATTAACAAAGTTTGAAAATCAGCACATTTCAGTAAAACAATCTGCATACAATCGTGCCTCTTGGCTCAACTTCTTACATGTAAGTCTCTTATCCATTAAAAAGTCAGGAAATTTATTACAACAAATGCTGATTACTGTTTGCTAGCAATTCTCTGTAGCTTGAGAATGGAAATCTAAGCAAAGACCAAAATTATATCTGTAGTCTATCACCAATAAACTATTCTATCTCAACAGTCATAAACAGGAATTTCTTTATCAGAGTATTCCATAATATCAGTTACTTTAAAGGCTGCTTAAATAGTCCCAGATTTTAAAATCTAAAGGCTGCATACAAAGGTAAGGGGTATCATAGTCTGTTTAGATTCTGTAACTAAAGTTCATATTCACCATTGACACTAAGGCAAAACTACTAAATACAGACACAACTGATGCTAGCTTATTAAAAAACAATATTATCCTGGACAAAGTTAAAACAAAAAAGTTAATATTTGATCTTTCAGCAATTAAATGTACAGAACGGCCATTTCATTATCTTGTTATGTGAAAGAAAAGTCAAAACCACTGAAAAATGGTAATAGAAAGTCAAAACCACCTCTCTGATATCATGAAGTGCTGGTGTTACCTCACCATTTTTATCCTCTCTCTTTAGCATCAGTCTAACATGTACTTATTGTAATGCATCAAGTTTAAATTCTCTCTCTTGCATTCCTCTACAATACCTACTGTGACATTCTTTGGTAATCAACAAAGCTTGCTCCAAAAGAAACCCAACTGTGAATAGTGCAAGTGTCAAAAATTACTGCCACTTCCTGTCTTGAGTTATAATCACAGAATTACAGAATCACAGAGAAGCCCAGGTTGAAAGGGACCTTGAAAGACAGTCTGGTCCAACCTTTCATGGGAAAGGGAGTCTAGATGAGATTACCCAGCACCCTGTTCAGTCATGTCTTGAAAGCCTCCTGTGATGGGGACTCCACATCCCTAGGGAGGTTGTTTTGCAGTGCAAAGAATTTCTTATGTCAAGACTAAACCTATCCCAGTGCAACTTGTACCTATTGCCCCTTCTCTTCTCCCTGTGGGTCCTTGTGAAGAGAGCACATCTGTCCTCTTTGTACTGGAAAACTGTGATGAGGTTCCTCCTGAGCTTTCTCTTCTCCAGAGAGAAAAGACCTGAATCCTTCAGTCTTTTCTCATAGGGCAGGTTATCCAACACTTCAGTCATCTTTGTGGCCCTCTTTTGGACCTTCTCCTTTCTTGAATTGTGGGGACCAGAACTGGACACAGTATTCCTCACACGGTTTGAAAAGCACTGAGTAAAGTGAGATGATCATGTCTCTCTCTCCATTAGTAATGCCCCAAAATGTTTTCATTTTTGGCCTCCATCAAATATAAGTTAACCAGGGGATTATGTATTGCCACTTCCACTTAAGTTTTACCTCTGACTCCAATACTTACTGGGTTTTTTTGCCAGCACTGAATACTGAATCCCCTGTTGGAAAATGCAGTTCAGTTATCCAAAAAGCATGCAAAGTCAAGTGGTAACACCTTTAAGAGCAGAGAGAGATATCTTATCCATATAATGTGGCAGGCAAAATCACAGCATTTTGTTCTATAAAGATCTTTCAAAGCCAGGGCATATTTCATCTGGACTCAAGAGTTTGTTGATACATCAGAAATTCTATACTGAGTCACAGCAAAACTGTATCTGGCCCAGCGTCTAGTTTCCAACAGCAGTTTTCCATAAGTATCTGCTACCTAAGTATTAGACATTGGTCATGTAGAGAATTGTCCTTCCCTGACAGATACTTCCAGCAATCTACAGCTCAGCTGACTTACTAGCTTATGTGACTTTTATTATGCATATTTTGCAGTGACGTAGCACACACTGGACAGGAAACTAAAACCTGAAAAATTCATCAAACAGCAAAACAGACTAAGTCCTTTATCTTATTATCATGAAAACTGCCAAAGAACATAAAAACACCACAAGAAGTGTTATCCAGATACTTCCTTTTATTAGGACACTGAAATAGTTTAATGTACAAATGCCTTGTGTTATTTGTAAATATTTCCTCTGTTTAAACAGCATTTACAGGTCATGTCCATTTCTCAAATCATCTTAAGATGCAAAACGCTTTTGTGGTTACAACTTCATAGGTCAGTGAATGCCAACACTCCACAACCCTGTTTAAAATAATGAAGTCCAGATGGAGTGATAGGAGACAGGATACCATTCTGTGCAGACTGGATCATATTTCAAAAACGGAAAAAAAAAGTTATTCAGCCATACTTCTCTTCCTTAATACTCTCTTTATGCATTTCACCTTGTATTCAAAAATAATGATTACTAAAATAAACAGAAAAGGCATCTGTAGTTTTTCCAATAAAAACAATGAACCTATACAAGTAATAATCAATTATTTTTAAGTCTTCAAGGAAAATAGATCTCTTGTTTAAAACTAGAATATATATCATATAGACATGTTTCTTCAAGCCAAAACACTTTCAGAGTATAAATTCTTTCCAATCTATCCCGGTCCACATATATTGCAAACAATTGCTTTAATCAGGACAATTTCAATAAATGGCCATCTTATTACAGTTAAAATGCATTCCTTCTTAATTACTAGATACTAATCTTCATTAATAAATAAATAAATAAATAAAAAGTATTTATTTCTGATCACTGATTATTCTGATACTTCTACTTAACTGAAACTCTGTTCTATGTCTTGCCGGGACAAAATACATAAATTAGTTGAACTGAAATTAATTCAGGTATTTATTTTCAACAGAAACTTTGACGTTTGAGATAAGGCCCTTATGTGTTTGATTCACCTCACAGTATCCTTAACAGCTTTCCATTTATTTACTAAGACCCCAGCCTCGCTCTCACATCTGAAGAAATTGATAAAAAAGTCCTGCTTCATCCAAACATAACCACAAAGCACTAAAACCAGTCTTTTTCATATATTTTTCAGCCTAGAGCACTGAGAACTTAAGCACCTTAACAGACTTCTGATTTTTTTAATGTCAAAAGTTTAATTAGAATCACCTGCTGTCTCCCTAAACCCAATCAACTGTTTTTCCCCAGAGCCATCCTTGCTTTCCTCTGCTTGCCATGTCAGAGATATTTATCAAAAAAGCCAAAATGAAGAGGGCCAAACATCCTTAAACTAACCAGAGATCCCTATCTCCACCAGCTGTATCTAACAGAGACTATGTATATAACCTGTCAGTAAAACGCACATTATAATAGTACTTCAACTGCTATCAAACACAAGGTATTCACTTTAGTGTGATCTAAATGCTTGTTTTCCATACACCTGTAAACAACAACAAAAAAAAAAATGGACAAATGCCATTTTACCAATGTTTTAATACTGGGTATGTGTTTGCAAAATGAATCAGATGATAGCAACATATATGAACTTTTGTTTCATCAGAATCACTTGTTGCAGCTTTGAAATTGCCAGAAATTCCACCCTGCTTCCTGCCAATTTAGGTGTTTTCACTTCATTTTGAAGCATAAAACAAAAACAAAACCAACAAAACAAACCCATGGATGTAAAGACTGTTGCTAGTTCTCAAAAGTTCAACAAAAAAAAATTCCCCTATTTGCAGACAACCTAAAACAAAATGCAAGAAGTGAATATAGATTCTGCAATCTATTATTTCAATGCTAATTTGTGATTTTCTTATCTTCACAGGTTTACCTTGAACTCCAACATCATTTATTACGCTGCATTGGAATACAAGTATCTCACTTGTTCCCAGCCTGAGTAAACTTGAATATACAGGTTTCAATTAACAAACCAAAAATGGCTCACAAGCTCATAGTGATAAGTTTTAACTTCTTTTCATCGCAGTCTCTGAGGGTCTTGAGAAGGCTGATTGTTCCGCACTTTGGTTCCAGCCTGTAAAACAGGAATCAGAGCTTCCTTCTCCACATTTCTGCACTTAAATTGGCTTGTTGGTAAGTTGGCTTCTCACAGACTTTTACTCAGTTAATAGAGAAAAGCGTAAGTGTCCGTGAAATGGGAATACTCTTTTACATTGGGATGAAGGTTTCTCTGCATAACAAAGATAATGATTTGACTAGAAGTGCCCCAACATAACTTTAGTTGCTTTACCTGAATGTACACAGGTGTCAAGTTTTGAAAGTCAGTGCACAGAGAGTTACTATGAACTGAAGGAGGCAACATGGACTATGCTTATCTGATGCAGAATATTCAATAAAATAAGCTTAATCATGCTACAAAATCTCATTATACAATAAGTAAAAATCTGAATCAAAAATTATAAACTTTTTACTTAAACAATGATGTTTCTAAAAAAATAGTTCTGTAGTCCTTGTAGCGTGGGCGGGGGGGGGGGGCACATTAAGTATAAAACAATCCAGAATGCAGATCAGGCAGAATATAATTTTTTTAAATGGGCATTCTTAAAGCAAAATCCTAAAATACATACTACATACTATAGTTTTTATTTTATAAAAAGGTAAACTTTACTGTAATCTTTCCTTACCAGCTTCCTCTGTGGAAGGTTTCACAGAGGAAGCTAGTAAGCAATCTCCATCTCCAAATAATCTGATGAAAATGCTGTATTAAGTAGGCTATTAAATCCTATTTAAGCATATTTTCAAGAAAATCAACTTCAGAGTTTCTTGTTTACCTGCCATCTGAAATATAAAACTTCCCCATCAACCTTAATCTCCTTCATGTGGGAGAAAGAGAACCAATGTGTACTGAAAATGAAAAAAAAATACTACATACAAAATATTAGATTTGTCACACAAAAAAAGCAAGTTGATGGACTCAAACAAGCAAAATTACAGAAAGCTAGACCTCAAATGGTTAAAATACACTATCAGAACTCTGTTCAAGAAGTGGTAAGAAGATGGTCTTTAATATAGCCCTATAGTCAGGGAAGAAACTGAGTTTCTCGCAGTATTCCTGCATGATATTCCAACAAACCTCCCTACCTATAGGCACTTCACTCATTATTTACATTCAAAGGCAATGGTATATTTTAACTGCTCTGGGGACACTTACATAATCCACAAGTCTTTTGAGTAACTTCACATAATTTTCTCCAGATCCACTGCTCTCTTACCTGTATGTGCAATGCTGGAGAAAAAGATTCTGACACTATTTTTAAAACAGAGATCCTAGAACAAATAAAAAGCCTGTAATGCACACCGTACTTGAAAACATGTGTTAAAGTTCTAGATAGTGTTTCCCTTCCTAGGTGGCGAGTAAGAAGAGAGGCATATTTTACTTTACTAATACTAATGCAGACAAAACATACATGCATTTTAGCTTGCAAAAGGTAAAGATAACAAAACTTATCAAGTTAATGTTTTTCCTAAGGAGTTTACTAAATGTAGTTTCAGCAAGTTTATGTAACAATAGTGACTCCTCCTTTAGAAAAAAAGGATACACAATTAATAAATTTTAAAAGTATCCTTACAAAGATGTAGGAGAAATGTTTGCATTAGGCCTGCATGTTGCTCATAAAAACACAGCTAGCTAAGTCAAGTCTTTAGAGTCTACATGAAGAAAACAAATAATAATAAATATTTTTTACCCACTTATGTGACAAGAAGAAACAAGGTTTGTTTTTTTTTTTTGCAAGATTTCTGATTTTAAATTATTTCCTGAAGAAAATCTTTACAACATCATCTGTCACTTACTCAGAAGCTTGTCTAAAATTAGTTATATTACTAGAATTGCGCCCACATCTGTACGTAGGGACACTTGTTAATCGAGTTCCTAGAATTAGACTGAATGACTGACATTTGATTGTCAAAAAATGATTAACATTTGATTGTCATTGTCTCGACACATCAAATTATCATATTCAGGAATGAGTGATTCCCCTCCAAAAAACTGTATCCAATACCCAAGCAAGACCTCTGGTCTCCAAAATTAACAGGTCACATAAACACAGGTCTACCATCAGCCTTAATTTTGATTTACTGACTTTGATGAGCTTGCCTCACATATATTGTATGTTTATAACTTCATTTTCAAATAAGTTTTCTATTTTTGCAAATTTCAAGACCCAGTCAGAGCAGAAGAGATGTTAAAACCATGAATATGAGAACTGGAGCCTATAGGAGAGAGAATTGGCACTACAAACACACTCAATAAATTATAACCTTGAAAAAATAAAATTGCATGCTAGCATGGAAAGTGTTTTGCATTATTTCTACAATGCTATTTCAATTCACAGTCCATTCCAGAAAGACAAATCAAACTGACATTCTTCAGCCACAAAACTGCAAACATTCTGGTGTCATTCACCTATACTTGCAAACTAATCCAACACAGGTGATTTCTTTTAATACCCAAACACACACACTACATTTATCTCACTATTGCACACATATCTAGGGACTGGGGATACATTTGGTAACATAAAAGGAGGAAGAAAAGCAGTCCAAGGTCCAGCTACAAAGCAGAAAGAAAATACACAGTACAGCTGTACAACATATCCCTTCTTAGCTATGTTCCCTAGGAGCAACCTGAATTCTAAGAAGCAGAAGTACTACAAGTAGAGAGATGAGAGTAGAAGTTAGATGAATTTTCACTGCAATTTGAATTTATTTGATGGACAATAGAGTCTAAGACAAGCGACTAAAACAATTTTTTTTTTTGTTCAGAGAGACACACTACTAGCTCCGACTGATAAAATAGCCATGATTTATTTAATTGAAACAGATAATCATTAACCGCTCCCCTCCAAAGAGTGAATGAGAAAAGAGGAGTAGGAAGCAAGCTTTGTACCACTTCCATTCATGTAAAGTATTAGCTATGTTTTTCCAAGCCTCTACCAAATTAACATTCAACAAGTATTTGAGAATCCAATGCATGTACACTGTAACTTTCCTGAAATCGGAATTCACTTCTCTAAGAAATACTATGAAAGCTTCATTTCCAAACAAAAATGTACAACTTCCACAATAAATAAATAAATAAATAAATAAAATAAAGAGAGAGGGGAGTCTGAAAGATTTTATTTTGAAGTAACAAAGGAACAAAACTAGCCTCCTGAACTCCAATGCTCTTTTAAAGGTTAGTTCTACATTAGTAAACTAAACATGCCTTGGACTGTTTTCTGGCCCTGCGGTGAATGGGTATGAAATGACTCACATCTATACTTTTAAAATCCAAGTCTGGCCACATCAGGATGGCCACATCCAAACAGACTACTGGGAACAGCTCCTTGCTCATGCCAACTCTTGAACTGTACCCAGTAGTCCTTTCAAGAGTGCTGCTTGGCCAGGGCCAAGCCCATGTCACACATCACTCCAACAATTTGACAGACAATTGAGATCCAGTACCCAAGAATGCTTCCTGATGTTAATGTAACAATATTGATGTAGCCTCAGGAGCTCCCTCCTTGAAGCTCTCTGAAGCCCAGCTATAAGGCTGTCTGCAGAACTGAGTGGCAGGACCAGGCTCTTTGCACTAAGGAACCCTGCTTAGCTGGGCTGCCCGAGGACCAAACACCATAACCATTTCCATCAGTTTTGCTAACAGAAAACTAGATTGAGGTCTCACTGAAAAAACATCAAGTTTCTTTGGAAGCGAAAATATTTACAAATAAATCTGTGTTTCCTGATAAAAAAAAAACCTTGCTTTATTGGAAAATTCCCAGCAATAAGTATATACAATATACTTACAATATACAATAAGTAATGAACTATTTAAGGGATACTACCTACAGCTGTCATACTTATCAAAAAAAAAAAATTCTGTTTCATCCATCCCGTCTCCCTGCAAGACAGCTTCTTCATTTCTATTTACTAAGACACTAGATATTTTGAAATATAAGACAGAAATCTACTTTATGTAAGATTGTTAAGAAAGTTAATGATATTTCTAAGTGGTGTTAATCATCCCATCTCTTACTGCATTCTCTTATAATATAATAATAATATAATCTGCCATACAATAAGAAAGTAGTTCTAAGCAGAATTCAGAAGAATTCTTCAATTTCTTCCATAAACTGGCATTTGCCTTCTACCTGGAACAGGAATAAACAGCAGTCATTCCTCTAGTTTACAACACAATGGTTTCTTCCCCATCACAGTCTTTAAAGACTAGCTTTTTTTTTTTTTTTTTGAATGCTAATCATACACTAGTTCTTCAAGTCCTAAATTTCATGGGTTAGTTACACTTTAACTAAAAAGATAAGATTTCCTGTACTTTTAATCTGTTCCTTTCACTGTATTTGTAGTATTATGAGAAAGGAGAAAAGCTGTGTACTCCTTCCCTTTCTTTGTGCACAGGTCTACCACCATTTCACACTCTTAAACCAACAGTTAGTTCCACTTCATCATAGGGAAAGCACCATAAAGAACTGGTGTCAAGCAGTAGCCATATTAGGTAGGGAAGGTAAGTGCATTTAATATCATGGCATTAAAAAAAGCCTTTTCTGAAAACTTTGACTCCTCTTCAAACCATCACACAGTTGTATTTAATTAAAAAAAAAAAAAACAACACACTAGATCCTGCAAATATTAGTTTAAATCTTCTCTCTGATATTGTTTTATGCAATTGTTAGGATAGTTTTCCAGCTACAGGGCTGCCCAATTACCTGGTGGTGTTAAATCTTTCAAGTTCTTTCCCAGTATGACCTAGAAGAACTCTTTCCTTTGCAATTTTTTTTGGACCTTTGTATTACCAGTGTTTTCCATAAGGCAAAAATACAGAAGTCCCATTACAGACACTCAGGTATTTTGCCTACTTGTTGATTTGTGACTATGCTAATCACTGCATTTAAGTGAAAGAAGTAGAATCAGTCACAGGATAGAAAAGTACAAGCCATGGCTTATTTGCTTCTGTTTTGCAGTGTTTTTCTTTTGCTTTTTTTCCTAGATTTTAAAAATATTTATAATTATCACTTTAAAAGGACACATAGAGAAGAATATTACAATTCTTCTACTTTTAGATCAATCATAACATTCTGTTATTAGCAAAGAAGAGATGCTAACAGTTTTCAAGTTACTCTAAAATTTTAATTTCAAGTGTACAATCATCTGGGTATCTTTGACCTGAAAGCCTAAGCATTTTAAACCAGTGTTGAAACAGAACACAGCCAAATGAGACAAGGATTATTTGATGGTAGGATTATTCCAAAGAAGTTCAAGGTAGCGAAAGATCTAACATAAAACATCAGCTAAGCAGGAAACTGCTTATTTGAAATAACAAGCAACACAGACTGAATAGCTAAGTGACTAATACTACAAAAAAAAATCAGCTAGTATAATAAAATGCATTATAGATTTTGTATGGGTTTAAACGTTACTCATTTCTAAAGTATGTAACAGCAAACTCTTGAAGAAAATGAATTGTGAAATATCTAACATATCTATTTTGCACATTAAACAGTTGCTGAATAGTCACAGTAATTTGTGTATTTTTAGTATGAAAACCTGTCAGGAAAAAAAGCAATTACTCAGTATAGCCATCTTTTAAAACAAGATAGGTTTTAGGAAATTTTAAACAGAATCCTTATTTTTCCAGATAAACTCTAGTAACTTTCTATGTGCCTCCAGAATAATGAACACTTCTATTACCATTTAACATTCTGCTAAAGATTGAAACGTGTAAGGGCTTGGAAATATCCTTACTAGCATTAAAGTATAATCTCATTTCAATATCTTATCTGGAATCTTAAAAACTTGGATGTTTTTCAGTTGGAAAATGATTACTTTCTCCCTTTAATACATATAATTTATTGTATGTATCCTAGTCTAAGCATTTGTAAAAGTAGAAGTAGATTTAGGCAAGGAGAGTTCTTTAAAGTCAGCATTATAAAGGCATGGTCAGATCAATAACAGACAAAAAAACCCACCCCAAAACAGACTTACCTCTGTAAAGCTCTGAATTTGTTTGCAGAGAGTCTGAAAAACATACACACACGCAGACAGGCTAAGATATCTTATTTCTACTTTAAATTTCTGTAAGTCTAAGATTTAAAAAAAAAAGCATTTGGAAGGAAAATTAAGATACATGTATCTATTGAAGTGCTAAGTCTCTTCCCTACTCTTCATACTGATTCCCATCTCTGACAGGAAATGACAGGCTTTTAAGATCTGACAAATGCATTACTTCCTTTTATCTTATTACTCCAGCTGCATTGGTTCACGATCATATGGAAAGGATGACACAAACACTTGGTAATGGGATTGAAATAGCAGGTCCAACTTATTTATATCTATAAAATATCTACATCCATGCAGGCCCTGCTTCTTGATCCTTTCACCAACTCGTGGTAGATTCTTGGAACAGGAAGCTTTGACACCTGGATCTGCAAACCTCGGTTCTTTTCCTCAGTAAAGGTTGATCCTTCACTACAGCTAAGAGTCCTATAACTTACTCTTATTTTTTTTCTTGCTTTTGTTTAACTTCTGAGCACTAGGCGCGGGCTACCTAGTAGTTTTTATTTATTTAGAATCATAGAATAGTTTGGATTGGAAGGGACTTTTAAAGGTCATGTAGTCCAACCCCCCGGCAAGGAGCAGGGACATCTCCAACTAGATCAGGTTGCTCAGAGCCCCGTCCAACCTGGCCTTGAACGTTTCCAGGGATGGGGCATCCACCACCTCTCTGGGCAACCTGTTCCAGTGTTTCATCACCCTCATTGTAAAAAGAAAAAATTCCTGATGTCTAGCCTGAATCTACCTCTATTTTAAAAACATTACCCCTCATTCTATCACAACAGGCCCTGCTAAAGAGTTTCTAACCATCCTTCCTGTAGCCCCCCTTAAGGTACTGGAAGGCTGCTATCAGGTCTCCCCAGAGCCTCCTCTTCTCCAGGCTGAACAGCCCTAACTCTCTCAGCCTGTCCTCACAGGAAAGGTGCTCCAGCCCTCTTATGTTTGTGGCCCTCCTCTGGACCTTCTCCAACTGGTCCATGTCCTTCTTGTGTTGGGGGCTACAGAACTGGACACAGTACTCCAGGTGGGGTCTCATGAGAGCAGAGTACAGGGGTGGAATCACCTCCCTTGAACTGCTGGCCATGCTCCTTTTGATGCAGCCCAGGATGTGGTTGGCTTTCTGGGCTGCAAGCACACATTGTCGGCTTATGTTGGCCTTCTCATTCACCAGCGCTCCCAAGTCCTGCTCAGGTCTGTGTGACAAATTAAACACTGCATCTCTCTGCAGATGTCCTCCAGTCTGTTGATGCTAAGGTTAAGAACAAATACACATAGATTGGGCCAATTTTGTCCTTCTCATATGCCTTTAACCCACTCCACCTTCCACAAAAAGAATCCTTAGGGATTTGCCCTTGTCAGCAGAACCTGATTCCTAGAGCAGAAACTCCTGGTTGCCAACTTTATCCAAATGTCCTGTACTTCGTCCTGCCAGAACTGCAGGTGTTGGCACTATGATCATTCCTGAGATTCTTGCCTGGATGCATACTCTGAGAAGAAAAAAAAAAAAAGAATGTAGTGCAAGTGGAAAGGAAACGGTTGTTCAGTCCTGAACATTTGTTTCTCTTTAACCTTGCCTTCCTCCATTTGTTTTGATGGAATTTTTTCAAGAAAGAAGCATATCATTAGTCTATAGAGCAGAATAATAACTTCTTATTTGCTTAGTGATAACCGTCTCTGTCTTTCCTAGCCTCAATTAAGTTGCTCCCAGGAAAAAAAAACAGGAAGAACTGGAGATGCGTGCACACGAGCAGGGCTACGACCTTGTTGGCATCACGGAGATTTAGGAAGGACAGAAGGGGAAGATGAGGAGGGGGTTTTGCTCTCTATGTCAGCAACCGGCTGGAGTGCATGGAGCTCCACATGGAGATGGAGGAGGAGCTGACAGAGAGCTTATGGGTCAAGATCAGAGGACGCGGACAGACAGGGGACATTACGGTGGGGGGCTGTTACAGGCAGGCTGGCCAGGAGACAGAGCGGATGAGGCGCTCTATAGCCAGATAGGAGCAGCCTCACAGTGGTCACAAGCCCTGGTCCTCATGGGGGACTTCAACCACCCCGACATCTGTTGGAGAGAGAACACCGCAGGGCACAGGCACTCCAGGAGGTTCCTGGAATGCGTGGATGACAACTTCCTCCTGCAGGCAACAGAGGAGCCGACAAGGAGGGGTGCCATGCTCAACCTTGTGCTCACCAACAGGGAAGGACTGGTGGGGGATGTGAAACTAAAGGACAGCCTTGGCTGCAGTGACCATGACACGGTGGAGTTCAAGATCCACGGGGCAGCAAGGAAACTACAGAGCAAGCTCTCTGCCATAGATTTCAGGAAGGTGGACTTCAGTCTCTTCAGGAACCTCATGGCCAAAGTGCCATGGGAGGCGGCCCTGGAGGGAAGAGAGGCCCAGGAAAGTTGGTCCACATTCAAGGAGCACCTCCAGGCTCAGCAGAGGTGCATCCTAATGAAGAACAAGTACAGCAAAAAGGCCAGGAGGACAGCGTGGATGAGCAAGGAGCTCCTGGACCAACTGAAAGTAAAGAAGGAAGCCTATAGAAGGTGGAGCGGAGACAGGTAGCCTGGGAGGACTACAAAGAGGCTGTGCGAGCGGCCAGGGATCGGGTGAGGAAAGCTAAAGCCCTGACGCAATTGAATCGGGCCAGGGATATAAAAAGTAACAAGAAAAGCTTCTATAGATATGTAGGGGACAAAAGAAAGTCCAAGGAAAATGTAGGCGCCCTCCAGAAGGAAACAGGTGTCCTGGTTACCTGGGACATGGAGAAGGCTGAGGTACTCAATGACTTTTTTGCCTCAGTCTTCACTGATAAGGGCTCTTGTCTCGCCACCCAAGCTGAAGAAGGCACAAGCAGGGATTGTGAAGACAAAGAACCACCCACTGTACTTGAAGAGCAGGTTCGGGATCATCTAAGGAGCTTGAAGGTGCACAAGTCCATGGGACCTGATGAGATGCATCCACGCGTCCTGAGGGAACTGGCAGATGAAGTTGCCAAGCCACTGGCCATCACATTTGAGAAATCGTGGCGGTCTGGTGAGGTCCCTGATGACTGTAAGAGAGGGAACATAACCCCCATTTTTAAAAAGGGGAGCAAGGAAGACCCGGACAACTACAGGCCGGTCAACCTCACCTCTGTGCCTGGCAAGGTCATGGAGCAGATTCTCCTGGAAACCATGCTAAGGCACATGGAGAGCAAGGAGGTGGTTGGTGACAGCCAACATGGCTTCACCAAGGGCAGATCGTGCCTGACCAATTTGGTGGCCTTCTATGATGGGCTGACTGCATCGGTGGGCAAGGGACGAGCAACGGATATCATCTACCTGGACTGGTGCAAAGCTTTTGACACTGTCCCGCACGACATCCTTCTCTCTAAACTAGAGAGGCATGGGTTCAATGGATGGACCACTCGGTGGATAAGGAGTTTGCTGGATGGCCGCACTCAGAGAGTGGTGGTCAACGGCTCAATGCCCAAGTGGAGACCAGTCATGAGTAGTGTCCCTCAGGGGTCCCTGTTGGGCCCAGCCCTGTTCAACATCTTTGTCGGTGACACAGACAGTGGGATAGAGTGCACCCTCAGCACGTTCGCCGATGACAGCAAGCTGGTGCCGTCGACACACTGGAAGGGAGGGATGCCAGCCAGAGGGACCTGCACAGGCTGGAGAGGTGGGCCTCTGCCAACTTCATGAAGTTCAGCTAGGCCAAGTGTAAGGTCCTGCATCTGGGTCATGGCAATCCCAGGCACAAATACAGACTGGGCAGAGAATGGATTGAGAGCAGCCCTGAGGAGAAGGACTTGGGAGTGCTGGTGGACGAGAGGCTCAACATGAGCCGCCAATGCGCCCTTGCGGCCCAGAAAGCCAACCGCATCCTGGGCTGCATCAAGAGGAGCGTGGGCAGGAGGTCGAGGGAGGTGATTCTGCCCCTCTACTCTGCTCTGGTGAGACTCCACCTGGAGTACTGCGTCCAGTTCTGGAGCCCCCAACATAAGAAGGACATGGACCAGTTGGAGAGGGTCCAGAGGAGGCCACGAAGATGATCAGAGGGCTGGAACACCTCTCCTATGAGGCCAGGCTGAGAGAGTTGGGGCTGTTCGGCCTGGAGAAGAGGAGGCTCCGGGGAGACCTGATAGCGGTCTTCCAGTACCTCAAGGGGGCCTACAGGAAAGATGGGGAGAGGCTGTTCAGTAGGGCCTGTTGTGATAGGACAAGGGGTAATGGGTTTAAATTAGAAGGAGGTAGGTTTAGATATTAGAAAAACATTTTTTACAATGAGAGTTGTAGAGCACTGGAACAGGTTGCCCAGAGAGGTGGTGGATGCCCCATCCCTGGAAACATTCAAGGCCAGGCTGGATGAGGCTCTGAGCAACCTGATCTAGTCAGGGAGGTCCCTGCTTCTTGCCGGGGGGTTGGACTAGATGACCTTTGAAGGTCCCTTCCAACTCTAACCATTCTATGATTCTATGATTCTATTCCAGGGGTGTCCTCCAGCCATAGGTGCCACCAGCTCCAGTTCCTCTCTCAGCTCAAGTGAAAATTAAGTCTATTCTAGCCAGAAACAGGACACATTCATTCCAAAGTGTTCCATAATTGCTCTTCCATGTTCTCCAAGGACTCCAAAGCAAAGGCTCTCCTCCAAAAATATTCTATCTTTGTATTTAGAGTTCAATTTTATCTGAAACAAAGCGAATAATATAAAATACATGTAAACTCCATTAGAATTTGGTAACAAAGTGAGTGGTGAAGATAAGGTAGACAGACAAGTATAGTATCCTGAATACTGCAAAAATACCTGCTCTAGAGTCGTGTTCTGCATTAAGACATTTTTAAAGCCTTCAAAATTCTTCCACCATGTAAGACTAGAGCCAATGGATTAAAAAAAAAAATGTATAAAAAAAAATTCTTATTTTTCTTTTAAATAGTCTATTATTCCATTATCTACTGGAATATGGCCCCTGCAAAAAGCAAATGCTTTCCTTGCAGTCACTGTTTACAACAGCTGCTATGGTTTCTTTGAAAATTTTTCAAAGAAAAATTTTCTATCAAAATGTTTTTTTATAACACTTCATTTAATGATTTACTATCATGTACCATAGCTGAAAACACAGTATATTTCACAGGTTAAAAACCAAGATCATAACCAGATACTTATTTGCAAGTCTCATTACATATAGCTTCACAATCCTACTCCTGATCAGAAGTTTCAAAACAATGTAAGATTTGGGATCACCATTTCATGAACATTTGAGAAAGCAAGAAGGTAAACAAAAAACATGTATGCAGAGATTCTCTGTGTAGGCTTAACTAACTATATGATACTACTATTTCATTAGCCACATTTTCATACGTAGAGTTTAAAAGGCAAACAGAAACCACTTACCAATTCTGAAACAGGGCAAACGTCTCCCATGGAATTCTTCCAGTACAATAAAGCTTCAAGTTACACAGGCCTTGTGAGGATTCTTCAGAGAAAGACATGGTTTCAGCTCATATCAATTGTTACTAATAAGCAAAGCTCTGAAGATTTTTTGATAGGGAAGGACGGCAATGGGAAGGAAAGGAAGATAATGTCTCTTTTTCAACTAAGCTTTTACTTGAGGTTAAACTTAGTAGTTATCATTTAAGAAAAGCTGAAACACCTCATTGGACTAGTTTTTCTTTATTTTGTAATAGTTTTAAGGCTTTTAACTCTTACACAAGATTTAAGATGCCTTGTTTTGCAACAGATCATAACCAATGAATTTGAACTTTATGAATAAAATACAAACAATACAACTACAGAACAAATTCTGCACATCTCGATCTCTATTATATTCATCATTAGTCTGAGCATTTAGAAGGCTTTTCAACAAGTGATTTGTGCACCAGGATTGTGCACCAGGATTCTCAATGGAGCACAAACCTCTTACACGTAGTGCCTTCATAAAACACAATCCAAAAGTATTAGTAAATTTGAAGTTATGATTTCCTTGTCTGATGTCTGGATAGTACAGACCGTAAGAATATGCCGCTGTTTAGACTTCAATGGTGTGATCTGAGTTTCATTGTTTGAAAATGCCATTCCCCTGGTATTTACTTTAAACCTTAATATGCTTGATCAGAAGATATAAGTCATGCTTCTTACCTTTTTCAATTCTTGTAAAAAGATTCTGAGAACATCTATTTGACTTTTCTGAGTGGTAGACACAGTCTGCTCCACAAGTTGGACCAACAGTAGTGGTAAGATCCACCCCTTTCTAGTCAGTACATCTTAGTTATACACACATGGTCTATATTAAGCTCTTTGCCACCAACTTTATGTTCACATTCAGCTAATTATATTAAGAAACTTTAACGATGTAGCTAAATCAAAGCACCCTGCTCTGACAAATCAAATGTGTTACACAAATTGCATGTGGTCTGTCAACCACATCTAAAAACCCAAGATTATCTGACAAAATGCATTTTCCATGAAGGCATGTTAATTAGTATGTTGTCTACAAATTAGTATGTTGTCTACACATCCTTTATTGATTTAGACTGATGTTAATGGATTGGCTTATAATTATGTAGCTGATCTACTTTACTTTTTCTATGTGTTAGCACAAAATCAGCTTTCTTCTAATTGTAACTTTCCAGCATTTTGTGAACAAGGCACATAATGGTGATAGGTGTTCAGGTAATTCTTTTAAAACTCATTTAACCAAGTTATCTGTACTTTCTGATCCTGACTTCAGTAGCTGCTTTTGGACACCCTTTGGTATTACTGTCAGAATGAGAAGCAAGCCTGATCCAAATTCTCCAAGAGAGAGAACATCTTCAGAGTCAAATGCAAGACAGAGGAAGAGCCTAAGAAAAAAAAAAAAGTTGATTCTATAAACTAAAGGATTAGGACTACCTGCTTTTGTGTTGATTTTATGGTGTGGCATTCAAACTGATCATTAACTTGCATCATTTCTTAGGTAAATGTAGTTATACAATTTTTTTTAAAAAAAGCTCTGTAATAGTATTTTAAAAAATAAAATAATCTCACAGTTCAGTCATTTGCCCATAGAGATATTCCTCCACCACCACCATCTCCGAGCTAGCTTCCAGTGGTTACACAGATCAATGCATTTTTTTTTAAATCTATCTTAGTTACATAAGCAACATTAACTGCTTAACAGATTTATGAAAACCAAGTAACTGCCTATAAGTATTGCACCCATTGAATTACACAACCCAGTAAAAAAATGTGGAGGAGATGGCACAAAAGAGTACAAATATTTCTTCAAAGGAATGGCATCTTTTGATCTTCAGTCTCTTATTCTTTATACAGTTGTTCAAGATCAGCCATATCATTATGCTTAAATAACTTGACGTAACTATGATATGCTTGTAATCCCTTCTGAATAGCAAAGCAGGCAGCATCATCTCTGAAAGTACAGCAAGCACTTCTAAGTTTGCACTTTGTTTAACAATTATTCAAAGAAGGCTAGCTATTAGGACTGTCCAGCTTTTGAGCAGGTATCTGTTCTTAGGTATAGTTAAAACTAGATTTATTAAAGCATCATATATTTTATTTACAGTTTGAAAACTCATTTCCAAAGCTTCTCAACTTTCCTATGCATAACAGCCACTAAAAGTAAGCCAACAGGTTTTTTTTTCTTGACATGTACACTGGTCCTTTTGTTTGTATGGGACAGCATTCCGTGGACCAGGTACAACACCATAGTAATCATCTCAGAAACCTTTCACTCCATTTGTTCTTGGTCTTTGAAAAAAAAAAAAGGCACAAAGATAGAATTACAGAATAGTCTGGGTTGGAAGGGACCTTTAAAGGTCATCTAGTCAAAGATCCCTGCAAGGAGCAGGGACATCTCCAACAGATCAGGTTGCTCAGAGCCCCATCCAACCTGGCCTTGAATGTTTCTGGGGATGGGGTATCCACCACCTCTCTCTGGGCAACCTGTTCCAGTGTTCCACCGCTCTAATTGTCAAAACTTTATTCCTTATATCTACTCTGAATCTACCTCCCTCTATTTAAATATCATTACCCCTTTTCCTATCAGAACAGGCCCTGCCAAAGAGCTTCTCCCCATCTTTCCTGTAATCCCCCTTTAGGTATTGGAAGGCCACTACAAGGTCTCCTTGGAGCCTTCTCTTCTCCATGCAGAACAGCCCCAACTCTCTCAACCTGTCCTCATAGATAGGTGCTCCAGCCCTCTGATGATCTTTGTGGCCCTCCTCTGGACTCTCTCCAACAGGTCCACATCCTTCTTATGGTGTGGGCTTCAGAGCTGGACACAGTACTCTAGGTAAGATGTGCCTATAACATTTACAGTGGTCTTCCAAGTACTCAAACTCTGCTTTTTAATATCCTTTGTGAATTACTATCTCAGTGTTCAAAGAACTATCTGCCATTTTTAAGCATTGGAAAAGCAAACGTCTGAACCTGATGCAGCATGCAACTTCACAGATGCTTAAGTCAAGTAATCTTTTAAAAGTGGCAACTAAATCAAACCTTCTGCCCATGCTAAATGCAGTAATTTCTACCAAGTTGCTTTTAAATACAGCAAGATCTTTTGTCAGTGAGAAGCTGAGACAGTACAAGATAGCTTAATTCAGGATACACTGGCATCTTGAATAGTATACACAATCCTGGTCATTTGTCTCAAAAAAACACTGATCTGGAAAATGTTCAAAGATAATAAAAACATGATCAGTTATGAAATAACTTTTGTAAAAGAAGTCAAATAGGCTGCAAGCCTTACATTTAGAAAAGACAACACTTAAGAAATAACTCGGCAGACAAATACAGAAGTATCAGTATGTTGTAGCTTAACCCTAGTAGGCAGCTAAGCCCCACATAGCCACTCACACAACCTGCCATGGGGAAGATGCACCAGTTCACAATCTAAAAATCAAATGCATCAATTGAAATCAGTAGGTGTTATACTCAAAACAAGTATTTCTTAATATTTTTTCATAAAATGTTCAAGCTAAATTGTGAAGTTACATCCCATAGGAGCATTGCAGATATTAAAGATTTATTAAAATACTAATAAGAATAGGAAGGCTTAAGAAAAATCCATCAACCAACACTAAATCCAAACCCTTCTCTTTGACTCAGAAAGTTTTGAGTATTGTTACATTGTTCGTCCTGGGATTTTTACTGTTCCATAAACAAATTATGACTGGTTACTCTCAGGGATCAGATACTGAGCTTACTGAATCATTAGTTTGACTCTACTTAGCTATGTATGTTTGACTCTAAGGCAGCAATTAATGAGTTCTTGGTGGCAGACTATCAGTTCTTCCAGGCTGATGCTTCCGCTGCATATAGTGGAGCTATCGTTATAACAGAAAACTGCTCTTGTAAGGCTGCAATCACATACCATCTCCTCAATGCACTTCAGCCAATTGAAAAGGTCACCATCCCCGTGTCAGAGATTACTCACCCTTAAGATAAATTGACACAAGCATTTCCCAAACTAATTTCATTGAAGTGACCCATGTTAGAAACAAAACACCACTAAATCAACAGATTAAGAAGGGTAATACCACATGGTGAGTGGATTATTGCTGCAGAAAGTGTTAAATAATCTGCCTAAGCAAAATAAACTGTATTAGATAAACTGTTATTTTAATTGTGTAACTATCTTGCCACTACTTGCTTCTGCTAGCAAATGTTACTCAGAGAATTATGCATTTTATCAACAGGAAATAAACAACATGATTAAAGGGCAGACAGAGGTCCTTCAAGTTTGACTCGAAAGATCACCATTGGCCAAATGTTACCTTTTTGCAATTATTGAAAGTTCATTGAAACTAAAAAACAAATGAGGCAATAATGTAGATTCTTCAATAGCCTGTAAGGCTTTGTTACACCAATGTTGCTATTTCTAGCCAGGTACCAACAGCAAGGATGTAGCAGGAAAGAGCTTTGTAAAAATCTTAACTTTGATAGACTAAACAAATATCTAAATAACCTTTTTCCAAACGGGCACATCCACCTGATTCATATATTTATACAATTAAAGGAAAAGGCATGCTTTCCAACAACAGCCTCCTAATCAAAGTCAAGAGCAATTTTATCCATAAACTGTAAACTACAAATCTTCAACAATCCTTTCCTAATATTTACCTAAGCATCAAAAAATGGAATGGAAAGAAATTCTTTTATTTGGCATTCCACTGGTTTTTAATGGAAACAAAAAGTTTAATCACTTACTATTTGAAAGTTTTCTTTTGTTACTTGTCACTTTGATCCAGCTGTATTAGATATACCAAACATTCGGAGAAACCTAGAACAGCCTTTCTTTTCCAAAGTCTTTGGAAGGAAGGATACTGATTGGAGTTACCTAATCTACTTCTGATAGAGATTTTAAGTAGTCCTTTTCCACAATTTTTGGTTTTTTTTCATTATTGTTAGATGGACTTCAGGATCAAAGAAACCATCTTCAAAACAAGATGGATGGACTTCAATTATTGAACAAAAGCCCAAGAAAGATCTTTTTCTGTCAGTAAGCACCAAAAAAAAAAAAAAAAAAAAAAAAAAAAAAAAAAAAAAAAGGCTGGCCACACAGGACTTAAACCATGCAATATAAACAACATTCAGTCAAAAGCGTTCCTTCTTGAAGCCCTGCCAGCAGAGAATAACAAATTAGGGGAAACAAGGACTGAACTACTAGTTGAATGCCCAGGTACTGATACCTATTGGGGAAAAGTGTTTTCTTTGGGTGTAGGAGACTACTACATTCTTTAACTAAAAAACTGAAGATGACAAGACCATCACAGCTAAAAATGAAAACCACCACTACACTTAGCAAGGGCTAGATAAAGACAGCGGGTGAAAGAAATACTGTCAGCAATAATGAGCTAACAAATTGAATCAGATTTGTGTTAAGGAAAAAAAAAAATTTACAAGCCTAGTAAATTTTGCCAAAAGCAAAATTTACGTTCAGAACAACATATAGCATGCATAAAGCTGACATATAAGAGAATGAACACTTGGTATAATAATATACAATTAGTATAATTGTCAGATTTAAAAGCTTAAGACAGTATTAATTAAGGCTTCACTACCATTCCACAGTGATCAAAATAGAATACTATCTGACTCTCCTATTCTTTATTGCAATGATTTGCTTTAGTCTGGTTACATCACTTGGATTAACCTAGCTCAACTGAAAGCTACAAACATCACACAGCACATTTGTACAGAAGACGTGATAGGAACATCTTTCTACATTATTATGAAACCCTAATAAAGCTGTTATTGTCAACAACTGCTACAAAATGCCACTTTAGTGCCTGGTAAGTCAGAAGTACAAGAACTGAGACCAAATCCCACATCATCTTTTACAAATTTTATCAGGTAGCCAGTCCTGATCCTCACAGTAGTATTGAAATTGTGGCTGCTAGACAATCCACAATAGCCTTAAAAAACCCCCACCACTGAAAAAGCGATACACTCTTCAGCTGTCCTTATGGAGAAAAGAACCATAAAGATTCAGTTATGTGCGAATACACTAGTATTTCAAGCCTATCATAGGATAAAAGCATGGATGCAGTTTTCAGGGATACAGCACAAAGCAAAAATGTCTTAATAGGGACACACTAAATCTACAAAATCCCTTCAAACAGGCAGAGATATGAAGAATCAAGTCTCCATTGAAAATAAATACCGCATCTATGTTTCCAAATAAAGAGGCATCCAATATTAATATGAAATATCAGCCTCTGAGAGGGGATAGTTCTGAGTGACAACAATTGATAATTATCAATTAAATCCCATATAAACAAGTAAGAGGTAACTAAACTAGATTACATTTAACTTTGCAACTCTCCTCCAAGACTAGCACTAGAAAGAGTAAGAAAGCACATAAAATGAATCAGAAACAAAGCTGTGAACAATAAACGCTACCAATCTTTTAATAAAATGTGTGTTAGAGGGTAACTGTTCTTCACAGAGATAGAAATAATTTGCTGCTTTATAGAACTACTTTGGCTGACTTACCAAACTACTCTGAATACCTTTTAAGGCAGATCAAAGAAAGTTGCTCACAGAAAGTACCACAGAATCCTCCAAGCCCACAAGTGCCAACACCATATTTTCTCAGAGACGCCTGGGCCTCACTCTTTAACAGAAAATAATTACAGGAAATATTTATTCTTACGTGAAATCTCTAACTCTTCTATACACTTCCCATTGACAGTTTTATACCAATGTACACACAGGCCAGTTCTTGCATCATGTACCATGACCTGCTTTACAGAAAGTGTAATAATGTACTGAATTCTACAAATTTATTTAACATCAGAACTATTTTAGACAAGTGTCTAAGCATCATTCACAGTATTCTAATGATTAAGGACATTAGATACTAAACTAACTTGATAATCAGCTAATCAGCAAGCACACTAGATGAAACATTGGTAAAAAGACAAACTTAAATAGCACAAAGTTTATAATCTTCCTTGTTTCTTTAGAAGCATACTTCCTTGACAAAGTTTGTGCTTCTGAAGTAATTCTTAATTTCAAGGTAATATACAAAGTAAAAGAGGAATAATCACACAAATACAATAACTGGAAGAACTCACCTGTGTGGGAACGTAGTCACGAACTCCCACTGCATGCTGAGTGAAAATAATTTATTGTTACTTATTGTTATTATGTGCTTATATACTCTCCGATCACCCAACCACCACCAGGTATCCTTTATCTTGTTTTCCTTCTCTCAGAAAGTCCCTTGTTTCTCATTCCCATGGCTTCTTGTTTCTCATTCCCATGGCTTCTGATACTCGTCGTCCCCAACACTCACCTTAAGCCTTTTCATTATCCGAAAGTGCAAAAAAGTTAAATGATGCAAAGTTTATACATTCCTTGCCATTAATAGCGATTATAAGGGTGAGAGGACTGAAAGAAAAATTACAGACCTATTGTTATGAATGAACAGTTGCCATTTTCATAAACAGTCAAACAGTAAGGAGTTTTGGCACACAGCTTTTTCAAGACTCCCTCTTTCCACTTCTTCCTGTGTAGCTGCCAATCAATATTTAAGTTCAGTGTCAAGTCACGAATATATAACCATACTCAGCAAAAACCATATTCCTGTAGTTTAATAAAGAAACCTTTATTTTTTAACTACGTTCCTGATACAGTTAATGATTCCTTGTTGAAAACAAATCATACAAAGATGACTCCTCAAGAGATAAATAAAGCTTCTTATTTAAAAGCAAGGTGACATCTATTTGAAAGAAGGAATACTAAAAATAAAGAGGAGATTTCATCAGTACTTACATCAGTACTTACTCCCATGACAAAAATTGATTTAAAACCAATGTTTTTGTCATAAAGCAAACCGACAATATTAATCTTGTACTGAATAAGGATCCTGAAATACAGGTACTGGCTGTAAGCAGACAAAAGTATTGTATTGTCTGTCACCTCAAGTTTCAAATTCTCTTTAATCTATAATGGTTTGAATAACTCCTGTAATCAGGAAATACAGAAAGTGTGAAAACATTCGATATTAACAAATGAACAAGAGGACAATATATATGAAGCCAAGGGCTGAGAAATTCTCCATCCTAAAAAATAATAGTTATTAAAAAATTGAAGATAAAAATAGCTATTGCCCCTTTAAATGCAAGGATCACATCTCTGTGCTGTTTTCTAAAAGAAGTCCTGTTTTGGCAATTATACAGTTCAATACTGTATAACATATATGTTCAATACAAAATCAAATGTTTCAATTAATCACTGAGAGTGTTGAGAAGTCTCAAAGCTAAGCCAAATACAAAACCTTGTGTCTGCCCATTTCTGTATGCTTTGACAAATATTACAGTTGAGATCCTATGCTATTCCTCAAACACAACAGTTTAAGCAAATTTTTCCCATGTGGAAAATAGCACTGAGCAGTTTTCACAATCAAAATAAAACAGGGCTGCTCAAATGCCAAATGCCTGTGCACAGCTCCAAATTTGGTTGCTGACAATATTTCAGTTGGTACATTTGGTGTACAAAGCAAATAAATTTCAAGTCCAAGGTACTCACTGAAAGTCGAGGAAAAGACCAAACTGCCTGAACTTCACTTAAAAAAAAAAAATCCAAGAGTTCGTTTTATATCTGTTCACTTTAAAAATTAAGCACATGTTGCTTCAACCAAGTAATTGCAAAGCTTACAAAACAACTTTGGAAAGCTTCCTGCTAACACAGTGCATGTGCTGTGTATCTTCATCACTGTCATTCCATGACATTAAACTGACAGAAGCTGAACCTGATCCCACAAGAAGCAGTCCTGCATTACAGCAGTGCATATTCTGCACAGTAACAGCATTATATGAATGTGCAGCAAACTGTTTTAGGGAATTGATGGGCATTAAGAATATGCCTGGATCTGTTCCTCTGTCTTGCTCATCAATGAGCTGTACCAAACGCTGGAAGTCCTATTAAATGAAACAACTACTCAGGTTGGCAGATATTCACAAGGGAAGATCTGTACCTATGCATTTTGAAACTAACATGAGATTCAGTGTATTTCCAGCACAATATTAAACCCGGTAAATTTACAACTATTTGCCCGCAAAGCTCCACCTCTCAAACCCAGAAAAAGCACTCATGTTCACCAGCAACTGGGCGCACTTTGGTCTCAGAATTTTACCCAACCTTCTAAAGGAACACCGATAATCAAGCAGAAAACACTCATGGAAAATCTTATTCCAGTGAATACTTATATCCAAAACATGGATGCCTACATAAAACCTTCCTTGCATCATGCATCTTTGCAAAAAGAAAACAGTGTTTCACATATCTCCCTTCCCCAGTATGACATAGTTCATTAGGCATCAGGGTTAGGGACAACAGTTATGAGATACTGAGTGATCCAGTTGATACCATAAATAAAAATATTATTTCAAGCTATATTCAAAGAAATTGCAAGCAAGTCCTTCAAAGACTGTGTCTTTTAAGGACCAAAAGCACTCCATCTGTACTTGTACTTCTCATCTCCTAAGCATTACATGCATTGAAAAATCAGTCACAGAAGACAATAAAAGTTAAAAGCCAGATCATTAGTGCCTTTTTATTTTAAAGCAAAATGAGAATCAGCAAGAGAGTATTCCATGCCACAAAACGTCATGCTCAGTATATAAGTGGGGATTGCCCATGGGAGGGGGCATTCATTCCATTCTGGCATCCATTCCATTCGGGCACCCTTGGCATCCTATTCTCCTCTCTTGCTTGCTGGCATCGCTTGCTCTCCCGTCACTTTGCTTGCTGCTCGGTGTCGTTTCCGCGATTGCTGCTCGGGACGGGCTGTGTCAGTCATTCAGACATTGGGTGGTGAGATATCGTACATTGTTCATTTGTATATTTTGTATATACTAATAGCCTTATATTCTGTTATTTTTGTAGTTTTTAGTATTTTAGTAAGCTTTTTTTATCTCAACCCACGAGTTTTCCTTTCTTCCCAATTTCTCTCCCTCATCCCGCTGGGTAGGGGGAAGGTGAGAAACTGTGTGGCAATCCAGGCTAAACCACCACATCCTCCTAAAATACTAATTAAAAAAAGGACAGAAATGCTTTTGAGCTGAAATTAGGAGGCAGGCACTTTCATTTCTGCATTAATTCTGAAATGTGGGTTAAGTTTATAGTCCAAGTTACGATCTCCTAGCTGTTGAGCAACTTACGGGAAGGTATTTGGCAGTTTAAATATTACAAGACAAATGCCAAGTTTTCCTCCTAGCCACTATTAAGTTTAACAGCCACAACACATTAACATTCTGTCACAATACATTCCCTAGCTGTAAGCACTGAAAAGTTCTAAATAATTTAAACGTTTTCTGAATTGATCTAAAAGATGCATCTGTTCAGATACACCAAACACTTCCTCTAACTCCACAATATTGCTTGTTTCAAAATCCTGAATGATTCAGGATTTTGAATATTTTCAAAATATTCAAAATAACAGAACGTTTCAAAATAACAGAACGATTGTTCACCTCACGGCTGATCAAAATAAGCATTCCTTTTCTCAGGCAGACTTTTCTGTGGTGGCAGAACCATCAAAACGGAGCTTCTTATGACAGCAAATAATTATGCTCTGTCACTATATTATTACTGTCACTAGAAGGTGATGTATGTGTAGACTTTGTATGTGAAGAATGTTGATAAACACACTGATGTTGTTAGCTCTTCCTAAAGAAGGTCACTGTCTGTTTTCCCAAGTTTCACTAATGTGCAGGTACAGGAAGCTGGGAGTGATACAGCCAGAACAGTTGACCCAAACTGGCCAAAGAGAGTATTGCACGCCATAAACGTCACACTCAGTACTTAAGTGGGGGAGGTGAGTCAGTGAGCTCTCTCTTTTTTCTCTCTCACTGTTTAGAATCCTTCCAGGATCATTTACAGGTGTTTTTTTCGTTCTGTGATTACTGCTCCAGAGAGGCTGTATCAGTAGTCACCTTGTGAGAAATTGTGCATCATACATTGTTTTTGTTTGTTTGTGGTTTTTAAATTTTTTTTCTATTATCATTAGTATGTGTAAATATATATATTATAATATTTTCTTTTGCTATCCTAGTAAACTGCCTTTATCTCAATCCACAGGTTTTCTTTTCTTCCTGATTCTCTCTCCTGTCCCCTGGGGAGGGTGATTGAGCAGCTGCGACACAGTACTTGATTGTTGACTATAGCTAAACCATGACAATTAATTACAACATTTAAAGTAAGAAAGATTTTCTTAATAATACAATCTGGATAATATCACAAAACCAAGTGGCAAATTCAGTCCTGCTATCTAAAAATGCAATTAATTTATTAAAGGTTTTAAGGATATGAAAATACTTAGTAAGTAATACGCTTAAAATATGGACATCAAGTATTTGAGTTGAAATAAAAAATAGATTTTATTTTAGTTATGTTTACCCTGAAACAACGTTGTAGTTGAGAGCTGGGTGATCTTTTGGTACAGGAGGTACAAGAGGCTCTGGCTGCCATTCTTCAATCAACTTTTTTTTTTTTCCTGAACAGGACAAAAGAAATACTGCTTATACACTGAAAAACAACTGGTAATAATTGTTTGAGAAATTATGTATGCTAGTATGTGTCACCTTTCTGAGACATTTAGAATCAATACTATCTCAGTATATTCCACTGAGGGGCTCTGAATTCTTTAAAGAGAAGGAGATGTAAAGAAAGAGACCAGTTGTGCCTATGCATTAAAGATCTCATGATAGGATAAACAAGCGAAGAGATACTAAGTTGGTGTCCCTGCCAAACTTTGATCAATACTGTTTCACTCAATCTATTAATTACGAAAATCCTCCTCTACATGTATGTAATTGAACAACACAAACTACATAACAATTGAATATGAATTGCCTCACTTTACATTGTCAAATCTTCAACAGTGCTGTTTAAACAACTATGGCATTAAAATACTTAGCGAAGTTAACACATATTTGAGCAGGACACAGCGGATAAAAACTACCAAATGCTCAAGAAATGGAAACAACAACTATTAAACCATGTATACCCCACCTAACCATGAATGAACACTCATTCATTTTCAAAGTGCTTAAACTATTTAGAAAACCTCAGTTAGATGATTTTCCAAAGGACACGCAGTGGACCAACGTATCAGGTACATCATACTAGTTCCACATCAATTAGCAACCACTCAGGCAAATCCCCAAAATTATCCTTCATATCACAAAAGCAGAACTTTCCCAGAGGATTATTTACTAGTACAGCAAGACAGACCTGATAATATATTTGTTAACTTACTAACTTAGAATAATACGACTACAATAGGTTTCTATTTCTCTGTTATTTCAAAAAGTAGCAGAATATTCAAGGCATCTTATTTCATTACTAAAATATAAGTTCTGCAATCAATTTTTGAAAACACCATATCAATACCTTTTTCCATTTTTATTTTTTCAAAATACACTTTTCAAAAACTTTGAAGTACAAAACCAATTTAACATACAAAAAAAATCAAAAGGAAACTACAGCAACAATACAATTAGTCTCCTGCATTTTCATAACTTTCCTTTTACTAAGTTAATTAATAACTTTATTTGTAGTTCATTTCCAGAGCATTAACTAATATCCCAGGAGCACCACAAAGGTCTATTTCAACACACAAATGGAAATTTCAATAGCCCTGTACTTCAGAAAAGATATTTTTTACATGAGCATAGTCACTTGTGTTTCTAATATTTTGCAGCTGTATATATCCCTTTATTTAACTTTCTCATGTTTAAAGGAAATAAACCACCATTAACATGTGCAATATAACTAAATATTTTGAACTGTCTACACTTACGTTATAAAAAGTGCTTAGTCTCTTCAGCCACCATAGGACAAACTTCAGTTGGAGCCCCGCACACAGTTG
Organism: Tetrax tetrax; assembly: GCA_009806455.1. Taxonomy (NCBI): domain Eukaryota; kingdom Metazoa; phylum Chordata; class Aves; order Otidiformes; family Otididae; genus Tetrax; species Tetrax tetrax. The sequence continues at coordinate 32,183 of WHYT01016631.1, read as the reverse complement.
TATATGCATCCAGTAAACCAATCACCACCCCCCCCCGCCACGTATATACGACGTAAGCAATCAGGCAGAAGATGCCAATGAATCGAAAGCTGCAAGGACAAAACGCAGCAGGAGGAAGAAGAAGCTTCCCCTGAACCCCGAGGTGCCCCTGCAGAACCGCTTTGCCGCTCTGCAGACTGAAGAAGTCAGACCCAGCACCTCAGGGGAGGCACTGGAGCCGTGCAAGGTAGCCCGACCGGCTCGTGTGATAACCAGTGCTACCAAGAAAAAGAGGCGAGTGGTAGTAGTGGGTGACTCCCTCCTGAGGGGTACTGAGGCACCCATCTGCCGACCTGATCCACTCTCTCGGGAGGTGTGCTGTTTCCCAGGGGCTCGTATCAGGGATGTCGCCAAGAGAATACCTGGCCTCATACGGCCCACAGACTATTATCCGCTACCGGTGTTTCATGTGGGGGCCAGCGACACAGCCGGCAGCAGCCTGAGAAACATCAAAAGGGATTTCAGGCCCTGGGTTCTACAGTCAAAGACTCTGGGGCACAGGTGGTATTCTCCTCAATCCTCCTGGTCGAAGGGCTGGGACCTAAAAGGGCCAAACATATCTGGCAGGTCAACTCGTGGCTCAGGGAGTGGTGCTACAGCCAGGGCTTTGGGTATCTCGACCACGGGGCGTGCTTTGAGAAGCCCGGTCTGCTAGGGGCGGATGGCGTACACCTAAATGAGAAGGGGAAGAGTGTGCTTGGACGTAGGCTTGCCAGACTTGTCCGGAGGGCTTTAAACTAGTGTTGCTGGGGTGGGGGGAGCACAGTTCAGCCCACGGCTGTCAGCATGGCGCCAGTGCCAGCACCGAGTGCCCAGAAGCTGGAGAAGGATCGCAGGTAAGTGCAAATGAACCTAATCTGCGATACAAAAGAACACCTGTCACTCCAGCCAGCAAGTCGGTTTTGTTGGGGGCCCCGCTGAAGTGTCTCTATACCAACGCACGCAGCATGGGGAATAAACAGGAAGAACTGGAGATGCGTGGACACGAGCAGGGCTACGACCTTGTTGGCATCACAGAGACGTGGTGGGATGACTCATATGACTGGACCATCAACATGGAGGGGTACAGGCTTTTTAGGAAGGACAGGTAGGGGAGATGAGGAGGGGGTGTCGCTCTCTATATCAACAACCAGCTGGAGTGCCTGGAGCTCCACATGGAGATAGAGGAGGAGCTGACAGAGAGCTTATGAGTCAAGATCAGAGGACGCGGACAGACAGGGGACATTACGGTGGGGGGCTGTTACAGGCTCCCTGGCCAGGAGGACTGAGCAGACAAGGCGCTCTATAGCCAGATAGGCGCAGCCTCACAGCGGTCACAAGCCCTGGTCCTCATGGGGGACTTCAACCACCCCGACATCTGTTGGAGAGAGAACACCGCAGGGCACAGGCACTCCAGGAGGTTCCTGGAATGCGTGGATGACAACTTCCTCCTGCAGGCAACAGAGGAGCCGACAAGGAGGGGTGCCATGCTCGACCTTGTGCTCACCAACAGGGAAGGACTGGTGGGGGATGTGAAACTAAAGGACAGCCTTAGCTGCAGTGACCATGACGCGGTGGAGTACAAGATCCACAGGGCATCGAGGAAACCACATGGTAACCTCTCAGCCCTGGACTTCAAGAAGGCGGACTTTGGCCTCTTAAGGGACCTCATGGAAAAAGTGCCATGGGAGGCGGCCCTGGAGGGAAGAGCGGCCCAGGAAAGTTGGTCAACATTCAAGGAGCACCTCCAGGCTCAGCAGAGGTGCATCCTAATGAAGAACAAGTACGGCAAAAAGGCCAGGAGGACAGTGTGGATGAGCAAGGAGCTCCTGGACCAACTGAAAGTAAAGAAGGAAGCCTATAGAAGGTGGAGCGGAGACAGGTAGCCTGGGAGGACTACAAAGAGGCTGTGCGAGCGGCCAGGGATCGGGTGAGG
>WHYT01016631.1:0-20885 GCA_009806455.1 Tetrax tetrax | reverse complement strand
AAGGACAAAACGCAGCAGGAGGAAGAAGAAGCTTCCCCTGAACCCCGAGGTGCCCCTGCAGAACCGCTTTGCCGCTCTGCAGACTGAAGAAGTCAGACCCAGCACCTCAGGGGAGGCACTGGAGCCATGCGAGGTAGCCCGACTGGCTCGTGTGATAACCAGTGCTACCAAGAAAAAGAGGCGAGTGGTAGTAGTGGGTGACTCCCTCCTGAGGGGTACGGAGGCACCCATCTACCGACCCGATCCGCTCTCTCGGGAGGTATGCTGTTTCCCAGGGGCTCGTATCAGGGATGTCGCCAAGAGAATACCTAGCCTCATACGGCCCACAGACTATTATCCGCTACCGGTGTTTCATGTCGGGGCCAGCGACACAGCCGGCAGCAGCCTGAGAAACATCAAAAGGGACTTCAGGCCCTGGGTTCTACAGTCAAAGACTCTGGGGCACAGGTGGTATTCTCCTCAATCCTCCCGGTCGAAGGGCAGGGGCCTGAAAGCGCCAAACATATCTGGCAGGTCAACTCATGGCTCAGGGAGTGGTGCTACAGCCAGGGCTTTGGGTATCTCGACCACGGGGCGTGCTTTGAGAAGCCCGGTCTGCTAGGGGCGGATGGCGTACACCTAAATGAGAAGGGGAAGAGTGTGCTTGGACGTAGGCTTGCCAGACTTGTCCGGAGGGCTTTAAACTAGTGTTGCTGGGGTGGGGGGAGCACAGTTCAGCCCACGGCTGTCAGCATGGCGCCAGTGCCAGCACCGAGTGCCCAGAAGCTGGAGAAGGATCGCAGGTAAGTGCAAATGAACCTAATCTGCGATACAAAAGAACACCTGTCACTCCAGCCAGCAAGTCGGTTTTGTTGGGGGCCCCGCTGAAGTGTCTCTATACCAACACACGCAGCATGGGAAATAAACAGGAAGAACTGGAGATGCGTGGACACGAGCAGGGCTACGACCTTGTTGGCATCACGGAGACGTGGTGGGACGACTCATATGACTGGACCATCAACATGGAGGGGTACAGGCTTTTTAGGAAGGACAGGTAGGGGAGATGAGGAGGGGGTGTCGCTCTCTATATCAACAACCAGCTGGAGTGCCTGGAGCTCCACATGGAGATAGAGGAGGAGCTGACAGAGAGCTTATGAGTCAAGATCAGAGGACGCGGACAGACAGGGGACATTACGGTGGGGGGCTGTTACAGGCTCCCTGGCCAGGAGGACTGAGCAGACAAGGCGCTCTATAGCCAGATAGGCGCAGCCTCACAGCGGTCACAAGCCCTGGTCCTCATGGGGGACTTCAACCACCCCGACATCTGTTGGAGAGAGAACACCGCAGGGCACAGGCACTCCAGGAGGTTCCTGGAATGCGTGGATGACAACTTCCTCCTGCAGGCAACAGAGGAGCCGACAAGGAGGGGTGCCATGCTCGACCTTGTGCTCACCAACAGGGAAGGACTGGTGGGGGATGTGAAACTAAAGGACAGCCTTAGCTGCAGTGACCATGACGCGGTGGAGTACAAGATCCACAGGGCATCGAGGAAACCACATGGTAACCTCTCAGCCCTGGACTTCAAGAAGGCGGACTTTGGCCTCTTAAGGGACCTCATGGAAAAAGTGCCATGGGAGGCGGCCCTGGAGGGAAGAGCGGCCCAGGAAAGTTGGTCAACATTCAAGGAGCACCTCCAGGCTCAGCAGAGGTGCATCCTAATGAAGAACAAGTACGGCAAAAAGGCCAGGAGGACAGCGTGGATGAGCAAGGAGCTCCTGGACCAACTGAAAGTAAAGAAGGAAGCCTATAGAAGGTGGAGCGGAGACAGGTAGCCTGGGAGGACTACAAAGAGGCTGTGCGAGCGGCCAGGGATCGGGTGAGGAAAGCTAAAGCCCTGACGCAATTGAATCGGGCCAGGGATATAAAAAGTAACAAGAAAAGCTTCTATAGATATGTAGGGGACAAAAGAAAGTCCAAGGAGAATTTAGGCGCTCTCCAGAAGGAAACAGGTGTCCTGGTTACCTGGGACATGGAGAAGGCTGAGGTACTCAATGACTTTTTTGCCTCAGTCTTCACTGATAAGGGCTCTTGTCTCGCCACCCAAGCTGAAGAAGGCACAAGCAGGGATTGTGAAGACAAAGAACCACCCACTGTACTCGAAGAGCAGGGTCGGGATCATCTAAGGAACTTGAAGGTGCACAAGTCCATGGGACCTGATGAGATGCATCCGCGGGTCCTGAGGGAACTGGCAGATGAAGTTGCCAAGCCACTGGCCATCATATCTGAGAAATTGTGGCAGTCTGGTGAGGTCACCGATGATTGGAAGAGAGGGAACATAACCTCTATTTTTAAAAAGGTGAACAAGGATGAGCCAGGCAACTACAGGCCGGTCAGCCTCACCTCTGTGCCTGGCAAGGTCATGGAGCAGATTCTCCTGGAAACCATGCTAAGGCACATGGAGAGCAAGGAGGTGGTTGGTGACAGCCAACATGGCTTCACCAAGGGCAGATCGTGCCTGACCAATTTGGTGGCCTTCTATGACGGGGTAACAGCATCCGTGGACAAGGGACAAGCAATGTACATTCTTCTCTCTAAACTAGAGAGACATGGGTTTGATGGATGGAGCACTCAGTGGATAAGGAGTTGGCTGGATGGCCGCACTCAGAGAGTGGTGGTCAACGGCTCAATGTCCAAGTGGAGACCTGTCACGAGTCACGTCCCTCAGGGGTCTGTGTTGGGCCCGCCCTTGTTTAACATCTTTGTCGGTGACATGGACAGTGGGATAGAGTGCACCCCCAGCAAGTTTGCTGATGACACCAAGCTGTGTGGTGCCATCGACACGCTGGAAGGGAGGGATGCCATCCAGAGGGACCTGGACAGGCTGGAGAGGTGGGCCTCTGCCAACCTCATGCAGTTCAACCAGGCCAAGTGCAAGGTCCTGCACGTGGGTCATGGCAATCCCAGGCACAAATACATACTGGGTGGAGAATGGATTGAGAGCAGCCCTGAGGAGAAGGACTTGGGAGTGATGGTGGACGAGAAGCTCAACATGAGGCGGCAATGTGCCCTTGTGGCCCAGAAGGCCAACCGCGTCCTGGGCTGCATCAAGAGAAGCGTGGCCAGCAGGTCGAGGGAGGTGATTCTGCCCCTCACTCTACTGGTGAGACCCCAACTGGAGTACTCTGTCCACTTCTGGAGCCCCCAACATAAGAAGGACATGGACCACTTGGAGAGGGTCCAGAGGAGGGCCACGAAGATGATCAGAGGGCTGGAGCACCTCTCCTATGAGGACAGGCTGAGAGAGTTGGGGCTGTTCAGCCTGGAGAAGAGGAGGCTCCAGGGAGACCTGATAGCGGTCTTCCAGTACCTCAAGAGGGCCTACAGGAAAGATGGGGAGAGGCTGTTCAGTAGGGCCTGTTGTGATAGGATGAGGGGTAACGGTTTTAAAATAGAGGGAGGTAGATTTAGATTGGATATTACGGAAAAAAAAAATTCACAATGCGAGTTGTAGAGCACTGGAACAGTTTGCCCAGAGAGGTGGTGGATGCCCCATCCCTGGAAACAGTCAAGGCCAGGTTGCATGAGGCAACCTGATCTTGTCAGAGATGTCCCTGCTCCTTGCAGCGGGGTTGGATTAGATGACCTTTGAAGGTCCCTTTCAACTCTAACCATTCTGTGATTCTATGAAATGCTGTTCCATATATTAAGGAAAGCACTAAAGTACTGAGTTTTGATTAATTTACCCTGTACTAGTGCCATTCACACCATGTTAAATAGCAGATTTTAGTGCTTCAATTAAGAAAGTCCAAACAGATAACTGAGCACCAGAGAAGAGAACAATGATAAATTAAGCTACACGTAAACATTATTGACTACTATTCATTACTGCACTCTATTATCAAATCTCATGACTCAGCAAATACCTCAAGGACCCTATGGGAGCATACTACCAGATGAAGCACCCTATAAAGATTAGCATGCAATACAGTACCAAACTGCTGGAACAGTACCACCCATATTCAGGTTCATCTTGGAGTGGAACCACAACCATAACCCTGTATGCTAAACTCCATTGGTCCAAGACAGAAAGTGGCAATTCCATTCTCATCTCCGAACAGGTACTAGTGTGCATCTCTATACCATATTGCTATTAAAAAAACAAAAAAAAATTAAAAATCAGACATTATTCAACACTATGTGTTCTGACCCACACCTCTGCAACCCAGCAGCTGCTATAGTACAGTCCTCTCCTAGCCACCAATACATTCCTGTTCTTTGTCTCAGCATAAGCAGTTACAAAAACAGACAATATCCTTGTTCAGAAAAATGATTCGGATGAAAACTAACTCAACAAAAGCAGGATGGATATATAGCTAAACTGCATCCCACAATAAAGTAGTCCCAAACTAGATTGCCTGATGCTACCAGAAAACCATATTCGGAGCTACAGTTGTCCAGTAGTATCTTATACCTTTTCACAAGAGTTCAAAAAGACTTATGAAAATCAGAAAGCAGAATGTGCCCTCATGCAGCCCTCACTCTGCTCCTACAACAGTTGGTGTCGAAAGGCCCCAAATCCCTGATGTGAGGTGTAGCTCATATCAATAGTTTTGTGTTCCTTTCAGAGTCTAAAGGGGCAGGGACTTAGCAAGCATGGTCTTTCTTCTGTTTAAGACTCAAGTGCAAGGAACATTTGAACAGCTTTTATACAACACAGTTCAAAGGCAGAGCATGCAACATAGCATACCTTTTATTCAAAGAGGGCAGAATTAAAGCTGTGCAAGCATGTATGTAGCTTTTTCATTTACATCTAATTTTTCTGAACTAAGGATCTAAAGTATCACCAAGCGTCTTAGCAACTGATACACTAATTCAATTAAAATCTTTTTGCTGTGGAGTCTAGCAGAAAGAAAAATTGTATGCATAGACTAATGTAACTGTACTAAATTAGCATATTGCAGTTGAGATCTGTGAACATAAAGCAGTGCTGATAACATACTACTGTTCTAGCTCTTGCTGAACAGTGTTTGCACAGTGTCAAGGCCTTCTATTTCTCACTCTACCCCCACAATTAAGAGATTTGGGAGCATACAAGAGGTTGGAAGGGGACACAAACACGCAGATGACCCAAACTAACCAAACAGATATTCTATATCATATAGTGTCATACTCAGCAATAAAAAGGAAAAGACAGGGTTTAGGGAAGTTAGCTATCTCTTGTTTGGGAACTGGCTGGGTACTGGTCCACTCCTGGGAGGTGGTGAGCGGTTGCCTTTGCACCACTTGTTTTGTTTCTCTCTTCTTCAACTTCTCCTTTGCTTATTAAACAATTTTATCTTCACTCATAGTTTTACTTTCTTTTACTCTTCCTTTTGTTTTTCCCTGTTCCACTGAGGCAGGGAAGCGGGGGGAGAAAATGAGTGAGCAGCTGTGTGGTGCTTAGCTGCCTACTGGGGTTAAGCCACAGCACAGACCAATGTCAATTATCTGTGGATTTTTACTGAAGATTAAGTGGTAGGGTGGAGGCATCCCCACAGCTATTCCTCTGCACAAAATAAATTAGCTCTTTCCACATCAACTACCTACATTATAGAAAAGGAGATGGAATCACTCCACAACTCTGATGTATCAGTCTGCTTAAGTCCTCCAACTGTAGAAGACTTATTCACATTTTCTCTTCACTGTTGTATTTCTGCTTACTTCAATGAACTATCTGTAAATAAGACATTCCCTTCCAAATACAGTTCTTCCTATAGAAAACATTGCTTCCATCTTCAGAGGTCAATGCTAAAGCCAACTAGACTACCTTAAATCTCCTTCATCGTCAGACAACCTGAACACACCATCAGACAAACAAAAAGCTAGAAGCATTGATGTCTTTCACATCTCAAGTCAAACCCTTTGCTGTAATAAAGCACTCTGCAAATTTTTTTTCTTCTGTATTTTGCAACTGTGAATCAATTAATCCAGCATCTACACAATGCAATTCTTGATCACTTTGGATTTTTGCTAGTATTGACATTCCTTTCCACCCCTCAAGCTCAGTAAAGTTTGTGCAAATCTCATCAGAAGTATCACAGCAAAAACATACTTGCATGCTTCTACTCTTCAGAAAGCCTGCTACTATCGTTCTGCCAGCAAACTTAACTACTGTCATTTTGCAAAAGTAGAATTGTTATTACACATGAACCCCTTCCAAATGTTTTTCCCCCTTCTGACCTCCTTTTAAATCCTGTTCCACTGAGCTGCAGCAGACCAGCCACACGTGCAATCTCCCAATTGCTTGTTGCCGCTAGTTAAGAAGATACAGAAGAATTTTCTTTCCTGCATACCGCTGTTCCAGATTTCTCTGTGCACTTTCTTAAGCACCTCATCTTCAACAAAATGCTTTGCCAGTGAACAACGAGATTACCTGCAAGTGGATGACGACATTCAAGATACATATAGAAATATCTGACTGTAATCTGTACTCTGAAGGGAAGAGACAGCTTGCAGCTTTTTCACATCACCAATTAAGAAAGAGTAGCAAAAAGCCTTTTCCTATGATCTACTGCAGAGAGAATGAATCTCTCAAAAGAAAAAGAAGTTATGCTCCAAAATACCAGAGATCAAAACCATCCAATGCAGGAAAACTCTACTAAACGAACTATCATAGTTTCTGAATGGCCAGTTCATGAATGGATAGCATGTCTTCAGTACATGATCTGAAAATTCAGTGCTTCACCACATTGGACTTGCCTTTACTTTCACTCCTCCTCTGTACACTTATCAAAGGCAGCAAACTTCAAGAATCCCAGGGCCAATTCAAACCTTTCCAAGCACAAAACTTAACTGGCCTTTCTTGATTCCTGCTCAGCTCACTTCTTGCCTCCAATATTAAACACCTCCAATAAATACATGCTAAAGTGCTTCCTAGAATACTCTAAGCTTATCTAGTGGATACTCCCCAAAAAAGGGCACTGCCTGCAGATTTGCTCACATTTACAGCCATGTCCCTATAGTCCCTGCATCCTGTTCACTGATACATTACACTGAGCCTACATGCTTAACATGTATCCTTAGCAAGAACAAGATAAAAAGCATGCAAGCATACGATATAGATGGGAATGACAAGGTAAATACCCATAAATCCATTTCACAAACCTACCTCAGTACTGTGAAGAAATTCCAGTGTTTTATCCCATTCATAAAGGGTACCACTCCTTTGAAGCTCTAGCAAACTAAGCTTGTTTGTTATATGGGACTTCAGATCATTCAGATCAACCCCTCACATATATAAGCTGGTTGCCACACTGCAATACGTTGCTATAGTTCATCTTTGACTGAGAAAAACGAAAGCATCCTTGTTCACTTCACTATTTCCATGTTCAGAGAATGCATCAGTCATCCTTTGAATTTATCCAGTTGCATCCTCTGACATCATGAAGCAAGCCCAATTACAGACTGTGTCTCAGACAAATTAGTCCAGGGACATCTTCAAAACAAATTCTACTCATTCCTGATAGTATCCAGACAGAAGTCACGAAGAAATTCCAGTCTTGAAAACCAAATACATCTGTCTGGGTTTCCCACCCGACCCCCCCAACCCTCCAACAACTACATTGCAAAATAAGAAAATAGCCACTAAACTAGAGTTTTCTGGAACCGACTTAACATTGTAAAGTCTCAGAGCCTCACAGATGACACATGTACAGACTGATCAGTTTCCTACTCTCTACACTCTTATAGTGCATTTTGTCTGGTGGGATTTTTTTTTTAGTATAGCTTCCATTTTTAAAACAAAGCCATCCACCGAGTACTGCCAGCATTTTAGGGCTTAGCAGTCACAGTCACAAGTTCTTCTATATTTCTCAGACTCTCAAACACAGTACTACTTTAAAAGCACAAACTGAAACGTTTAAGCAATAAGTAGTTTCTTAGCCTAAAGTAAGCTTGCCCTCTAAAATTCTAAGAAAAAAACAGCACAATTTGTGATGCAGCAGTGGTTCAACAGCCAAATACATAAATAGCTATAAACTGCTTCTCTAAAAAAAATTTTTCCACCTACCTTACACCTTCAGTCTTAGATCAGATCATTCCTAAAGCTTGTATGTCTTGGAGAAAAGAAGCTACGTTATCCATAGAATTAGAATTGCTTCCAAAGTGAGATGGTAAGCAGAAGTTTGAAAATAAAAGTGTAAAAGTAAGTCTACAGAATTCTATTTGAATCAGTCTGACACTATGCAACAGCTTTGTCTCTACTAGTACACTCAGGAAAAAAAAACCCAAAGCTGATCATCAGCTGATATGTATTTCTAAATCAGTAAAAATTACAATTATATGAAAGTGAATTGCTTTGCAACTGCTACTTGTAGCTATTAACTTGAGTTTGAATGAGTTTACTCTGTTGTTAATAAACAAGGAACACTCAAAATCAATAAACAGTTTCAGTTCCACACATGCACATCAACTGCATATTGAGAATAAAGGCAGATAAGCTGCTGTATGAGTTGCACCAGAACCTGTGAAGGCAGAAGGCTTTCACAACAAGCAAGAGACTCCTAAGAGCTTGAAGGTCTCTGTCATCTACACGCACCCACTTCAACCCTATGTTCTTGTAACTTACAGTCCACCATCAGCAACAGCTACTGTCAAGAAAACTAATCCTGTTCTCATAGCTCACTTTTCTTAGTTTCACTTTGAGCAGGTATAGCCCAACACTCATCAGAAGCAGTTTTGCCCTGTGTCATTTACTTTCTTGTGTGGGTACAATATTTAGGAATACATACAGCAAATCAGAACAGAGAGCTGATCCAAGATAAAGTTGGCCTCTTTGGGTACTTGAAGGGAGGGAAGTCAGTTTCCTCCAGCAGGACAGCTAGCTTAAAGAAGATGTGGAGTTATGGCAACAGCATTTAACACCTACTTTTAATGATAGGTTTACTTGTTCCATTTCAAAAAGGCTCCTGTCTACACTGTGGATGTTTAGTATTTTTAAAAGACTCCAAGTGCACACACACTACTGCACCCCCTCTTCAACTCAATGGAAGAGCTCCCACATGTCAACATTTTCTCTGGTGAGATGTGACCTGCCAACAAAGGAGGCATAATGCACCACACATTCAAGAACTAAAGGAAATTGAACACAAGTTTTTAAAAACAGTAAGGAGTCCCATGGCATATCAAACAGTAAATAACAAATTTTCATTTGCAGAGTACTTTTCAGTTCACCAAACATATTAGGAACACCCATGTATACCATCACATCTAAAGAACACATAGTATAGTAACAGTAAAGGTCCACACAAATTAGTTCCCCTTGCTTTTCAGTGCCTGCTATCCCGAATTCAGTGTACTAGACTGTGCTACCAGCTTCAGTAGCTAAACATTTCTGTATTTGTTCTGCAAACTATAGTACAAATTCTTAAAAAGCTACCAATCTTTCTCAAAGGAAGAGAAGGGAAAAGACTGTTGATACAAGAACCTCACCTATCATCAGGTCATTAATTCTTAATATCATGAAACAAAGCAGGGATACAAACATGCCATGCTGATGCCCTTTAGGAAAGAGCTCAAGCATAATAATTTAAAAGGTTTTTCTTCCTTTGTAAATAATACTTGCAACTTACAAACCCTGACCTTATACTCAAAGGACACCGTGACTCTTAAGGTCTAATGCTCTAGCATACACCTTAAATGTAGCTTTATAAACTTAAACAGAGAAAAACATAAGTACACGCACTCATCCTCTCAACACATGAACACGCCGGACACAAGCATTCACGGGTTTGCGAGCGCCGTCGCACGCACCCGGCACTAACCGCCAGCCAGCCCCACGTCGGACGCAGCCGCCGCCTGCCAGCCACCTCCCGCCGCCTGCCAGCCACCTCCCGCCGCCTGCCAGCCACCTCCCGCCGCCTGCCAGCCACCTCCCGCCGCCTGCCACCGAACGGGGCTCCTCGTTACCAGCCCCGGTGCAGGACCGCCTCCGCCTGCTCTCGCTGCCTGCACCCGAAATCAGCGGCCCAGGGACGGGGCGCCCTCACACTCATCACCGCAGGTCCGACAGCCACGGGGGCTCCGTCCGACTTGACGCGACGTGACGCGGCTCGGCTCTGCCCGGCAGTGGGATCCTGGGATCCCTGCGGCCCCCTCACCCTCGGCGGTGGGTGCCAGCCGCCCCGCGCCGGCGGCCAGACAACACCAGGGCCCGCGCCCCAGACTGCGCCTCGTAGAAGGCCTGCACCGCCTCTCCAGCACCCCGCGCGCGCCGCTGCCATCGCAGCCCCCGGCCGGTTCAGCCCCCGGCCGGTTCAGCCCCCGGCCGGTTCAGCCCCCGGGCCGGTTCAGCCCCCGGGCCAGCCCGGGCGGCACGGCCGGCGCCAGAGGCGGATGGGCGAGCCCACGGCCGAGAGAGCGCCCCCCTCCGTCCCGGGCGGCGCAGGCCAAGCGGCGAAGGGGCCTGTTGCCGGTCAGGGGCCCGTTGCCGGTCAGGGGCCCGTTGCCGGTCAGGGGCCTGTTGCCGGTCAGGGGCCCGTTACCGGTCAGGGGCCCGTTACCGGTCAGGGGTGCGGCGGGCACGCGCACAGGCTCGGGAGCAGGCTGGCGTTCTGGGTGGTGATTCGGTGCCACTGAGGAGGACGCGGGTTTCAAGCCACCCATCTTAAATTCCATGCCAGTGATTTATAAAGAAATGCCTATTCTGGTGGTGCATGTGACCGCCCCATGCTCCTGTGTGGGTGATTTCGCAGTTACTGCTCCCTACCATTGCCATAAACTGTTGTTTTCTTTACAGCCCTGATCAGTGAGAGAGAGGCCAGATTGGGAGGATGTGCTTTTCAGTGCTAAATAAATGAAATCTGATGTAAGTTGAACTTGCATGAGAAGATAAACTTGAGTGTCTTGGGATATACTCCCTCCTTGCATTTCAAACCTCATCCAGTTTGTTGGATGTACTGACATAATTATGGTGTTGCTTTCTCCACACCTGTAGGTTTCTTCGGTCCCACGCCATCCCAGGCTGGAACTGGCTGAGGGGCAGAGACTGTGCTTTGGTACTTCATCTACACACATTATACATGCTGCCTCTATACCTATAACTGATGACTTCATTGCTGTAAGAAAACAATTGTTGAGATATTTGACTAATGAATTGAATGGCAAAAGCAAAACCAGAGTATAGTGGAAATAAACTCAAATAGGAAGAGAAATTACAGCTTTAAGTGTCTTGCCAAAGTGAGCAGCCGTAAACATTGTTGGAAAGAGATAAACCCCATGAAGAAAAAGAACAATGGTGAAGACCTTTCATAGATGTACCTGAGTGTGGGGATATGATTGGGTTCCTGTGCACAGCTGCACAGGATTTGAGCAACTGCCTAAAAAGCATTAGAGAGGAGGGGGAGCTGGTTTGTTTTCTTAAGAAGTGAAGTAGGACTTGATGGAAAGGGAACAAAGGATGTTGCTGCTAAAGGAGATGTTTGGGAGCTGCTTCACTGAAGCTAAACAGCTGTGGAGGGTTTCTGATGGTCTTCTGGGAGAGCAATGTGGAACTGCGCTCCTTGGAGCTTCACTCACTAGACTTTACCATGATTAGAGGAGAGGAACTAGAGGCAGCAGTTGATGAAACAGATAATAGCAAAAACCTTGGGTGCTGTGGCTAACTACAAGCACACAGTAAGCTGTAGTTTTACCACAGTGGATAGTTAAAATCAGTGAAGTTCACTTTCATGCTGACTGAAATGCATAATAGTTAATCTCCCCCAACTTCTGAACTTAATGATACACTTCTCAGATTCCAAGCTCTGCGCAGTAAAGAGAAAAAATGTGGTTTGAGGCTATCTGAAAAATCAAGACAGAGACAATAAGTGCCCCTTTGGTTTTTAAGTTGTATCAAGAGTATTTTGTTCACTGTTAAGTACTTCTGTGGCCATTGCATCACGCTGGAGAGGAGTGTTGGGCTCTTGGGAGATGGCTGCTACTCCCGGCCTCAAAGAATGTGTCTGGTATGCATCCCAGTCCCAAATTGCCCCCAGAAGAGTGGGCCATGTTAGTTGTCTTGGTGGGCTGCAGATTAAGTCACACCTCTGCTCTCAACATCAGATTCTGACTTTCAATGTTTGCCCCACATGTGTATGATTGGGAGACTAAGAAATAGATTTTGTGAAACACTGGATGAATTGTTTCCAGCTTGAAATACAGTGCAGTTAATAATGTACTAACCAGTAATAATTCTGGCAGTGAATTCGGAGTTCCTGGCCTAGATTATCATAGGGCTGGGTCTTTCGTAATAATGAGCCTATCCCTGTTGTTCAGCCGTTTCATTGTTCCAACATAAGGCAACTGTTGCTAATTGCTTAAGGCTGCTGTATTTCTGGCAGAAAAAAAAAAGAGGGGGAGGTGAACGGAGAAGTCCTTTGCAATGACAGTTTACAGCTGCGAAGAAAGTGGAGAAGAAAACCATCTTGAGTCTATCTCTGAACCAGAAGTGCTCACAAAAGCTGTTGAGATAGCGCCTTATGGAAATTCCTGCTCTGGAAGTGTAAAATTTTGTCCTCCTATATCCTCCAATTGCACAGTATTCCTAAACTGCTCTTGTTCTGGACCTTCCTCACCAACCCACTCATTTCCCACACCCTGCTTTGAATTTCCAGCTCTGTTCCCCTGGGTCAGCACTGGCATGCCACTTATCTTGTTGTTCTCAGGTCACTCCAGAAGGAGAAAAATGGGACTTGGTATGGCTATTGGGAATTTTATTTTTCTGAAATACCACAGAGGTAGCCAGTGCAAGTTATCTCTGGTTCTCTTTCCTCTATTAGCTCTTCCTCTGGCTTCTTTGTTTTTACTCTGTCAAGTATGAGACAGATAGTAGGAACTGGAAGTCGAAGTGAAAGAATGATGTACACCCTGTTTCTGCACTCTTGGGTCTAAGCCTTGGCCTCTTTTGACCTAGTATTTTATCAATTAGGAATGGAGGAGAATGGCAATAGGAAGTGACACATAACTGGGAGGGAATGACAACGGTTGCTGCCATCCTACTTGTATTGCTGTGTTAGAGATACACAGGAGGGCATGGTGGGAAGAGAAGTGTGGGAACTGATAGGAATAGGTCCTCAGAGTCATTCATTTCCCTCCTGCCTCCTCCAACCACAGACACAGAAGGAGGATGATGTTCAAGCAGATTAGGGGCATAAGGGAGTCTTTGCAACCATTCTCACGTTTTGGGTGGCCAAAGCTTAGCTTATATTATTGTGGTTTTAGCATGCCTAGTTGTAACTTCTTGGCTCTGTGGCTACCATCAAAAAATAAATAAAGCATTGGGAAAGCAATCCTGTACTGGCAGGGGGAGTAGTAGGATAGTACTAGTTAGTCTTTTTTAGTTTTTGTCATCTTGAAACCTGATGCTCAACCAAGATGATGCTGTCAGCAAGCACAGAAAATGTCCAAAGTCTGTTGGAAGCTTAGTAGTAAGCTCAAAAATCGTGTTCCAACTCCTAGTGGGAAGCTAGAAGAAACATGTTGCTAGAGTACTGTGCAAGTGCCAAGAACTTGAATATCAAGTTCTGTAATTTACCTGATATGCAGAGGAATAATTGTTCACAAGGCACGTGGAGCACAGGATAAATTTAGTGTTATCTCAAGCCATGTACCACATCATCTTATAAATGTGCTTGATCCTAGTTCTATAGTGAATTAGCTATGGATAATCTTCACCAGCAGAAACCTGTCTCAGATCTGCCTGAGAAACACCTAGGGATTGCAACCTTTGGCACAAGCTTTGTGTAGAAGTAAGGGTACCTACTGGTCAGACCACTGATGCATTCTAGCTATCTCAAACCTTGCCATGGTACCCTGAACAACTCTAGTGACAAAGTGGCATAAAGTGGAAATGCTGTGATGTTTTCCTGGTATACAATGGGGACAAAATTTGGCCTCAACTGCTTGGTGATGATGACTATTGTAACCGTGTAAGAGTGGCCAGAATCCTCTTTTTAAAGCATATTCAGCCAAAGGTGGACCTTTGGAACAAAAATTTAACTTACCACAGAGATCGTTGTAGGCACAGCAGTCCATCTCCTGCTTACGCTTCTTTTCCTGCCTGTTTCCCAGGTGGACTTGGCAGCACTGGGCTAAGCACCTAAGTTTCTAATCCACAGTAGAACTAAGTGTCTTAAAATGGAATTGACGACAGTAAGGCCCAGTCTGTGATGACTAAAGAAAACTTGTGTTAGAAACTTGTAAGAGCTTCTCAGACAGGCTGCTGGAACCACTAACAGAACAGATACTTTTTAAATGGTAATGTTTGCATAGCAGAGAACCACTTACCCATATGCAGTGTTGCAATATTGCTGTTGCCGAGGTAGATTTTATCTCCTGTGTGGTTGAATCCCACATATCTCTGAATCAAGACTTCAGACATATTCGGATTGGTGATTTGCAGCTTTCTGCTGGGCTGGTTGCCTGTACTGCAGAAGGTAATAGGTGGGGGCTCACCTATTTCTCTCCCCTGCCTTAATATGCAGCTGAACTGATGGCCACCTTTTACTTCAAACCCTTAGTCCATACAGCACTCAACTTACTCCAAAATATGTCAGTATAAATTTCATTTCCTTTAAGAAACACAAGCACTGTATTAAATAGGACAGCTTGGAATTTATGTTCTTCACTTCTTCTCTAACTTTTTGCTTACACTGAATTACTAATTGCTATTTCCCAGAGCTTATTTGAATAAGAAACATGGCAGACACAATGGGCAGACTTGTACTCCAAGTCCTTCTGATGAAGTTAAAGCAGGTTGACAGCAATGAAGTTGGAATCACTTCAGGAAGAGAGTAATTCAGTCAAAATAAATAGTGCAGTGTATTGTATAATACTGTCAGCTCTTCACATACAAGTTATCCAAACTAATTACATTCAAATGTATGTCCAGTGTGATATGTTGTAAAGGTATGTATCTGCATGAAACTGAAAACTTTTTCTAGGCTGAAAAGTAAGTTTCACATGCTATTTTTGAAAAGTAGTCTAATGGGCTAATCTGACCTGAATTTTAGGTAATGCACATAACATCCCTCGTATGCAAGGCAAAGCTTGTGACCTGCAAGATGAGAAGGAAAAACACAATTAGCATAAATTCTAGCTACTGGTAAGATGGTCAACGGAAGCTCAAGAGTTTTGTTTCTCAAAGTTCACATTCCACACCTTAATTACCAGCATGCAGGCTTCCTCTCTTGAGAGTGGAACTAGAAGAGAAGCAAAAAGATATTAACCTTGAGTCAATTCAGCTTATCTATCTGAAGATTTGGACTGTAGTCTAAAACAAAATGTCTAAGAAGCTTTCTTGTCAGCAGTGTTTTCCATACTTACTATTTTGTCGTAGAAGTTTTAAAGGAGGACTTCATCTTCTGATGTTCAGAGTAGGTAAAAGGCTGTCTCCTAATGCAGCCGAAATAGCCCTTTATCCTCTGTGTGGTTACATAAAGGTCACACTGGTTTGTACAAACATGTCTGCTTTTACAGTATTGTTGTCCACTGGCTGTCTTACACAGGTCTCTAATGAGTGCTTTTACAACAAACAGTGGAACCATCATTTGCAGGTTATTCTGATGCACAAAACCTAAGATACTGTAGTACTGAGAAGCATGAAAGTGTGAGGTATGCAGCCTTCACTTCACATAGTTGCAACTAGATGCCTCAAAAAAAGATCTATTAAAAATGGTAAATGACCATGATTGTGAGGGTACTGATATGCTTTGAGTCCTAGATGGAGGTTAGAATTTGGTTGTTCCATTGAGATACTGGAATCTTTTGAAGTGAGATAATTCAGTCGTTTTTTTTTTTTTTTAAATGGAGCAGTGTGCACTGTAGATTTCATTTGCCTGCAAAGTATAGGCAGATGGATAAGCAATTCCATAGTCATGATGTTATGAGTAGGTGGCTACCTCCTACTTCTTAGATCTTATGCAGAGCCTGTGAAAGATTGTGTCCATATCAGAAATAAGTTCTTTCCTGCACTGGACTGTGACTGTAAGTGTTCCCCAAAATTTCAGGTTTAGAGTGTGGTCCAGGTGCAGTGAACCTCATGGGAACAATGTGTACTGGATTTAAAGCTGCATTTTTAAGGTTACAATGGCAATTCTGTCCTCTTGATACAAAGAAATGCAATAGAAATGCAATAGAAATGCAATAGTCTTCCAGCACTGGATCAAGTACCACAAACCCAGTTCCTAGTCTTAACTTTGAATCCATTCAGGTAGCAGTTGGAAGAATGTGGAAGAAAGAAATCTTTCTGATGAAAAGTGGAGAAGAACTATTGAACTTTTTCAGGCCTGCAATATTTCAGAACTCAAAACAGGGATTAAGTAGCGCTCTGTGCAGTCACTCTTTTTATTGGGCTTAGGAAGAACGGAATGACAGCAAATAGTTGCAGATTTTGGTGAAAGCAAAAGCATCTCTTGATCATACCTTCATTGTGGTGCACACGACTCAATTCCTGGTACCTTCTCACATCCATGTAACACCATGGATTATTAAAGCATTACAGTATCCCATACTGTCTTAACGTCCTCAGGCTGTCAGAACTGAACGTTTATTTCAAGTTTTAAACAAGCTGTAAATCTTCACAAACCATTTCCAGGAGCTTTGAGAACAGGCTGAGCTGCCTATGAGAACATAATCTTTGTTTTCCTCCTTAATGACTGAGTTTCTTCACTACAGTGCTCTCAGTAACTCCATTCTGCTTACTGTATCAGGTATTGATTACTACTGCATTCATTGACTCTGTGACACCGTCTACAGATGACAGGGCTTTTTCTGTTTTTTTGTTTGTTTGTTTTAATTTTTTCCTTCAGTTTAGCTCCTTTGCTGGATAGGTGCTTCTGCATTTTAACGGTAACAGCGTGTGATTGTGAGACTAGCATACTTGAGTTTATAAAGAAGAGACTTTGGGTGGAGTTATCAGAGTAAAGAGAAGTTTGAAAAGTTATGGTAACTTCAGCAATTTAATGCATGATTTTCATCATGGAGTTTGCTCCCTTGAAGATATACATGTAAAATGGCATGTAAAAGAAGCAACTAAATTTCAGTCAGAAAAACACAGAATAGTCCTTTGCCAACTCATCATTCTTGCCATTTTTCTGAAGCATAGAAAGGCACTATATTGTTTACAGATCCATATCATGCATACCAGAACAGAAGCTGAAATTCTCTGTGGCTATAGGTAAAACATGTATGTATATATTGGCATAGATAGTAAAGTCTGACAGGCAACACCTTGCATATGTTTCTTACCCATAGAGGTGTAACGTAACTGCTACGAATTCAGAACAGATATAGCTGACAACATTTTCTAATTCATAGAGCAATGCTCTTTCAAGCTCTGAAATTCGTATCTGGCTTTTATACCATATGATTTTACCTGAGTAAGGCCTGAGTAAAAACAGTTCCCTATTTGACTGCTGTTTCACAGCCAATTAGTGGAATACAAACTGTTCTCCATGATTAAGCATCCATAGTCACACCAGATGTTTCACAAAACTAAGTATTTGTAAGTAGTTGACATCTGAAAGATAAACTGGATAAAATGATAATGCCAGGAAATAATGTGACTGAAAACCCCTCCACACACCTTTCACACACAAAGTAATTGCTGAAATGTATCTTTCAGAGAGACCGAAAAGTAGGGTTGAACAGGGAACTGAGACAACAACACAGTCTTTGTTAATGAGTGAATATTGGTAGCTTTATAAGATAGATTCTATCTTTCTGACACCTTTGAAAATCTCAGTAAAAGTCTGCTGGAATCAAAGAAAAGAGTAACTTGTTCTTTGAAGCTTTTCAGAATTTCCCAGTGCGCTCTTCAGCATCATTAAACACTTACTGTTTTTGCAGCTTCGCTTCTGTAAGATGTTTGCACTGCAAGACAAGTCTGTTGCATGCAGTTTTTTATGTCAGCTGCTGAAGCTAGTGCACAGTTTCAAGTGAAAAAATTGGGACAACTTAGCTTGTGCTCTGTCTAAATATTCTCCTAATTTTTCCTCATTATCCTAATAGTTTTTTCCCTTTTCTTGAAGGAATTGGCTGCAATTTTGCAGCTATAGTGGTGGGATATTTTAAATACGAATTCCCATTGTTTCACTTTAGAATTTGTATTAAAAATAGGACAGCCAATGTCTTAGAACAGTCTTCTGAAGAATGCAGTGGATTGGAGCTTGCCTAGCTCGTGCCTTTTTGGTCTGGAAAAAAAGCGAAAACTGAAAAACTGTTTTCAGTTGCTATTTCTTATTTGTGACTTTACTTCTGTACTCCTAGGTTATTCTGACTGATTATTTTAAAATGTGTCACTAGTCTTAATTAATATGTCAGATGATAAAGCAGCTTAAAATCAGTTGATCATTACTGAAACATAGTAATGAAATGGAACAACACTCCAAAGATTCCATTTATTTTTGCAGGAGACAGGAAGGGAGAGACATGTTCACTCTCTGGACAGTTATCGCATAGAGAAGAATGTGAGATGAGACCTTACTTTCTCTGACTAGTATCAATAATGCAGACCACTCACTGATGCAAATGCAAATACTTGGTTCTTTTGGGGAGGGGAAGAAACTGGAGAAAAGTCTGATAAATCCTTAATTCTTGAAAAAGATACTTTTTGCTAAATCTCTGTGCAAAGAAGCTGATCAACTTTATCAGCTCTGATGGTTGCTATCAAAACCAGGAAGTAAAGTAATCTAACCACTTTCTGTCCTGGTAGGTTTGCTGTGTTTTTCAATTATAGCACATTTACTTTTTGTCAAAACCAGAAAACCATTGAGAGGTACTTCTAAGCACATCTTAGTTCTTTCTGTACCTGGAAGGTAAAAAGCCTTGGTCTGATTCTTTGGATCATGTCTAAATTTATGTGGAAAGAAAATGAAACCATTAGGTAGATTCTGTAGCATTTTTCCTTCAGTAGTTCCTTTGATTTCTATGTTCAGTTTTGTGATGCTGTAGCATTATCTCTGTTTCCTTCTGCTCCAAGCGCAACTGGTGAAACAAGAATCTTACACTGTTAAAGTACCCGACAATCTTATAATGAAATGGATGGCTTGTGCAACAGGAGTTTCAACAATAAATTCATATTTCAAGGTTTTTGTGTATGAATCTCATCAGGAAGTGTGTGAGACAATATGAATTTGGAGTTGTGGTACCAGCATTCCCAGATGCATTTCTTTATTCCATATAGAGAAACAAATGTGTAAAAACTATTTGCAAAATTACAATACATTTTCCAAGGGATTTTTCTGCTAAATATTTTAACCAAAATTGTACATATGTGGCTAGCTACACAAACAAGGCCTTTTTTTTTTCCCCTTAACCACACTTGTATTGCCTCATAGAGAAAGTTGTGCAAAACTTCTGTGCCAGATTGTTGTCCACAAGACTGCAAAAATACATTACAGGATTTGAAAGAATGTCTTTATGGGCTAGATCCTGAGACCCCGCCATCAAAGCAATTCTTGGTGAGTGGTGTAAATTTCTGTAACTCCACTGAAGTAGCTCTGACAGCTAATGGTGGCTGTCTGCTGTAACTGACTCAAGAGGATTACTCCTACTCCCACTAACTTGGAAGAGCTGTAGTGTTCTAGTATCCAAAGCTGTGAACTTACGCTTACTTAAAGTAGTGCACACTCAGAAATGAATTCTGCTACTTGCATTCGGAAATGCAGGATCAAGTACAAGATATCAAATCCAAAATTTTGCAATTATTTTACTTCCTTTCTGATTTAGAGCTCTAACTTGCCAAAACCAGGATCTGAGAATGGATATTTAGGTGCCCAATTACATAAAACAAGTTGTGTTGGAAAGGAAATGCATTTAAATCCCAGCCAAGAAATCCCAGTGGAGTGTATTTTGTGGACTGACTTGTTATTTTTGTGGTAAATTGACAAAGCTAACTAAGAATATTCGTCCTATTTTTGTTTGTTTGTTTGTTTGAAAGCATAAAGTAAAAACTGAATTGAAATTTACAGGATTTTGGTATTTTCTCTTGATCTCTTAATCTTGCATTTATAAAAATAGAAGCAGCATAGACCTGGAATTAAGCAATCACAAAAAATTATGCTGTTCAGCAGCCGAAAGCTGTTTATGTAATTTTACAACTGGTGGCCTTTTTTACAAAGGCAAAGTGATGGGCACAAGAGGACATCTGCTGCCAGCAAGAGGCAATACACTGAAGCCACTTGACACTAGAGTGCATGCAATAGTGTTGTAGGAAAGTAAAAATAATAAAGTTCCTTATGCTTACCTTACACATTTATGCCAGACTCAAGGAAAGATGAGAGGATTTTTGTGTGTATGTGATTGTTTTTGTGTTTGTATTAGAAAAGAGCAGCAAGAAGGCAAGAAGATTCTGTGATTCTAAGTGCTAGGACCTGCTGCACATCAGTCAGGGCAATCCTAAGAACAAATACAGGCTGGGAGTAGCCCTGAGGAGAAGGACTTGGGGTACTCATGGATGAGAAGCTCAACATGAGCTGGCAATGTGTGCTCGCAGCTTTGAAAGCCAGCCATATGCTGGGCTGCATCAAAAGAAGCATGGCCAGCAGGTCAAGGGAGGTGATTCACCCCCTCTATTCCACTCTGAGACGCCACCTGGAGTACTGCCTCCAGCTCTGGAGCCCCCAGCATAAGAAGGATATGCACTTGTTGGAGTGAGTCCAGAGGAGGGCCACAAAGACGATATTAGCTATGAAATAGCTCCTGGACCAACTGAAAGTGAAGAAGGAAGCCTATAGAGGGTGGAAGCAGGGACAGGTAGCCTGGGAGGACTACCGAGTGGCTGTGCGAGAGGCCAGGGATCGGGTGAGGAAGGCTAAAGCCCTGACGGAATCGAATCTGGCCAGGGATATAAAAAGTAACAAGAAAAGCTTTTACAGGTATGTAGGGGACAA
>WHYT01016630.1:136261-150263 GCA_009806455.1 Tetrax tetrax | reverse complement strand
AAAAAAAAAAAAAACCACAAAAAAAAAAACCCCCAAAAAAAAACAAAAAAAAAACCAAAAAAAACCAAAAAAACCCAAGCACTCAGTTTTACAATAACCCACCAAGAAGTCCAGGAAAGGCTTCTTGGGAACCCTTGTCAAAAGGCCAAATCCAAAACATTTCTGAAAAAAAATATTTTGGGGAAGTAAAACTATTTTATCAAAAAGATTCCTGGGCTCTTCAGGGATCTTCAGGGATCTGGTTTCAAGCCATGATCTCAGCATTAGCTTGAAAATATGCATTCTAATATACATCGATGCTTATCACATTGCTTTTAAGTTTTCAATAAGCAGTTACTACCCCAACTTTTCTTCAAATTTATAGTCACTGTAGTTAAGTAGTATCTGAAATCCAGTCAAAACTACAAGAATATAATTTCTAACACCATTTAAACACCTCACCAGCAGGTGGCAGACAAATACTTGAAACAAATCAATCAGGATCAGTCCCTTTGCACAGTATCAAGTTGAAGAACTTTTCAAAAAATAAACCAACTCCAGTACTGGGATAAAAAATGTGACTTAAATGTAAGTTATTAGACACTTGGTGCTTCCAACAACCTCCTCTCTTTTAGAAAGACAAATACAGACTAATATTTTCTAAATAAAAATATCCACAAATCACGTCACATGGAATGTCAGTGATCAGAAATACAATACAAAATTAAAAAAAAAAAAAAAAAAACAACAAACCACCACCCTGAATAAACTTCCAATTCCATTTTAAGAAATGAAAATGGGTCATTGATGGGATAACAAAAGATCCCCAGAGATGAAGTTATGTGCAAGCCCACAGGATACTGATACACCTCATACATTTCATTGTTTCATCCAGGATTCATATAACAATCTTACAAACATATGAACAGAACTACAGAAATAATTTCATGAGTACCTAAAGAGTCAGCTCACTGGATCAAAGATTCTGCTCAGAGCTTGGACTGAAAAAAGTCACAAAATACGAAGCTGGAACTTCAATCATACCAAAAAAGCTTAGCTAAACTCAACCAGAGTCACGGCTGTCTCAGTGACACAATTACAAAATAATTATTTGAAGTAATGCAAATTAGCATTTAAGTCTCTTATTCACTCAAAATAAAGTGTAATGGCCTAACATTTTACTTCTGGAGAAATCACAGGACAAAAAGTCAAAAGAATGACTATTCTAGGTTAAAATTTGAGATTAGCTCTCCAAGAAATTAAAGAGCTGCAACATACAGTGCCAAAAGCAGGCAGACTTCTCGTGTTTGATGTAAAGATAGTTTACATGACATATTTGAGGCATCAAAGGTAATTTGGGACGGGCAGGTAGTTTAGTGTAGAGTTGAAATTACTCTACTGGAAGATGGTTTGAAACATTAAAATTGTAAGACCAACAGAAGTTGCATAATTTGTCCAAGGATTAGACTGAAACATACATGATTATATATGAACCTTGATTTAAAAAAACAAAAAAAAACAAAAACAAACAAAAAAAAACAAACAAAAAAACCAACCTAGATGCAATTATACTGAAGGTATACTTGTCATCAATACTACAGACAGAGGTGTTCTGGTAAGACTTTGTACGCTTGAGTCAATGAGTCTTACATCCCGCCCCTGTTACACATTCTCTAGTGAGACTCCATTCATAAAAATAATCTAGTCATGACTTCACCTGAGTTCACATACAGGAACACATACACTAATAATTTTAAGAAAATGAATTCTAGTCACAAGCACTTAAAGATACACCAACAGCTTCAGGATGTTGAGAAGTTAGCACATCTGTTAAAAACCTGATAGCCTCAAACCATTTATTAATAAGAATTTACTACATTCATAAAGTTAGGTATTCAATTAAAAACACAGAATATCAAATCAAGTGAACTATACAGAAGACAATAGCTGAATACCTAATACCAGACTGCTGAAGGCCTAACCTCTGCTGCTACTACCTATGGGATTGATACTTTAAAACATAAATTTTTTGTTACTATTATTAAAGAATAAAATACTAGCATCTAAGAAAGAGGGAGAAAACAAAAAGTAACACCAACCCCTCCTCGTTGACCATCCACATGTATGGAACGAATATGATCCGCCAAATCCGGGCTGGAGCTGAAGCAAGCATGGCAGTGGTCCCAACAACAGTTATAAGCAATGCTTTTTGCAGAGGAGGCAGGAACTCCTTGTCCATTCATCATAACCGGAGTTGAACGCCCACTGGAAATTGTGCTGTCTACATCCATAATAGTGCTGCTTATGCTGTAATACAAAAAAAAAAAAAAAAAAAAAAAAAAAAAAAAAAAAAAAAAAAAAAAAAAAAAAAAAAAAAAAAAAAATAGAAAGAAAGTTCATATTTGTTGCATGTTAACAGAACAAAAAAATCGTAGCTCTTTGGGGTTTTGTTTCAGATACACTTAGGTTGAAAAGAAAATCTTACATTTATTGTGGTGCACCACTTTAACTATAATAAATGTACACTCAGGAAACAGCTACTATTACTCAAGAGTATAACTTCTTCTAGACACTGGCAACAAAAGAAGGGGATGGAAAATTCTCCCATTCACTGACTTTTCAGAAAATTAACTCTCATGTGATTAACAAAGTAATTTTTAAGCTACATTGAACAGCCATTTATTATTTTTATTTCCTAGGAGAGAAAAAAAGGAAAAAGACAAAAAAAAAAGGCATGCTGGGTCAGACTGGAGATATATCTAGCCCAGCATCCACCTCTAACACTAGATACTTAAAAAGAATATAGCACTGAAGTTGTACAGAAGGTTTAAGGTACTCCCACAATTACCCCAGCATGGTGTCAATCACATGCATGGTCTAAACTAACAGGGTTTGTTCTGTTTTTTTTTTAAAACCTCCCAGAGAAGCCAGAAGCAGCAATGTGAATAGTGGCCAGCAGGGGTCATATCCAACAGCCGTTCTGCTCTGTGTCTTGGCAGATACAGAGTCAAGTATCAAACTGGACTAGAAAAAAATTGCAGAGTGTGCTGTTTCAATATATAAGCAAAAAAAAATACGGAGACAGATGGATGTTCTTCCTGGATAAACATTAAATAGCTACTGGTATACCTTTTTTTCCCTTGTGAAAGTGTTCACTGCTTTTTAAGACCTTTTTGGTTTTGTCTTCCACAAAGCCACAGCATTACAGAACAGATCATTTTTGAAATCACCTCAGATCAGGTGGTCAAATTTCCTGCTCAAATATGAGCAAGTGAGATTAGATGGCTTGTGGTCTTGCCTAGTTGAGTTCTTAGTGTGTGTTTTCCAAGGCTGGAGTTTCTGCTACCTTTCTGAACAATTTTCCCAATATCTGATTAACCTTGTTGTAGAGGACAGGGAAAATTTCCCAACATCTCATCAGAATTTCCAGTGTTGTAACTTCCGTTTGTTGCTTCTCATCCTTGGCAGCAGTAGGGTTGAGAAGACTCTCGCTCCTCGCTAAACCTCCCTATCAGGCAACTAAAAACAGCAATAACCCTGCCTTTATCCTAAAACTGAAGAAACCCAGTCTCTCAGCCTCTCCATGTACAGCATTTGCTTCAGCCTTCTAACCATCTTGGAGACTCCTCCACTAGATCCTCTCCAGTATGTCAGTATCTGGGATGAGTCTGAAACCAAACACAGTCTTAATAGTGCTAAGTAGCGGTGAAGAATCACTTCTATTGACAGTAAAGATACACTTTGGCTAATACAGCCTAGTATGCAGTAGTAATTTTAACAAAGGTGTCTTCACATATTCTTCCAAGCAAAGGGCAAGGAAAAAAATGACATTAAAGAACGAAAATAATAATCTCCTATTCAACTCTACATCATACTTATAATTTTCTAACTTCTATCCCCTTTTCTCCTCCACCTCTTCCACACAATTTCTACGCTAAAGCATTCTGCTTTTAAAGATACAGGTGCTGTTCCATATTTTTGATGATCACTGCTTACATACCCATTATTATTCTATTATAAATTTTGAGACAGATGAAGCAAAAACTACATCATTATTCAAAATCTGAAGATATCATTAGCACATTTGCTCTTTTGCTTTAAAAGCCTTTACTAGCAATTTCTCATATTATCTGTATCTTTTTTAATCACTACTGCACTAGTAGTTTTCCCTGTGATAGATTTTGAAATCAAAGACATTTGCCTTGTCTAGATTTCCCTCCCTCATCCACCATGTGGATTCCACTGCATTTATCAATAAAAAAGTCTTGCCTTAGTCAAAATATCAGATTCCCTCTAGCAATGGTTTTCAATTAAGCTCTAGGTGTAACTACCCTAAGTAACTTTCATCAGCAAATGCTGATCTGAGAGATTCCAGCAAGGTAAGATTTATGAAAATGTTGACTACCATATCTCAAGCACAGATACCATAAAAATCTTCTGCCAACCCTTTAGTCTCCTATCATTAAAACTGACCAATTATTCTTAGGCTTTGTTTTCCAAGTTAAAAGAAGTTTTAGAAACCTTTTAAACTTTTTTTTTTCTTTAATAAAAGTGTATCAATACTTCCTAATTGTTATGGAAATACCACATTTTTTTTTTTCGCTCCCTTCTCAATTTCAAAAAAGATCTAAAAAAAATGTACAACAAATTACTTCTACCCATGAAAGTCACACAGGCTCTTTGCTGCTACACAGCATTTTTCCGTGGGTCCACTGTTTTTATTTTCTTCCCTTTTCTATCTTCTGAATACACACAGCATTCCAAGATACCTCCCTGACCCCAAGCAGTCTTGGTTCCTTTCATTAAATACAAGCTCACAGTCTGAGATGAACGAATAAAGAAAAGGTGGCCAACAGAGGCTTATAGATACAGTTTTGAATCTGCTCCATATTGCTGCCTTTCCCAAAAAGCTTATTTAAAAAAAAAAAATGCAGCTAGCACTGAGCTGAAGCTACCAGTCTCAAACAATGTTAACAGTCACTAACTACAGCTACTGTTTAAGTGTAGTTTAGGATTCCCTAGGAAATTGTCAGAAGCTTTAAATACAAAATATGTTGCAAGCAATTCGAATTTTTCCACCATGCCAGGCCCACAATAGATGTAACCAGGGGACTGACATCCCCTCCTTCCTCAGCTGAGGCCTAAAGCAAAAATTATCCCCAAAAGCAAAATCTGTAAAACTGCGTTATGAGAGTAAAATTCACCAATAGGATGATAGGAAAATTGAATAAATAATTAAATGTGACTCCCCCACACATCCAAGTTTGAATTATCCAAATACAGCTTTCTTAAAATAAGTCCTTAGAAAGTAGGTTTGAATGTGTACAAGATGGCACATAGCCTGACCACTTCTGTCGCATACTGTAATGTTACACAGATCAGTGGTTCCAACAGGAAGTTGCTTAACCAAGGATGGCAAAGTACTGCAGATATAGCACTCGTGCAATAGCTGCCTCAGCCCACTTCACGTGGATAAGTAACTTTAACTTTCTCGCAGTTGAAAGGTACCAAAGTGCCTTTATTATTTAAGTATATATAAGTACCAAAGTACTTTATAAATATCTTACGTAGGAGCTCAAATTTCCAAGCTATTTACAGTCTGAGTTTCTACATCCACTGACAGCATTAGTACCATTCACAAAAATGCCACAAATATGCATAAGCAAACTTCCGACTAAGAAGAGGTATGGTGCTGGTGACCACAAGGACAGACTATGAAGGGGTATTTAGCATAGTTTTCTCAAGGGTTCCCTTGTTTTTACAGTCTAGTCTTAAGCAGGAAAGTAATGAGAAAACATAACCCAAATGAGTTGTGTGAAAGAACTGGGGGACTGGGAGAGCGGGAGGCAGGGACAGTGTGTGACACGCACACTCATGTAGGTGTGTGTGGTTTCTCTGATTGACAGGTAGGCAATCTGGTTAATTTCTCTAAGCAGAGATGAAAAAATCTCAAATTGATGAATCTGTAGCATGAAAGTTTATTTCATATTGCAAATGCAACACAACATATCTTAGAATCATAGAATGGTTTGGGTTGGAAGGCACCTTTAAAGGTCATCTAGTCCAACCCCCCTGCAAGGAGCAGGGACATCCCTGACTAGATCAGATTGCTCAGAGCATCCAACCTGGCCTTGACCCCACACCTTATGATAAAAAATCACAGGTCTCTTGATTTTACAGCTTAAGGAATGGAAATACTTTGGGTTTTGGTTTTTTTTTTATTTATATGCTATCCTACCTGCTATCCTCATTACTCTTGTTTTCGGAAAAAAAAAATACGTAAAGTCAACCAGCAATACTGATTCAGTAAAAGGTATTCTGATAAGTAGAGTTATTAATGACATGAGAAACCAATAACACTTAGAAAGTTAATTTAGTTATAATAGTTTAAATGTTTGCTTAGTTTAGTTCCAATAGGCTAAGTGTTTGCTATGGGCTCACAGATTAGAGTTGCATACATGATATCAAAATTTAGTATCAGAGGAACTGGAATTTAAAAAAAAAAAAAACCAACTTTGTGTAAGACAAAGACGACAGACAAATATTGCTGTAACAAGACCTATCAGAGAAATAGCTAAGCTGCTTATAAAACAAAATGGCCACGAATCACACAAGAAGAGATTACTGTTTTCTGATGGTTCTCTTGACAGGCTCCACGAAAATGCAAGAAACTCACTGCCCTAACACATTCTATCTCTAGAAATAGACCATTAAATAAAAATGTAAAATGATTTTGTTGTTGCTTTCTCTTCTGTGCCTCCAGAGTCAACATATTTCAGGTGATCAGGTGCCTCACAATACAGAGAATCTAGGATTAGTTTCTGGCTTTCCTGCTTACAGGTTCTGGGTCACCTAGGAAAGAGGTAAAGGCTGAGAAGAGAATCTGCCTCTGTCATAGTGCCCTGTACAGCTCAAGCATGTGTATGTTTTCTCTAGTTTGAGAAACTGAGAAAATACAGGAAGCTTATACACTGAGAAAATATCAGCAAGCTTTTCAGGAAAAAAGTCTGTAGTGTACATAGCATTAGAGAAGACACTGACTTGGGAGGTCTCTTGCCTTTGACCTGCCATTTCAAGATGAAGCAGAAAGATTGTGGTAATTTTACAGTAAGAGTACTGGCTGCTGCTAAGTCTGAGAAGACTTTAACTGCAACACTGGCTTTGTTAGACCTGCTGATTCATCCACATTTTTGTTTCTTGTGATTTCAGAAAGGGTGCAAGGGCACGACACACGTAAGATGTGTGCACACACTCCATCATCTTATTTAGTCCACTTGAATCTTCTCCTGACCAAAAGAGTGGAACTCAACCCAAGAAGGGCTGGACTACTAGACCAGTGTCTGTGTATCTTTCAATCTAAGAATGGGGCTTTTCAATCCAATCTGACTTGCTATCTGCTTGTGATGATCCAAGAGAGGGAAAAGTTCTATAACAAAGGGAACGTAGTAATGGAAATTACATCCTTCTGCTCTCTCATCTGAAATCCACAAAGCCCGTAAGTGGGAAAGTAATAATGTGTATCAGAGGAGAAAACAGAACAAAGTAAGGAAAATAGAAACATTCTGGCACACTACTGGTAACGAAACAAAGACATTGAAAAAAAATTTTAGTTAAATAAGTTAAAGCAAATTTTTCTGCCTTTTTATAAGTCCTTTTTCCCCAGCTGGGAGATCCGTTTAAATCCTGACTGCCACTATCAAAGCAGAATGACACGAGCAGAACTTAAGCACTTGTGGCATTCCCCTATTGCTAGTGACAGACAGGTCTGGGTTTGCTCCCAAGCTGTAAGCAGGCTCCAGCTCCATTGTGTAATGGATCTATAGACCATAGCCTGATGAAGAACATTAGACATTTGAGTTTCAGAGAGTTCAACTCAGGGGTCATCCCAAACAATAGAGCATCAAAAACAGTCACTGCTGGAGAGAGCCTGCATACACAATAGCTGTTTTTAAGAAGCATCATTCAGAAGACTGACTAATTACTAAAATTTAAAACTGTTACAGCAAGCACAACATAGTCTTGGATCTTATGTTATCCCTACTTTCATCCTAATCTGAGCACCAGAATCAATTTGAAGGAAAAAAGAAAAAAAAAAAAAACACACACACACAGCTATAGAGGCAATAAATTAATGCCCTTCTAAAATATCTTACTAAACCCACTAAACTTCATTTTACCAAGTCTACGAACACTGGCAAACAGCGTCTTCTAAATGCAGCAAGGTAGAACTGAAAACATAGAATCTTCTCAGAAGAGTCAGATGTTTTTCCCTCTACCAAGAGATCAACAGCTTTGAAGTGATGCTGACATTTAAAGTGCGTTCATTAAGCAACAACATTAATGCAGGCTTAAAGAGAGGAATCATTACCTCAAAGGCACTGTTTCAAGTCTTATTTTTACCTGTATCTACTTTACTTGTAGCTAGAAATAATACATCTTCATAATCAAGATGATTAAGATTTTTTTTTTGCATCACTTTCATATCAAAAGGTTAGTGCCTGCACAATCTATATGTGCCTGCGAACCAAATGCATCTAGCTGGCTAAATCCACTCCAAACTGTATTTAAAAATAATCTTGAAACTGAAACAAAAATTAATCACTAAAAGCTTACAAGAAGTTGCAAGTTATTTTCATTTTACAGAAAACAAAAAAAAGTTGTTCAACCATTTTAAGTCCTGAGTTATTCTTTTCCTTTAAGGATCTGAAATTAAGCCACTGTTGGAGTCATGTAAATATGACTATCTGCTATAAGGGAAAAAAATTTCCAAGTTATTCCCAGTTCAAAATGCACAAATTTCAAACCACATATTTTACCACGTGCACATTTGGCCGCTAACAGTTGTGTACATTTAGATGTGAATGAGAATATAACAAGTCTGTGATTTAATGCATTAAAGAAAATGGTGTATTGCACATCAGTCCTGACACATGCTTGGCTCTCCAAGGAGATCAATTTCCTCACTACTACAAGTAATCCCTTCCATTGAACTTAATGAATGGAACGCCCCAAATTTTTTCTTTTGCTTTTTTTGTTAATCTTTGAGAACAGACAGTAGGAGTCTAGAAGGAGTATCAACCAAGCCAAAAGAGTAACAGTGTAATTTCATTTTTACTTCCCATGAACGCCCATTAGCAACTGTCCACTTAAAGTAACAGTAGAGCCCTGGCCCTCGAACACACGCACAAAAGCCCAATCAATTTGCTATTATACTTTTAATGTCTGCTAAACATACTCCCTCTAGACCTTAACTGAAGTAACCTTCCCTCAGGCAAAATTCAGACCTAACAGATGGGCCTTATACCATGCCCTTGAGGGTCAACAAGCACTAGTTCAGTCTGGTCAACAGGAGCTCATTTCAGAGTTACAGTACCTCCACTGACAATGCTTAGCTTCCAGTCCCCAGATGTTCAGTAGGTAAGCGAAGGACCCAGCTGATTTCAGCTAACACCAAGGGAAATGATTGTCAGATCCTATAACAAATAACCTCATCTTGTAAAGCATCAAATTAAAAACAAGCTGAGATTTCAGGGAACATACATTGCAGAGTCGCTAAAACTAACACTACTGAGTAGCCATCAAGCTGCACACTACACTAATTCAAGTGAGGAATCTTCAGAAACAGTTTCTTCTAAAATACACAGTGATAATCCAGTCACAAGGCATCAAATCCACAGAAGACTGCCTCCAACTAGATTAAAAGCATAATTAACAGCCAAGAATCCAAATACTACAAACCTCACTGGAAGCAGGTGAACGTTTTAAGGATTAAAAAAAAACCAAACCCACACACACACACTCCCCCCCACCCTGCTGATAGTTTCTTTAGCTTTTACTAGTCAGTGACATGCTGTGTCTTTTCTGCATGGAGCTTCAGCTACATTGTTCCAATACAAGGAAGAAAATTGTACTGTAACACTCAGATAAAATAAACTCAGAATAATGGAAACACTGTGAATGACAGTCATTTCTTACAGCAACTTCAAGGGTTAAAACCTAGAATGCAACAGAAAAGCTTTTACCACATGGAAGACTACATCACAACTAGGTACTAATCCCAAAAGAAAACAAACAGCATCAATCACAATCACTCAATTACAAATGCCAAGTCTAAACAGAAAAAAAATGAAAGAAAAAAAAAAAAGAAAATGACATGTCTAGCGACACACCTCAGCACCTCATTATTTTCATTTCACTAGGAAAATTCTAGAGGGAAAAGTCCAGAGGGAAAACAAAACATTCATGAGTTTCACCATTACTTTATTCCCTTCCAAAACAAGAGGTGGAAACCTCTGGTGTACAGCTCTGGCCAATGGACTAGTTCCACAAAAACAACAGACCACCTAGCAGTTTTACAGTTTTTGAGGCCACCAAATTCAAAGCGATTTACACTCACTAGTTCCTAATGCAATCAACAGTCAAGAGAAGAAAAATCCTCACAAAGCTTGAAAATGATAACGTTATCAACCCTGAGCTCCCATCATTGATAGGAAGCTCCTCCATCTATCCTAGGAATTTTATTTACCTTTTTTATAAAATCTCCATCACTTCCAAACATGGGAACAGCTGTACCTGCTCCAAGAAGCATTACATGATTAACTTCTACTTTTCTACATTCCACCCAGCAATATGAACTGCAGACCAAGGCTGTTAAAAACTGAAGTAGGACAAATGTCATTTTTAAAACCTAATAATTTCAATGGTATAACTGAATGTGATACAACTGATTTATAATAGAAATTGTTACATAATAAATTAATATGGTTTTGTACTAAGATTTAACTTTTGCTGACCTTCAATTAAGCAAACTTTAATGCCAACCTCTTTATGAAGTTACTATCAGAATATCTGCAACAGGGTACCAGTTATGCAATAAAATGCAGTGCTCAAGGAAACTATACAAAGGTGTCCAAGTAGATTCAAATGATTTAGATTAATCTTTGCTTTATGTTCTCCAGTCAATCATGCCAATTTAAGAGACTGAAACAGATACTAAGAAAAATGAAGAGTTCACGAAACATGAGCAACCACTATGAGCCAGCAACAGAGCAGAAAAGTTTAACATTTGCCTGATCCTTTTTGTTCCTCTCTTCATCTTTGATAAATTTGATATTTTATGATGCATCTACATTGGCAACAGATATATTCCTACTACTAAATTTTCATGCTTTATCAATCTAATTCCCCAAATCAAACATTTATGTTCCACAAGTAAAACAGTTTGCCTTATTTTAATAGATGTAGTTTGACTGTGGCATGGAAATGCCATAATGCTTTAGAGCGCCTATAGTTTCTTTTCATCTAACCAGCAAGTAATCCAGAGAGAATCTTCAAAGTAGACCAAAAATAACCTCAGTTACTCACATTTCTAAGGGGCTTTTTGGATTATTTCCTGAGAAAACTATTTGCCTTTAATTTAAATAGAAAGTATCCAAAATAATTTCATGACTGACAATGATTAGTTTCTGAATTCAGGAAAATCTACCACCAGTACGAAAAAAAATAGTGTACGCAGATAAACCACCATCAAAACAAAAACAGAAAAAAAACAGATTGCAGAATACTAACTGGCTGCTGAAAAGAAAGATAATTCACAGGGCAAGAATAAATCAGAATACCTGGATCAGTAAGCCAGAACTACATGATGTGAAAGTCCACCACCATCTTTCAAAGACAGTATCTTCTGTTCACTTCTGCTCTTGCAGCTCCTATCCACAACGACCCCCAATATCAGACAACGTAACTGACTCCCCAGCTCTTCAGAGGCAAGGGAGGAAAGTGAGTAGAGGTAAAAACTGCATGTCAGCAAAGTTACTTTGTGAAAGTGAGGCAGAATCAACTTAGCAAGTAGGAGGCACAATACTAAGAGGCTCAGAGTGACAGAAAAGGAAAATAGTTGTGTTTGGTGGTCCAGCATTTTCCAGAAGCACCTTTAGGTTCGTGATACCTTTAAATAACTAAAAACAACATTAAGGCAATTCCTATATAAAGCAGAAAGATCATGATTTCCAGGACTGCATGATTTAAGAGAGCACCCAGTCACCTGGAATCGCTTGTGCTTCTGAATCACTTAGGCATTTTTTTTTTAAATCAAACCTCAAAAAAACCCAACACCACCCCCCCCCCCAAAAAAAAAAACCTCAGAAAGTATTCATAAATCAATCTTAAAAACAAGCCTGCAAGAGTCTTCATTGAATAGCTATATAGTTATACGACTACTAAGAAATCAACGTAGTGGAAAACAAAACAGTCAAGGAAAAGAATTTCATACAGTGCGATAAGTGATAACATTAAAAAGCTTTTTTTAAAATTATTTTTAAAGCAGCTTATTTTAGAGTAAAGCTACATCTGGATTAGGTATAAATACCTAGAAAAGGGAGCAACGCTGCAAACACTTCAGATTGGTAATATAAAACCAGGGGAAGATCGAAAAAGCTCTTCAAGACAGAGAAATCGAAGGAACTTAAAATAACAAACATGCACAGGAAGCAAAACAAGACTGAGAAAGTGTGTTATGAATCACCACCTCTGTAGAGCTGTTTCCACTCTCCTGGATCACTTGCTTTGATTATTTAGATTCTTAATCCTAGAATATTTGGGGTCATAATATTTACATAACATAAACCCAGGTTTTAGCTGGATTTGTAGCATACAGAGGAACAGGTAACAATAAAAATTTGGAATGTCAAAATATCAGAAAAATAGTGAGAGAGTAGAGCAGGTTAAACATTCATGCCCTGTGATACGGCAGCACAAAGACTACATATGCAAAAGGATTACACAAATCAAGAAACTGTAAGTGGTTCTGCCTTAAAGACACAAATAAAACTGACTTTCATTTCTGAGAATGGCATTACCTTCAACTTGATAATCTCCTTGGAAAATTAGGGAAGAGCAACAAATGGTTCATAATTTTCAATCTTTACTGACAAAACAGTGTGTTTACTAGCACAGCTTAAGAGAGGCACAGAAGAAACACAGTCATTGAAGAACTGTCAGAATTAATTTTTTTTTTTCTTTTAACAGGTTCTTGATTCCAAGAACCATAATCAATACGAAGTAGTCTAATCAGCACTGGAAGCTAACAGCCTTCAGATGTGGCGTCAAGGAAGTTTCACCCACCATAACTATCACCCTCCCATCCTCAGGACACTTTCCCTCACATCCACTTGCAGAACACACAACTCAGAAAGCAAGCAGAAGACAAGACAACCAAATTAAAACGCAAAACTCCTAGAGAAGACCTAAAAAACTCCTCCAGTTTCAGTTACCATGTTAGGTTCAACTTAATAGAGAATAAAAATAGATACATAGGATAGCATTCTATCAAGTAGCAGGTTTGCCTATTCATACCTCTGTGAATAGCTGCTATTTCAAGTACTAACCAGGTATCAAAAGCAGAGAAACCAGCAAAGTAGAACTCCACTAATTGACTCCCTTCATAATAGAGAGGTCATAAATTAAGGTCTGATTTCTGTTGTGCTGGACACTGAATTAACTACTACTTGTACAAATTGTCTAATCTACAACTTGGCATGTAAATTAGCCTAAGAAAGTCTAAAGACATGCCAAAAGTAGTTTTCTTTCAAATGAAAAAAAAAAATGTTTATGATGTTTCTCTGTTTATTGTGTATATAATGAAAATATTTTCTTCATACTTCTTTTCATCATATTTAAGATTTTTTATATGCAGAATCTAAGTTATTATTATAGTAGAATAAACTGTAATGATCAAAACAGGCCTTCACTGCACAGGCACTACAAGATGTTGCACAGAACAACAATAACAACAATAAGCAAAAATTATTTATGCTATATTCTCATTTTGGTAAAGAATATTTAATAAATGATACTTCCATTATATGTGCCAATAATTTTGTCTTTTACAAGTCTCTCAACTCAAACGACTTAGGTTCACTTCACTCCCTCTTACACTACACAAGCTATTTGAATCACAGCAGTCTTCTACAGTGCATCAGGATGACAACAAAACTTTCAAGATCATAAGAAATCTTCTGCTTTT
>WHYT01016630.1:95042-135946 GCA_009806455.1 Tetrax tetrax | reverse complement strand
TTTGGTTTTTTGGTTGGTTGGTTTTCTGGTTGGTTTGTTTGGGGTTTGTTTTTTTTTTATTTTACCACCATGAAGGGAATAAAGTACACCAGTATCCTGAGTGAGCGGCTTCGAATTTTTTTTTCCTCCAATTATTTGTTGGGGTTTGGTTTTGCAAAATCACAATCTGAGAATTGTAAACTCTATCTTAGCACATCACAAAATGAAGTACAAATATGAAGCATAACATTTATAATTTAAAAAACAATTTGAACACATACATATTCTAAACATGAACAATTCCAGACAGAATGCATATGAAGTTATAAAAAGGTACTAGTTATGCAGATAGATAACAAAACAAAGAAACCTCTACCTCAAAGAATTTTCCTAAACTATCACTTTTGTTTTTCTGCAAATCACATCACCATGGGTTTTTTTTAATAGCAACTGAGAGAGTGGATAAAACTCACTGTTCACACAAAGGACTTCCTGACTCTCTTCTGTTCCTTCCTCCTGCACAAATTAACTGGAAATTACATTCCCACCTGTTTCAAGGATTCCCTGCAATTACTTGGCTCCTTTACGGCAGAGACCAATTTTTCACTTTCTTTGAGTTAAGCTCTCACATTTTCCTCAGGCTATTAGACATTCTCATTCCCTACCATACCAAAAGTTTTCTGTGTGTCTCCCCCTTGCCAGAAACCTCTACCCCCATCTCAAACACTCCATCTGCCCCCTTCTATGCCATGTCCCCACTTTCCTATCCAATAACAGATCACTACAATTACCCCAATGCAATGGCTTCCAGGTGTACTTCCATACTGCTGTCTTCCATGCTAGCTCTGCATACTGCTCATTCCCTCACTGCTATTCTCTAATTGGATTTCATTTTTCAAGAAAGATGTAAATATATTAAAGCTATTGGAAAGTTGTGCAGATTTGAGTAAGAGTGGCTATGGTAAAACATTTCCATTCCATCACCCAAAATAGTTAGTTCTACCTATGATCAACTCCAGAAATGCATGATGTCACATCTCTGTCAAATGGATGTTTGGGCTACATATAACACCCAGTTTAGCTCAACTGGAAAGTGGAAAGGGGCGGGGGAGTGGGGGAATCAAGACAGTTCTTTCCACTACTGCCTAGGAAACTCCCTGAAACAACCCACCAATCAAACCTCATATTCAGAAGTCACCAGATTTAATTATGTCACTAACTTAAACAAAATGCACATAGACCTGTGTGGATGTACAAATACAACATAAAAGCAATACCATTCATCTCTTACATTTAATAGGAAAATGTTTTTCTCAAATTCTATGAAGTATAGTTATTGTAGTAAGACATAAATATAACAGCTCATTATACCAAGCTCTTTCATCTAGTTCACAAAAAGACCTCATGTTAACCACTTAATTATACAAACCAACAGCTTTAGTAATAAAGATACTTGCCATACAAAATATCTAGGCTGTTTTGTCTGCCCATCAAAAACTGTTTTCTTCAGCGCCAGAAAGGCCTGAACATAACCATTACAGAAACAAGGGGTTTATTTTGCAATTTGAAAGCAAGTGACAGCAACAATAAATGCAGTCAGAAATGCTGAAAACATAATTTTCATCAGAAGTTCGGAAACTCAGGTAATCTTCTATATAGCCCACTCTGACATGCCAATATTACACTCACTCTAAAAAAAATTTAACGATTTAACCACCTTGCCGTAAGTGCCAATGAATGATTCTTCACTTCCTGGATAGGAACAAGTGAGACTATGCAGCAGAGGCCTGAAGCACTTTTTAATCTGGTCACATGAATACATGAAGCATACCTATTAGTACCATCTGCCTTCCTGAATATATTTCAAATTTATTATTCTGCCTTCATAAACATCATTTGTACAAATCACATGTCATCACCTAGTCAGTCTTGAAAATTCTTCACTTTTAAGAGTTTAAACACAGCTAAAATAAAGACTATATTTAAACCTTTAAATAACTAATATTTTACAGTCAGCATACACATTAAAGGTTGAGAAGGCCTCCATTTTAAATGCGATCAAAAAATCTCAGCCTAGATCCTGGATTTTTCATGTCTAAATCTCTTATATTTCAACCTGTTTGTTTCACACTGCCTCATTTCACTCAATAAAATGAAAAGACCTGACAATCTGAAGCACAAAAAGATTTAGTATTGAGAAACTTCTCTGAAACATCCGTTTTCAAAACTGCTCGCCTATGACACAGGAAAGGAACAATACCATTTCTAGAAGTATTCTACAAGTCTAATCTGGTTAAGATAGTTAGAAGTTTCCTTGAGTATTATTGAGTATTCCTTGAGTCAGTCCTTCCCAATAACTAATTCTGTTGGTAAATAACCGTAAATGTGAAACAGCTGGAAAAAAAAAAAAAATAAAAAAAAAAACCAAAACAAAACAGGGGGGCGCAAGGGGGGAAAGCCTAACAAGTTACATTAAATTGCCCACTCTGTGAAAAAGATGGACATTCATTAGCACTGTGCCTGAGGGAAAGATTACTACATAGGTCCAATGACAACCTGTTACATTTGGCCTATCAGCTAGTCAATCAGCACTGACATACCAGTCAGCAAAACAGCCAATACCTCCGTATTTTTTCAATGCTTCTTGCCTAGTCGGTAAGAGGAGGGAGCAAAGGATAAGCTGCTAAAGAAGGGTAAAAATGATGTAAGAACAGAAGATCAGGGGTAACTTCCAGGTGAGAGTACAAAGCACAAGACAAATTCATAAGGGTGAACAAAAAAAGCCCTTTATACAGCTTTACTACTTACATTTCTGCCAAACACGTTATTACAATTGCAAGATCTACCACTGTTCTCTGTATCAAACAAAACATGACAATGAAACTATTTCAGATTTAAATATACTTCCATAATAAACTTTCCAGTAAATAATATTTAAATTATTTTAGTAATCAAACTGTTTGTAGTAAATACTGTAGTTCAGCAATAACACATCAGTGAGCTGCAGACACATTTTCACTGCACTCCATCAGCTGATTTATACCCAAATCCGTGCATCTGCTTAGGTCCAGCTTCAGTACCAATACTGACCTCTGTTACTCTGTTTATAGTTAGCTGAACTGTTATTTTTTCTTTTAAAGTCATATCAAATGTTTCTCAGCATTGTAATAAGATTTGCTCCTTCACAGAACTCTGGAGAAACACATCCACCCTTTCAGCACATCTGAAGTCAGGGAAAGGCACAAAAAAATTACCAGCATTCACATGCTGATAATAGTCATTGTTCTAACTGTAAATCTGGAGGCTAACTAGACTTGAATGCAGCCTATTATTATTGACCCAGCTGATCCAAGCTTGGTCAAAAGTTGTAGACAAACTTCAGTACAGTAGTAGTTAGCATAATTCCCAGAAAAAAAAACCTGGAATGATTACAGAGCAACAAAATACCTATCACTCCTAGAGTTATTGCACTCAATTCTCACTACTAATGCCACTGAGCTGAAAATGCCACCTGGTTATCCTAGGTATCAGTTCGGGTTTTGCTTTTTGGTTTCTGGGTTTTTTTAGGGGAAAGATAAATATGTTTTAACAAAGCACAGTCTGTCTATCTGTGTGGAATAGCTAGTTAAAATTCACCCTAAGTTTCAGGGCTTCAAGATTCAACATAATATTTGTTTCTTGTGTTGCTATAAATACGCACAAATTTCCCACAGTAATGCCCCAATTATTTATTCTATTAGCAGACACTCTCAAAATACATCCAAAACGTTAGTAACAGAAGCTGCCGAACAGTAATTATATTTTGATTATGCAAGATTTTCCCGTTCAGCTGTTTTATTTGCAGTTTACTTTATATTTTATATCACTAAACCAAAAATCAATGAGAGAACACATTGATAATTGTGGAGAATGATAGAGATCATACACAGGGAAACAGGAATTTGATCCCTCGTGGAGTTCAGGCCCTCTCACCACACCCTCTTATTTATTCAAATTTTCTAAAGAGGAAACAAGAAAAAAAAAAAAATCCCAAGCCTAGGGCATTATCTGAAGGTTACCAAACCTGCCAACAGCAGGCAAATCTTTACCAAGTATACTCTTCCGTCAGCTTCCCCTCGCTTAACCCAGGGACTGTAAATTCAAAAATGTTAGCTCAATCTCTCTCTTCCCTCCCCCATGTAATCTTACTCTACAACACGCTGTGAGACAAGACACCAAGTTCCACAGGACTCCAGAGACACAGGTAGTCAGCAAAGGTCATGAAGTTCTGTACAATATACTATTTCACATAGAATATCGCTTAACAGATATAATACCATTCCCTAATAGTTACAGAACTTACATTTTAATGTAGAGGTGACAAAAATCAACGAATTATTAAGTCTTTAAGGATTTTAATATATTCTCACAAACCTGTACCTCCACCCGTAAGACCAAAGCTGTTCCCAGCTCTTTCCTGGTATTTCAACATCCCACGTCACATATTCTTTTGCTCTTCGGCACATCCCTACCTTTTGCAACTCTCTGCTTGTCTGTCTCATCATCTAAAAGGTGCAAGATTGTGTTGTGCCTGGCTTCCAAGCAGCAGCAATTATTTGGATCACTAGGTCAAGCAAGTGACTTGCTGGACTACATGTGGCAAAAATAATAAAGCATTCTGCCATGCTGCAGCAAGGAGCACACACAAAATGAAACTTTCAACTACCAGGAATAATAAATGGCATTCTCACTAGCATTGTTGCTCTTTTCCTATCCAACTCAACAAGCAGGCTTTGCAATTACAGCACAAAATTCCTACTCAGAACTCCAAGTTTTCAGCCTGGCAGTTCAAGATAAAACTTTACAAAGATCACAAACAAAGCACAGTCCTTATTTAATCCACTAAAAGCAAAGAGCCCCACTGCCGCAACTGAGTCTGTACCAATGGTACCGGAAAGAAGCAGCCAGGAGTACACACATAGATTTAGCTGTGCAACTACAGCAAGAGAATCACGAGAACAATGACAGAGAAAGAAAGTAGCACACTAGCTCCGGAGTGCACAAGCAAGACATAATGACACTGTACTTCCAGAAAACCCCTCAAGTTATTTCTGCTATTTCCTCAACCCACAAACTGGCATGCACTCAGACCTGATCAGGATTAGATTTAGATTTTAATTTGATTAAACTTTATCTTAAAACTCTATTCTGTACCTGCTGTTTTTCCAGAAGTCTACTCCCATACTTATGTGATATCACGTAAAATCTCAGCTTTTGGAAAAACAAAACAAACAAATATGTAACAAACATCTTGCACAAGTTAGGAAGAAAGAAAATGTGACTCCTACAAGTCTCAAAAGTCAGACACAAACCAAATAACTGAATTTTTTTCTCTTGCTTTAAGACTTTTAGGCTAATTACATGGTTTTGGGGAACCGACTCATGAAGGTTTTCTGTTTGTTTTTAACACTTGAGGTTGGATCTAGTGACGTCCCACTTATGAAATATGGGTATTTGTACAGCTACACAGAATTCGATCTAACATATACTCAAAGCACATTTCTGCATCAAACCATGTGATTCTTCACACTTAACACTGAAACTATTTTAAGAAAGTACAAACAAAATTGCAGTTGTTACTTAACTATAACTCTGACAGGGAAGTCTGATGCTTTTAATGCTAAACTGAAATTAAAAAAACAGCACAAGTTTCTTAAACTATTTGAAAGGACTAATTAGTAAAGGGGCCTACAGCATTTTAAGACTGCTCTTACATCCATTTTTCATCCTATTTTCAGTTGGTCAATTCAACGGTTGCACACAACAACCAAGAAAAATACTACCTAAGTCACATTCTTTGAAATGCTTGGCTTAGTAGGCTAAACCAGACCTGAAAGGTAGAATTCAATGTGCGTAAGAATTTGCTTGTGTCTTTCCGCAAAAATCATGCTCAAGTCTCAGTAAAATGAGATGTGCACCCTTAACCTACAAAAACCTAAGAAATAATCTTTACATTTACTATTACAGGACTCATCCAAAGACGACTTTGAGCTTCAGATTATCGATCCTCACTTAATACTGTGCATGCTTATTACTTGTGCACACCTAATACAGAAAGAATGGTCTCCTTTTTATTTTAGTAAATTATATTTTTTAAAATTCTTCTTATGGTTTAAGAGGTTACCACTTAGCTTTCTGCCTCTAGTGCAGAGACCCTGCTGCAAGTGCAGGTAAAACCACATCCACAGACCATCTCCCACCTTGCCTGTGTGTTAGCGCAAGACACAACCCTAAAGAGCCTCAAAAGCACCATCTAAAAAAAAAAAAAAAAAAAATGAGCAGCTTCAGACGAAAGCGGCAACCAA
This sequence comes from Tetrax tetrax, assembly GCA_009806455.1. Lineage (NCBI taxonomy): Eukaryota > Metazoa > Chordata > Aves > Otidiformes > Otididae > Tetrax > Tetrax tetrax. Next base: position 129,623 of record WHYT01016630.1, on the reverse strand, counting down.
ATATCGCCACTTAAGTAAGCAGCGCCCCGCGCTCAGATGGCAGAGGGGGCCGCTCCGGGTTCTCCACAAAACGCCTAACGGTGATGGCTGCAGCCCCAGCGGCCCCCACGCAGCCCGCCGCTCGGTGCTGGGCCGGGAGGGGCGCGCCCCCTCTTCCCAAAAGCAGCAGGCAGCCCCTTCGGAGGGGGCCTGGAGACGCAAAAGCCGCGGCGGGCGCGCCACGGCGCCCCCCGCCCCGCCCGACACAAGTTGGCCGGAGAAACCTGTGGCTGCCCCGCGCCGCCGCCCTGACAGCCCTCGCGGCCGGGAGGGGGGGCGCGGGGCGGCCGGCACCGGGAAAAGAGGGGCCCCTTCGCCGCTGCGACGGGGCGGGCCAGCGAACCCCCGTCGGCGCTGCGAGGCGAGGAGGCGACCGGACATGGCGCCCGCCGGCCCCGGGAGCCGAAAGACCACCCTCCCTCCTCCCCCCAGCGCTTCTAGGGGAAGGGGGCACAGGCGGCGGCGCGGCGACAGGACGCGCACTGACCTGTCCTCCGAGTCCATGCGGCTGAGGGGCTCCCCGTCCGAGGACATCTCCAGGCTGCCCCGCCGGCCCCCCGACGTGGCGCTGCAGCTGCTGCTGCCGCTGCTGCCACCGCCGCCGCCGCCGGTGCCGTAGCCCTCGTCGCCGCCGCTGGACACGCTGCTGGAGCTACTCCCCCCGCCGCCGCCTCCTCCGCCGCCGCCGCCGCGGCCCAGCCCGTCCTCCTGGCTGCCCCGGGGGCCCTTGGGCTCCTCCTTGGCGTCGGCCTCGCTGCTGCCGCCGGGGCTCAGCGAGCGGGTCTCGTCGCTGCAACAGCCGCTGCTCGTGCTGCTGCTCCCCACCAGGCTGCTCTCCTCCTCCTCGCCGCCCTCCTCCTCTTCCTCCTCCTCCTCCTCTTCCTCCTCCTCCTCCTCGTCCTCGTCCTCCCCGTCCCCGGCCTGGCTGGCGCTCTCCGGGCTCGGCTCCGACATGCTCTCCGCCTCCCCGTTCAGCAGCAGCAGCGACTCTGTCTCGGCCGCGGCCGCCCCCGAGGACGGCGACGACGAGGATCCAGCCCCGGCCGCCGCCGCCTCCTCCTCCTCGGCCGCGGCGACCGCCGCCTCGCCGGGAAGCAGCCCCTCCGGCTCCGCCATGTCGCTGCGAGCGGCCGCCATGGCGCCTGCCAGTCGCTGCGAGCGGAGCGGGGCCGGGCGCGCGCAGCAGCAGCGGCGGCGGCGGCGGCAACGGCGGGGGCGTGCGCGTGGCCCGTGCGCGCGGCCGCGCTACGCCCCCACCTCCACCTCCACCCCGCGCGCGCTCGCGCGCTCCCTCCCCTTGCCCTTCTCACCCGCACAATCGCGCGGCGGCGCGAGCCGCAGAGAGGAGGGGCTCGGGCTGCCGCCGCCGCCGCCGCACGCGCTACGGAACGCGCCCGAGGACAAAAACGTGGGAAGGGCGGAGCGGCGGGCTCCCGGCGCGGGGTGTCGAGGGAGGCGGCGCGCGGGAGGGGCGTTAACGGTCTGGCGGGACGGGGCGGCGGTTGGGAGCCTGGCGGGCTCCTAACGCCTGGCTTGAGCCGCCTCACCGCTTCTAGGGGAAGAGCGGCCGAACGCTGCTGTGCGGAGGGCAGTCCCGCAACACCAGCCGCCAACGGGGAACCGGGCGCTCCCGGCCAGGATGCGCGGGCCGCCGCCCCGGGAGAAACCCCGGCGGCGCAAGCGTCCCGCAGCGCTCAGCCTCCGCGGCCTCCTGGCTGGCTCCCTCAGCAGCTGGGTAGCCTTAGGCCTGCGGAGCTGCCGGAGGGATCGGGCAAGGAAAGCAGGGATCACGGCTGGGAAAAAAAAAAACAAAAAACAAAAAACAAAAAACAACTCAGTGACATTTGTTGCCGTGAGAGGAAAACGGGAGTAGGGTGGGAGGAGGCCGTAGGGACTCCGGAGCTGACTCGGCTCGTAGTAACTTAAATAGAATCAGAATCGTTTAGGTTTGAAAAGACCTTTAGGATCATCGAGTCCAACTGCAACCATAGCACTACCAAGTTCACCACTAAACCATGTCCCTAAGCACCACATCTACACGTCCTTTAAACACCTATAGGGATGGAGACTCCACCACTTCCCTGGGAAGCCCTGTTACAATGCTCAATAAACCTTTCAGTGAAGAAATTTTTTGTAATATCCAATCTAAACCTCCGGAATAGAGAGCTTACGAGAAAGGGAGAAACGAGGCTCCTCAGCAAAGAGAGCTACAGGGTGCAGGTCACGATGTGACATTACCCAGTGAGAATTGTCAAAAGACAAGCTCAGCTGAGAAACAAAGAAGACAGGAAAAGTTTTTCAGCAATACTGACAAAAAGGAATGAAAAAGCAGTCGTGCTATGCAGTGAGGAGAGAGAGCAAAGAGAATAAACTAGATGTGGCCTTAAACCTCCATTTGCATTAGAGAGGCATGTTGGCTACCAGGCAAAAGTAGTATGAATAAAGGGGAATGCAAAATATAGATTACTGCGTTTAAATGAAAGTGAAACCAGAGAGTTTAATGTACTGAAACTGGGGAAATTGGTTATTTTTTTTTTTCTCATGAACTTAAATTCAGTTCTGGAGACATGGGACTAGTAAATTCGTTGAGTTGGGAATTGTACCATCTGAAAAAAACCCCACTGTGTATGTGTAGAAGGGGGGTGGTGAAAGATATCTGAACAGAACACCTGTCAGTCATGTACAAGACTTCAGAACAAATTTGGAAAATTAAAGTAATTTTAATATTAATGTAAAATGGGATAACGTTTACTAAAGGTAGATCATGCCAGACTAACGTGACAGGCTTTTTGACATTATTCTTGTCTACATGGATATCAAGAAAGTCTTTGATAAACTGTCGTATGAAACTGATTAGCAAAAGTTTATAAGATGGGGATTTGCAGTAAAACAGGAAGGTGAGTAGAATCTGAACGCAGAGATGAAATCGGGTAGTTTGGCAAATTACTGGAGGGATGAAGAGGGTAATTGAAAGTGTGAAATGCTGTTCTACGTTAATTTTAAATGTCATATATACCTCTGTCAGTCTTGACCCAGCACTTACAGAGCTTGCCACTTAAAAAAAAAAAAAAAAAATAGTGACGAGATAGTAGTTTAGTTTAAAAACAAACTACAAAACACAGAACCACAACTCAGTCCAGAAAAACATTGTGCCGTCTGTGCAACAGGAAGAACCTCACCAGTTCAAGTTACAGCAGGCGTATCTGGCATATCCAGAGAGATCCTAGATTCCAGGAGCAGTTAACCGCGTAGGATTAAAATCTGGAAAGGGTGCTCCTAAGACCTGCATCAGCATAGCTGGAGATGGCTCCCAGCCCGACAACAACTGCAGCTGTTAGCAGCAACACCAGCAACCCGGGGTGCAGCAGCATCAAAATAGAATGCCACAGCGCTGAGACAGCAATGCAGTGTTGGAGCAAAGGGACACGATATTGGATTAATCTTGAAAGACAAACCAATGACATCTTTAAACTGCGAAGGAGCATCAGCGAACTTTGGAACCCAACAACAGAAAAAAAAAAAAAAATAGTGTTGATAGTTTCCCAGATCACAGATTTCTAGAAAACCACCTCAGCTAGAAAGTGGAAATGGTAAGAATGCTTTACAAAAAAAAAAAGAAAAAGAAGAAGAAGAAAGAAGAAAAAAGACAAGGATAGCATATAATATACGTGTCGCTGCTCTACTAACGCCACCAAAATAGCCACCAAGCCCTGAGCATCTACATCCTCTTCTGCCTTTCCTCCTCCCTCCCGGTAGCAAGGTGCTCTGTGTTTCACTCTGCTGAGGAAGGTGTGGCACTCCCGGGGTGGGTGTTGCTGTCACTAGTTTTATCGAACACAAAGCGTGAGTTTTCGAAAACAAACGACACCCTTTGATTCAGCCGGAAGACAGCAGTAGCTGAAGTAATTCCTATGTCTCTGTTACCCATTAATTCCCTTCTGGAGTTCTTTGCTGTAGCAGAGAGGCATCAAGTCATGAGAAACAAAAAATACCCAAAAGACACCTTTCACTAGTTAAGAATATGAGGAAAAAAAAAAAGGAAAGGTGATCTCAAATAATTCCATGTACCCTAATGTAAATTTTCCAAATTCACTCCACTGTGTGTTCACAGCCCGTCAATGTAATTTTTTTCCCCCCCCACAAGTCTCTTGGGGTTTTTTGAGGTCGTGTGTGCACGCAAGGCTCCTCGTGTTTGCGTACCGAAAGCAAGCAGGGTGATTCAGACCTCCCACTTCCCACTTTCCTAAGTAGAGCGGTAGAGACGCCAGCTCATTAGGTAATTTGTGTATTCAGAGAGGGCCAGGGAAGGAAACCTCAGGACACAAAGGAATAGGAAGGACGGTGTGAAACTGCCTAATGGAAATCACTTAGCATTTAAGCAAGAGATCGGCACCAAAGGCGTCACTGCTGCGGCAAGCAGTCATCAAGTAAATGCTCTGTGATAATCTCTTGGTGTCCTGCTCTCAGTTTTTCAAACCCACGAAGTTCAGGCTTGGTCCTTGAGCAGTCCTAATGAAGTGCAAGCAGCAATGATTAATTGAGTCTCTTGTTACGGGGCTTTCTCTGTACAAAAACATCCAGCTTAGCAAAGGTAAACATCTTTTTCTCCAAGGTTTTGACTTTTCAAACCTCTTGAAAGAGGAGATCAGTCTGAGAACAGGTGAGTCTAGAACTTGCAAAGGCATCTAAATCACTTGCATTTGAATAGTCTGATAAAAGCTGAAAGCAGGAGACACGCTGTTAGGAAATCCTTTGGAAAAAAAAAGAACTCACACATCCTCTTAGGCTTTGAGGGTGGATGATTCTCCGTCGTTCACACAAAGGACTTCTGGTATGCTCAGTCTAGGTTGGTATGATCATCTTACAACATGAATGATGCTTTAAAGCTGAGATAATTATGTAGAGGCACACTAATCTATGGTACTTAGAAGACATTCTCAACAAAATTTAAAAAAAAAAAAGAAAGGTAGTAGATAAACTAGGAGAAGATTGTTCACGGGTGAAGGGTCCAAGCAGAACCGTTCTCCACTAGTGCAAGAACAAACAACATTGCAGACACAGCAGAGCAGGGAGAATAAATTAAGATTTTATTCTCTTACCTCAGGTGCACCGGGGTGCAGGGCATTCACATCCACAGCAGCATCAGTAATGAGCACACTCCAAAAAAAGTACTTTCTTCTTTTCTTGAGTCACAAGAATTTTGCTGTTTTGTGGGGTTTTTCTGAAGGAAAGTTAGGTGAGATCATCACATGTAAGGCAGGTTTTTTGACTTCTTTTTTCCCCTAATGTTGACCAGCATCATAATACTGTTACCTATATATATAGTATGCAAGCAAAACACTTCAAAATAGTAAGAAAGGCCTATAAAGAGAGGGGGGAAAAGCCATAGGCCTAAGATACAGGAAAAGCAACATCCTGTCTTGTACTTCTTAGGATACCAGGGCAAATTCTGTAAAACAAAACTTTTGGTCACTGAACTCCATTCTCCTACCCCTGCCTCTGCATGTGTGTCTCAAGCACTGCAGGAAATTCCTGCTGCCTGAACCTCATGACTCACCTTGCTCACAACATTCTGCCTGCTCAGCAGCCTCTGGAAACTGCACCCTGCCCTTCTTTCTGCCCCACCCTTCCCCATCCACATTCAAGGTCTGGAGGAAGAGGCTGCAGTCTCCCATTGCTTCAAGTAAGCATCCAGCACTCTGTTCTCACCCTTCCCTTCAGACCAGACTGAAACTGCCTCATTCTGCAATTCTGACCCCACCCTCTCCTGCAGCACCCAGTTAATTCTCCCTTTAAACTCGGCTTCTACGCTATTTTCTTTTTAAAGTTGCCTTTAATCTTCCCCTGTACTGTTTGCTTAGAAACTATGACTATAGGAAATGTCAAGCCTTGCTTAGGTTGGGTCCACCAAAGGAAGGCTGCTGGGAATGTGCGTTGGGCGGGGGTCCCTCTTCACTCCCCGTTGGACGGTAAGCCCTTGCTGGGGCTGTACACTGGCTTTGCAAAACACTTTGCAGCAATATGAATTCTAGCTGCTGCTGCTCGGGTCCTTCTTCCCTCTCTTCCCTGCCCATGCTTTGTTACAGCTCTCACGGTGACAACACTGCTTCTTCTGTTGCGCCAGCACAGCTGTCTCTGAAATTCATGCCGTGAGCTAGACCAAGGAACTGCTTTTAGTGGAAACTAAGAGGAAAAAAAAAAATAAAAGGGCATTCTGTTGCTTTTAGGTTGTGAAACTTCCAAAAACTCCAGACAGCTCAGTTAAATCTAACTGTCCCTACTCTGGGGATGGGACAAAAAGGAACAGAAAAATTAAGAAATTATTAAGGTGATACACAGGAGTTAATTCAGGAATGGAAAAGCCCATTTTTTCGTTCTGGAGCCCATCCAAAAGCACATCCTAACAGTCATCGTATTTGCACTTGTATTATCGTAACAACTTGCAAGCCCAGTGGAGATGAGGGCATCTTTGCGTTAAGCCATCTATAAACACAAACAGTAAGAGGAAGCCCATGCTCCATAGATGCTGTGATATAATTGAAAGGAATCAGATATTGTACAAATGCATAAAACCTCTTCTCTAAAAAGTGCGCTAATTGATGTTAAATTTGGTATCAAATGATACTGAAGGAGAACATTAAAAGAAAAACAAGAAAGCATGATATTTCTTGTAAGTGAAAGATACAAGGCTTTGAGTTCAAGCCATTAGAAGGCTTCATAATGTGGTTCATTTATGTGCTTTACAGCTTCTTGCAAAAACTGACACATAAGCACAGAATTTCAAATAGATGCTATTTAGCCATGATAAACTATTAGTTATTATAGATACCACTGAGAACCAACTCAGAATTTGCTTCAAAAGCAAAAGCTACTTGCAATACCTCTGCACTTATGTATCTGTTTGGATATTAATCCTGTTACCCCATGTCTGTGAATTTTTGTGAGTTGTAGGGTTTTGCATAAGTATATGCTGAAAATGTATCATGCATTTCTTTGAAACTATTCAGAAAGTTTTCCAAATGCCACATCGGAAAATTTAAATAGCTGATGCTATACATCATATGAACAGGTAAATCAATAATATGTGCAGTGTACAAGCAAATAGAGCATCTTTTCTCTGTCATGAATATTGTCAATATTATAATTTTTAAAAATATATCAACTATCAGAGACACTTTCTTTTCCTCTCAAAGTATCCTATGCCTCCTTGTGTACTTTTTTTTACTTGGTACAGTTTGCTCTTTTTCAATAAAAGGCAGCCAAATTCTTAAGTCTCAGAGGAATCAAAATTCTTAAAGAGCACAATTTAGATTCGTTTTAGCCAGAGATAATTAACATATTTGCTTCCAGATTAAAGAGTCTTTACATACTCTTAATTTGGGGAATGCGTGTTTTCTACATTCTTATGCAAAACAGAGCTGGATTCCAGCTTTAAATGAAGGTGTGCGCCCAGCCACAAATAGAGGGTTGCCACCAGTATGTCCATTTATTTTCTGCAGGTCAGTTACTAGAGAGCATTACAATAAAACTAGGGGGAGGTCATTCCAATGGTGGTGGCAAATCTGCACAAGCACGCTAGGCAGTAAATCCTACCCATTTTTTTTCTAAAAACATAGATGTGAAGTCAAGAGCAGAGCCTTTCTTTGCACACATGGAGATTCTTTTCAAAACCATAAAGTAATCAAGATCTTCCATGTTGCAAAACCGGTGTGTAACCATTACAACCAAACAGAAATGCATAATGAATTGAATGCTAATTAAATACAAATCACAGCTTGGAAGGAGTACAACTTTACAGCAACTTCTCCATGTTCTTCTAGGATTTATTTAAAACTCCCCTTCTTCAATTTGTGGTCCTAACTAGAATATGAGTTTTTCATGGAACAGGCTTATTTTTTTAAATTAATATTTCATAAAATTTAAATGAAAATTCTCTTGCAGATATCTAGTTGTAAAGATCAAGCTCTTGTGAACACATGTCCTTCCAACCACAGTTCTCAGCTTTCCAGAACATGCTGCGGTGGGGCCAGCAAGAAGTCCTGGAGATAATTAAGGGAGTGGAACATGTCAGATGAGGAGAGCTGAGAGAGCTGAGACTATTCAGCCTGGAGAAGTGAAGGCTCAGGGGGATCTTATCAAAGCGTATACATTTCTGAGAGGGGAAGTAAGAAGATGGAGCCAGACTCTTCTCAGTGGTATCTGGAGAAGGGCAAGTGGCAATGGCCACAAACTGAAATACAGAAAATTCTATTTAAACTTAAGGAAAAAAAACTTTTTCACAGTGAAGGCTGTCAGGCAGTGGAAGAGGTTGCCCAGAGAGGTCATGGCATCGCCATTCCTGAAGATAAATCAGAACACACCCAGACATGGTCTTGAGCGGCCTGTTCTAGCTGAAGCTGCTCTGAGCAGGGGGATTGGACTCAATGATCTCCAGAGGTGCCTTCCAACCTCAACTATTCTGTGATTCTGTAAATTTGAGATATTATTCTGACATTACACGAAGACACAGGCATTGTCAAATCTGCAAAACCAGTAATATTTTTCTGAGTTTCCACATATAACATATACCTTGGCTTTGCCCCAGCTTCATATGCGGATGAAAACCATGTTCACACCAGTCACTCCTTGTGCCGTGATTTCTAAAGATGGAAGGGAGGCTTAGTCAGGAGCCACAGAAGCTGAGCTGAGTTGTATGACTGTGACCAAGCAATGAGTCCCTGCAGACAGGTTTAGATGCAGCTTGAAAGACTAATGACTGCATTCAGAATTCCCATGATAGCCTGTATGACAAATTTAGGGTCCTGCTAAATCCTGTGAGATTAAAAGTGATGAGCAACTAAGATTACATATTTCCCGTGATTGCCAGATCTTGGCACACTAGAAAGTTAAGAGAGAGAGGTTATCCTTAAGAGAGGCTTTTATTACACAGTCTGGTCAGCCTTCGGCAAGATACTGTCATGGAGAAGGTGTCAAAGTCCAGATGTACCAAAACCTTAACAGCTGGACAATTCCTCTTCTCTCCCCATTGCTCTGCTTATGTTACAAGAAAAAATCAGGTTATGGAATGTTTATCAAACAGCTGGATATACAGCATTAGTATATTTAAATAAAAATTATTATTTGGTAGGCTTGAGCACAATCAAACATCTGAATTTCAGAAAAGTTCAGATTTGCATCCAAAAACTAGCCTTTCCATTATTATAGTATTCACTGAACAACAGAAGTCATGCTCAAAGTAAGCAAAACTAATTTAACAATTGCAAAACCAGCAGTGTGAGTTTATTGTCATTTGCTGCTAATGACAACTATTTATTACAGATAGTGTATTTGTCTTCTGAGCTATTAAAATGCTCTTTCCAATTCATAGCTCTTCAAGCCTTTCCTAAAAGATCAATAATCCGTCATGTTCATGGAAAAGAAGCCAAGTCCATAGAAGTACAGCGTCCCTCCCTATTCTCGATCAATCAAATCTGAGAGAGGGAGAGGGCGATGGATGAGAACAACCTACTTTTCTGTGCATGGCATTCACTGAATGTGAAAAGGGGTTTCAGCAGGACTGAGAAAGTAGCTGTTGTCATGACAGCATTGGAAAGCCCAGGGACTGAAAAGATCTTCATCAGCTCACTGCAGCAATTCTGTGCCAAAGGAACTGTGCTGCCTGTCTGCATGCTGACAACAGAGCCAGGGGAATGCCTGCTTGTCAAATCTCCCTGGTTTTTCTCTGCAAACTTCCCCACTCTTGCCCTCTGAAGCTGGAAAATAGTTGCAATCTGGCAACTGCAACCTGGCCCCCTTCTCCCCCACACACCTTCTGTTCATCTACCTGGTTTAACAGGAGCAGCACCTAACCATCCTGTATTCCCTTTTGTCCCTCCCTGGCAACAAAAATGCCACGTAGAAGGCAGCAGGAATCTGCAGAAAATGTATACAAATACCAGCACGTTCTGCAATCCAACTCCATCGATGCAACAACTGCTGCTCCTGTTATCTCAATGTTACAGGCCAGCATGTCTGTATGCCCTGATGTTTGCATGGCAGCTTTGGGGCAAGAGGCTGAGAGGATTTATGTGGCACTGTCAGCTGCTTGGGGTCATACTCTTGACAATGGTGGGATCTTATCTGGTCAACTCTGGCCATTCCATTCCCAGTAAATGCATTGTCTTTCACGCTGCAGTTAGGCAAGCTGCCGTCCATGCCAACTGCCCCAATAAAATTGCCACAAGCACCAGTTTTAGGGAACCTATGAGACTATTCCATTCACAGTGAAGCTTTTATTTTACCGAAATAACTGAAAATTGTTGCTGTGTGGCTGAGATCCTCATAATGTAAACAAAGAAGGAGAAAGGAAGGTCTTTTTGACTATATACGTACTGATCAAGTTCTGATACTGTTTATTTGAAGCACTGGGAAATATAAATGTGAACATTTGGAAACTTGCATTATGCTCCTGCTGATTATCACTAATAGAATGGAAAATTAGATTGAGCGCTTTACATCCAATTTTGCAACAGCCCCAGTATCACAAATTAAATATTCAGAGATGTGTGCTCTCAGATGAACTCTACAAGCCCTGTCTGAAACTTCGGCCTCTCTGGTATTGATGCAAAATTCCCATTGACCTCGGTAGGGCCAGAATGTCAAACTCAGCCTGAGAGCTGGAGAACTAAGGAGTTTTGAGGAACTCATAGCAAATCCTGATATGGAGGATGGCTGCCAGGAGGTGGGGACTCAGCACGTATCACACAGGAGAGTCTAAGTTGCACTGTGACCCTTCCATAATTCAGAATTTAAATAGTTCAGAGGGTCCCTCTCTCAGGAAGCCTGGAATATGTTGCAGAATTGGGAGACCTAAATCCTAAATTAGCTTAATGCCCCAGTGATGTGCCCTACAGATGCACTGCATGTCTTCTAATAGGCAAAGCAGCGATTCCTCTCTCCTGAGGTCTATTCCCAGCTCTGTTGCTCACAGACTTTCCAAAGCAACTGACTGTATAGGAGTGGGCAAACCACTTCATCATTTTGTTATGCAGCAATTTAACCATGGTTAGGATGTGCATAATAGAGTCTCTTTCCCAGGATTGCTCTGAGGTATAGTTGTCTGTCTTTGAAGCCTTCCAGTGAAAGCTGTTCTTATACATACACATGGAGTGTTCTCAATAGAGATGGGCCTAGTTTTTACTCACATAGCACTTTTGATTCTTTCAGTCTTTTAAAACTAGTTTTTTTTTTCAGTGAAGGTGAACATTTATTATGTGCTAAATTTTTGCCTAGTGACACATTTAAGAAACAAATACTGTCTAGTACTTTTCTTAGGGAGTTCAGCACCCAAAACCAACTTACTATTCTACGTAAAATATAGTAGGAAAATATGGCACCATAAATTCTTAGCAAGCTGTTGCTATAGTGGGCTACTCTCAGGCAAATGGCAGCAGTTTGGCTTTATATTACATTTAACTGGATAATTTATCAGAACCATCATCTTTACATTTGAATTTCTAGCTGGGTTTGGCAATGCTAAGTATTTGTTTAATCTTGGTGAAAAGTGGATGCAGCTATTTAAAGCCTGGAAAATGTAGGAAACATTTTTATTATGACACTTCAGAGGAAGGTGAAAAAGATCTAACTTTAAACGTGGTGCATCTTACAATTCATGCCTACATGTCTTCACATAAAACTGGGGACTCTAAGTTGAGAAAACTGTTTGATTTAGGTTGTGCTAGTGCATGAGAGGTACAACAAAGAGGCATGTATTATAGAACTGTAACTCAGGCACTGAAGAGTGTTAAGGTATCAGCTCTGTAGAAAGCGATGACCTACTTCTGCCTTGTTTCTTGCAAGGAAAATCCTTTGGCACTGCTTCAGGCCATGTTTTCTGTGCTCCCTGCTACCTTGAGGTCCTGATATTACACAAATGTTCCTCAGCCACGGTCACTTCCCAGTTTCACAACCACAAGTTCCATGTAAAGAGGTAGCAAAGCAGACAGTTTAAAAGGGGACTTTACAGGAAAAAAAAAAAACCCCAACCCAACATTCCCCTCACCACCCTTGATAAATTAAGTGCTGGACCAATGGCCGTGAGCCAGTTGTCTTCCAGTTTTGTCATTTTAACATGCATTTTGGATGTCTTTTTTTTGTACTAATACAGACAGATCTGGGGACATTCTTTCATTGCACTAGGCGATCTCAGTCCATTACCTGCACTGTACTGTGGTAACCTCCTTTGGCATATTGCATGTATGTTCATTTCCATTACATGCAACATATTATCATCAGCTTATGCGCTATAGTAAAATACATATGCAAACCTCAACAATCCAGCTCATATTATGCTTAACAAAGTATGACAAAATAAATGCTGGTTTAAAAGCTATACAAATATTAAAACATGAAATATTTGAGAGTTACTCCCCTTCTCCCTTATCTAATAACAGCATTAAAAAACAAGATGTTGAATTTCGGCCGAGACGTAGTAACTGCAAGAGATCAGACCATTGCACAAATTCTCTCTCATGTCATCATGTTTGCAGGATAAGCATGTTTACCTTTTAATCATATAAGCTGTCTGCCTGAAGCCAAAAGGGCTGTTCCCATCTGGGCTCAGGTTTGCTATATGAATATGAACTCTGTTGCCCTGGTTGTATGCAACTTCAGATTACGCCAGGAACACACTCACTGTGTTTTACAGTAATTTGTCCTGCAGTTCCAGTTTAGTATGATTGTCCACTTTTTATCTTTAATTGTTGCTGTGCATGATTAAGCAGCAATACCATGATACTTAAAAGTCACTTTGTCTTTACGGTCGGTGAAGCAACCCCATTTTATGGGCAAAGGAAGGCTCTGAGATTTGGCTACAACCTTGCAAAGAAACCTGTTTATGCAAAGTCACACCAATAACTTATTTCATTTAGGTTAAAGGATCAAGTTCTTAATATTTGAAAATACATAATAAACATACAGCACTGGATCATTGAGTATGAAGGTTAATAAAAATACAGCCTGGCATTAACATTAAAAAGGCTCTAATTTTTTTCTTCACAGGTAATTAGTTCACACAATAAAATAATCTCCTTTCTTATCCTGGAAACACATGCATAAACCAGCTCAGATAACATCATTTACATACAGGCTGCTGCATCCGTATGTTAATGTCTGGCAGTGAAAAGTTCAGACAAGTTTGTAATCCCCGATTTCCTACGCGTGCTCAGCACCCAGGTTCCCAGAAAGTCAGAAGAGAATGGGATACTAAATATACTAAATATTACAAAGATGGCAGGTCAGCTGCAGTCTGTGCTGCATCTGGACAGCTTGCAGGTTACAGGATTTTTTACAGTTCTGGACGTTTTAACATCAGGGTTTTGTTTGTTTGGTTGGTTTTTTTTAAACACATATTGGTATTTGTCTATCACAATTTCTTTTCTCAGTCACTTATGGTTATGACGATCATTCTAAGCCTATTGTGCTGCCTTCGCTTGCTTTTGTCCGCGTTACTATATTGCTTGGTATTGGAACCAATCTGCATTCCCATTTAAAGCACTATCATGTCACCCATCAGCAATCATTTGCTTTCATCCCTTGAAACTCCTATACAATGGCAACCACGCCAGGAGGACAAAAGCACAGGCAGAGGCGAAAGAAGAGGAAAGCTGAAGTGGGAAAGCAGCAGGGGCAGCTGCAGCGATGCTAACTTTGTTCTTTCGGGGTTCTTCCGGGTGAGTACTTGAACTTGGACTGGTAACGTACGTGCCCTTCATCTTCTGCTTCCCCTGTTAACACAACTTATCTTCCCAGTGCAGATCCTGGAAGGAAGCTTGGATTGGCTGCTTTTGGATCAAGGCCAACAGGTAATAACACTGTTTTTACAGCACAAGCCTGCGCCTACTGACAGCTGCAGGAAAAAGGGAGGGCTGTGGGAAGGAAAGCCTCCTCTTGCAGCAGCATTGATCGCTAGCAGCACTTTTCAAAACACAAATCCAGCTTGCTGGGCATTCTTAAAATCAACAGCTCCTCAGGAGTTGTTGAAGGAGGCCATCTGATCAACGGAACAGAAATCTGGTTTGCTGCATTCAGACAAAGATGTAGTTAGAGCATCTGAGGGTTTGGGAATTACCTAGGGAGTTTGGAGTGCTTAGGCTTTAACTGGGATTCACTTCTGTATGCAGTCATCCTCCTAATAGTTTAGAGCCTTCAGCTGTGAAGAGATCTTAGACGTCACTGCCTATGATTAATTGCCTGAAAATGCTGAAAAAGTTAGGGATTCTGTTCAAAGGTGAAATAACTGAAGTGCTCTAGCCTGGAACCAGACAGACAGGGAAAGATGTATGGTAATTTGTGCAGAGCACTTCCCCGAAATAGGCATGGCTCAAAGGAAGGCTTTAGACTCCTACCTTTTAAAAACATGACCTAACTGTGCTCCTTGGGGTCCACAAGATTTTAATGAGGCAAGATTGATCAAAATATGATGACCTCTGTTATTCCTTGTCCTAAATTCTGTAGAATGGAAATGAAGACGAGCTTAAGTAGGTTATATTTAGCTGATCACACAGAATGGAATAGCTTTAAGATTATGAAATAAGTTTTAAAATAAAATGCTGTGAGTTTAGAGTAGTTATCCCCCATATTCCAAAGAATCAGATTATATAAGCAAGTATGGTTTTCCCACTGTTGCAATTCATTTGAATATTAACCAATTCCTCTTCACTAACACAATCCCCTAAATGGTTGAGAGGCTGGTTCTTCAATTAGTAACTGCTACCTTGTAAATAGTGATCAAGATCTCAAACATTATCCAGGCACCTTCTCTTTATTAAAAATATTTATTATCTGTTAGCATAATATACAACAGTAGTTACAAAATATTATAGGTATTTTGGCACAGGCTAAGAAAACAGCCAGAAATGTTATTCAAAGGTGCTTTAGATCAAAAAATCCCAGGTTTCCAGGCAATCTCTTAGCTCATGAAATGACACTTTCAGCTAGCTCTCACTCATATGCAAGCTGGCTTCCGTGCAGCACCAGCCCTTGCATGTGTAAACTCTCTGAGACAGTCTCCAGGCAGCCAGAAACCAAACACAAAATAGCAGCAGTCACAAACATCAGAAAACATTAATCAGAAAGTTCAGTTGTCTTTTTTTTTTTTCTGTCTAGATATGACAATTTCAGTGTCTAAAAAGAATAAATGCAATAGCCACTAACAGCTGTTTCCAAGACTGGTGGATGAACATGAAAATATTAAAGAAAAAAAAAAGTATTCATCTTTAAAGCTACAAAATCTGAAACAGCCTCCACATTCTTGCTGACTTGGGATTTTACCAAGAACAAAGTTGCACAATACAGAGCAGTCGACTACACGTGCAATCAGCATCAAGACTCAGCAGAAATTCATACTGTGAAGAGGTGATTTTTATAATTTGAGAGCTGCTGAATTTTGCAGCTTTTTTTTTTTCAATTCCTTTGAAATGTACTCTTGTCAATTAATGACAATTTTCTCAAATTCTTATATATTTGTACCTACTAATTATTTGATTTGTAGCAATGTGACTAGTACTTAAAAAAATATTCTAAATAGAATCTATTGCTGAAAATAAGGGAGGTTCACATGCAAGTTACTTGGAAATGTTGGGTGCCTCACATTATACGCTTTGAGATTGAGCTACCAAGATGGTAAGCACCTGCAGTTTCTACTGATTTCAATCAAGAAACTGGTGGCCTGGATTCATCTGCTTGTGTAGGGACAAACAGCTGTTGTATGGACAAGGCATTTTTTTTCCTCAAGACTTGGAATGCAGAATATTTTACACATTGGGCTGGAGTGGATTTTAAGTTGCAGAAGAGTCCTGGACAGTGCCAGTTACCTCACTGCGATTCAGGAACTCCACCAGATGACAACAGATGAGGATCGGGCATTTTTCTGACAGTTTTTCATTGACTAAATCTCCAGACCATAAGTAAATCTCGCTTTTTCTACATTTAAAGAAGGTTAAGCCTGCGAGGTCTGCTTTTTTTTTTTTTTTTTCCTCTTTTTAACAGTACTCATTTCACCTTCAAAAGAGGAAGAGAGTGTTTCCATTTTTAGTCTGAAATTCTTTGAAGTATTCCTGTTCCATAGAGCAGGGATCTGGACAGAATTTGACAAAAAATTAATTCCTTATTTTAGGTTTGGTTTCAGCAATAAAGAAGTTAATGAGATCACATCTGTTTTTGTCCTGATACATTCTATGGCAGTCCACTGGAAATAGCGCCATTTGCTTACAGCTTTTTCTTTCATTCCAAGCAGAACTTAACCCAGCCTAAATAAGTGTTCTTAAACACACTGATAGCAAGACTGCCACATAAGGCAATTAGCAGCCACTGCGGTGATGTTACTTACCCATAACTACAATTAAGAGTTGCTTGCAGTTTCACAACAGCAGCCAGATTATGTTTAAACAAGACCTTAAAAACATTTTCTTTGGCATACGACGGAATGAAGAAACATCACAAAAAAAAACCAAACCCCAAACTCCAAAATTTAATTCCACAAGTAACATTTGAATACTGACACATCTGGAACAGCTGGGTAACAAGTTGTGCGTGTCAAGTTCAGAAAGCAGCTGCTTTTAGCCTTCATTTTGGGCCAGACGTTTGCTTTCAGCCACCAGTATATTCCATTTTATTTTGTGGCAGCTTCTTCAGTGTTCCCATATGGACAAGCTACACAGCTCCAAGGATATAACAGCAAGTATATATAATGTTCTCTAGAAGAAATGAAGGCCAGATGTTGCTTTTTTATTTTCACGTGCATCCTTAAAAAAGTTAAATTAAGTTGTTTCAGATATATTATAAATGCCAGGTATAGGCAATTTGTTCATTGGCCATTTAAATGTCAACTTTTCAATGGATGGAAAAGAACATTTTAACTGAGGATTCAAATTGAAATAAGATTAAACTACCCTAGAATAACTTAAGAAAATAAGTATAGCAAAATCCAGGATCACAAGGACAAAAAAGTATTGTGCAGAGAGAGATCTGAGTGAGTACTATTTATAGTTTATTTTATTAGAAAAGAAAAAAAAACCAAACAAACAAACTCCAACTTATTGGTACAATATAATGAAAAGTTTGGGATAAGAGTTAGCCAGCACCACCACTGATTAAAGATGTTCCACTCTGCTCCTTTACTCAACCAGGATATAATTTAAGCCACCACTCCAAGTACTAGAGAATTTAGTAGATTGATTACTAACAGCGTAATCCATTAATGGTTTTCGTGTATGTACTCTAGTGAATCCAATAGGCTGGGTAATAATTCTTTCCCAGACTGTCCAATTAGTGATTTGGATAGAAATGAACTGTTTAACATTTTTCTGATTTCCTGAAAACAGAACCTTATTGGATCAATTTTATGACAGATATATTTATGAGGAAATATTAACTGAAGACTACTTTTTCTCCCACAGTAATAATATAAACAAGGTTTGGGTTTCAACTGCCTCGAGAGGTCTTTCTCTTTTAGCAAGTCCACAAAAACTGCCAAGACACCAACTATAATTTTTTGAGTAATGTCACTTTATTAAGGGACTTAAAAGAATCACATTCTCTAGTAGTCTTGGAACAATGCAAATGGTGAACAAAAGACAAAAATAGATATAATTCGTTCTGAAAAGCATGAACATCTGTAGAGAATGTGTTGCATTATTCCTAAGGACTCTTGCTTTTGAAAAAAAGCACATGTTCCATATATACAAGTGTCAGTGCAATAGCCAATAAAGCAATCAGTCAGAAATATAAAAATATCCTAGATACAAACTTAAAATAGATGTTTGAAGGCTGAGAATATCAGTATTCTGATATTTCTATATCTCAGGCGTATGATCACTGGGATGAGTTATTCTGATGAGGTAAGAGACAGTAGATGCTCTGTGATAACACAAAGCCATACATTTTTTTTCTGTAAGACACAAAAAAAAATAGAGCACCCAATGAAACTATAAGTCTTTGCTGCATGTGCCCACGGGAAGTGAAATCATAGTCTATAATCATTACTACATTCCTGCATCATTTATGTTTGCTGTCTTTGCCAACAGTTATACCAGCAAAAACTTGCTAATTCTCCCACTCTCCCCCAGCTGCAGTATAAACTGCATGTACTTTGCAGATACACCAAACTGACAACTACTTCAAACACAGACAAGATCTATAAATGTCCAAAAACCACTTAGTCATTCTTTCTTTTATTGGTTGCAGCTCTTTTCTGGCAGCAAGGACAGAAAGAGATTGCAAAGCTTGACAGCTGAACAGCCTCTCTGGAAGGGTTAGGGAGAGAACAGGGTGTGTCCTATTAGCTTTGCCCCAGGTGTTCCAGTGATGCCACTGAACTTAAATCTGAGCTGGTTGAGCAATAAAAATCACATTCCTCTTATTCACTCTATGCTTTGGGTGGAAGGAAGAACTAATTTGGGGCTACTGTTCCAAAAAAAAAACCAAAAAAAAAAAAAAAAAAAAAAAAAACCCCAAACCAACAATTGTTTGGTCAAACTTTCAGCTGGATGCTGTCTGTCTGCATCATGGTTCATCTTCTTTCCTTCAGCCATCTCTTTCACTATGACCCTCTAAGCTCTGCTGCTAAATTCTGCTTCCTATTTCTTCACTTTTCTAAGAAAATGGCAAAATGACAGGTAGACAGACAGCGTACTCTGTGTCTTTGTGGCAGAGCTGGGAGTGCCAGAAGAGTACAACAAACACAAACTTCTATTTAGGAGGGCAATGATTAAGAGTTAATTTCAAACTGTGTGTTAATCTCAGGCACTCCTCTATGGAAAAGCACAATGAATTATATACTCTCTAGTATAGCAATATTAATTTGAACAGGATATGATTTGTATTATTAAAAAAAAAAACCCACAAGAAGAGCGGGCACTTGTCTTCTTATGAAACTTGCCTTACCACTTGTAGCACACACATGCAGTGAAGCACATAGCAGTTGCCCGAACCCTTAAAAGATTTCTTAGCTTCATGTCCTAGATTCAAAAGCTTTCCCTTCAATTGTTTCATTTTTCATCATTCTTTTCTAAACCTCTTTTGTCTCAGGCAAATTCAGACAGCTGTGTGAGTTTGAAAATTGAAGCTTGTAACATCTGTAGTATGATGACACTTGACAAATTATTTCAGGTTTTCTTTCA
Organism: Tetrax tetrax; assembly: GCA_009806455.1. NCBI lineage: Eukaryota > Metazoa > Chordata > Aves > Otidiformes > Otididae > Tetrax > Tetrax tetrax. The sequence continues at coordinate 110,427 of WHYT01016630.1, read as the reverse complement.
GTTTCTGGAAGATGCTTTGCAGATGTCAAAGCCTCAAGTAACCATCATACTTCTCTCCTTAAGCCCAACGAACGTGGCATTCAACATTTGCAAATATTGAATTACTACTCACCACACCCCTGTAAGACAGGCTATTACCTCTCAAGTAAACAGGCAGGGAATGGAGGCACAGAATGACTAAGTGATTATTCCAACATCATGATACAAGTCTGGGAGAGTCAGGAGCTGAACCTGTATTTCCTGTGTCTCACTCTCCGGTTGTCTTTTTGTTCTCTGTTGCAGCCTTATTCTTTCCTGTAGAGGAAGACTGGAATCTCTTAAGAGTCTCTCACTGCTACTCTGGTTGACAGGCGATGTCGCCAATGAGACAAAAATTGTTGCATTCCCCACATCAGAAGGTGGAATAGTGTGACATCTGTTTGCTGGAAGAAATAGTAACCATACGAGTCCTTAAGAACATCAACATTTATTTAATATGATATAAAAGAAATGGGATATGAACATTCGTATTTGAACAATAATAAGTGGCTTCTTATACTTACATCGTATGTGCTCATTGTATAATATATACACAATGAACATAATTACATTTGTACACAAACTAAGTACTGGATTGAAAACCTGCTTATTGCTGTACACACCCTAACCCAACGAAGGAAAAGCCCAGTACCTCAAAATACCTACACTTCATTTTATTTAAGAAAAAAAGTAATCACTAACATTAATGTATACGTTGACAGAAGGGTGGCAGTAACTGCTGACATTGCAACCTGACCAAGAAATAATTACAGCAGAAACAGGACATATTTTACTAAGGATTAATAAAAATGGCACATTTTAAATATATCTATATGTATATATATATATAAACATTTTACAAAGAAAATGTTAAAACAATACATTGTAATGTTTAAAAAGTGTAAAACAAGGTTTAGTGGTGATATGTAAAATTAACCGAGTTATGCATCTAAAAGAAGCCAAAAAGTCAACTTATAGGATCTGTAATTAAAAGAACATTAAATTCTGGAGAACATCAAATAAAGTTCTGACTGTAGGCTGCGCGTTAAAAGGAGCCTTTTTTTTATGTGCACAAAAATCATAGCAGCAAGCTGGTATCAGGAGAACAATCTGAAGGTTGTTGAGTGTACATGTGGGCCATTTAAAGCTCTCTTGGAATAAACATTTTCCAGGAAGTGGTAAAATGATGCTCTGTGGCCAAAAGCATCAGAACTATGAATTTCATAGATTTAAAATATACTGTACAATATCTTCTCATATTTTCATAGGTCAGGTCCATACATCTTGGGCATGAATTGTTTCAACAGAAGCCATTAGTGCTGAAAAACAGACATAGATTAAATTACTCTATTTTAGCAACAACAGAATATGGTATAAAGCAACTCCTGGGATTCAACACAACAAGGAATTTCTGAGTTCATCCTAGCCGTACAGTTATCAGTGGTGAAGAACAAAATAAAGTATCTTAGAAAGCAGTTGTTTTCCAGAATCAATTTTCCTAACAAATAATACCGCTGTCAAGGTACATTGACAGCAAGAAGCAAAAGCAAGCTTTTTTCAAATTTACACAACTTTGTATTAAAATCTGTTTATTCTGAGAGTTTTATCCTGTTGTACCTGGCCATCTCCAAATGTTGTTCTTATAAAATTGCTAATTGCAAAGACCCTAATTGCTCTTACAAATGACAGGAACAGCTTGAAGAGAGATGCAGTATTATTCAGTTGCTATGCTGTAATGGCAGTGTAACTGTAAGGTGTTCTGAAGTTCAAATGCTCCACCTAGAGCTTGCTGTATTTTGGTAATCGCTGAAAGGACTTCTATAAACAGCTTTTAACGCTTCATTAGTAAAAATGTTTCTGAGCTTTGAATCCAGGTGCTGTATACAATTTCCTTATCCCTCCATTACTCAGTGTAAATGTAATGCTTAAAACCTAACAATGTTAGCGGTACACATCCAGATTCCTCTCTGCAAAGCAAGAGACATGACAAAGAAAGTAGCTTTGAGTTAATGGGTTTTTCCTTAGCCCTACAATATCCTGTGCCACCAATTTCCTAAGCCAAATTCCCCTGGCATCGTGCTAAGAGTATCATTTTACTAATTGACCATAAAAGCCAAATATAGGTATTACCTCATTATTCTCTGAAATCTACCATACATTTTCCAGATGTTGCCTGAAAAATTTGGTTGCATATGAACAGGGCTGATCCCACAGCTCTGAAGTTCCCTCTTCCGTATCGGATTTCTTGCACCTGAGAAACAGCGAGCTCTTGGACGTTAAAAGACCTATCTTTCTGCAAAGTGCAAAGCACTGGGATACTGGAACAACAGCCCCAGAAGGTAAGGGGCAGCAAATACTGCAGGCAAGCAGACTATGCTTCATACACCTCCCACGTATACTAGGCCCAGCTCACAGCTCAAAGTTGTTTTGGAGCTCCTAGGAAACAACCAACAGAGGCATCAAGCATGGCAAAGAAACATGGAGTGTACTTGCACGGAGTTGAATGCTTTTTCTCACTCAATTCAAATGCTAAACAGCCAAAACAGATGCATTTAAGTTCTGGAATCCTTTCATCATCACAGCAAGGCTTGCAAAAGCAGAACATTAGTTTTACAAGTGCCATCCCAGATGCACTGTTTTGTCCTAAGTAATTAAGGCCTACTTGTAGAATCGTACTTAACATGGAATCTTTATAGCTACAGTATTACCTATGAGGATACACTGTGCTGTGGGATGGCACGGCTTGGGGGTTAAGTTACAAAGCAGATCACGATACAAGTGCTTCACTTTTGCTAGTCCCATATTTAGCATAAATCAAAAAATGAATTTGCTGATCTGATCGTTGGAGCTGATGAGAAGAGCTGAAAGCAACTTAATTTCTGATGAAGCTACAGGTTGCTTCCCCTTTCAAGACAGGCATGCTGTGGCTACGGACAGAATTCAGCAGCACAGTTTCAATTTCACTACTGACCCAAAACTGAGTTAATGGGGTAATGTGTGACCTATTTACAAAGATGCATGATAAATGCATGTGTATTTATACAGTGAAACTGAAAAGCATTAACACAAAACAGTATTTCCAGAAAAAGCTGACTAGTTCCATTTATTTTTTTGTAACAAAACTTTTGAATAAAGTACAAAACTCCAAGCTAAATCTAATAATGACAGACCACATCCATCAGGAAGCCAGCAAGGCAGATGTCTTTACTGAACATGAAGAGTGTGTTTTCCACTCTCTCAAAAGAAGAAAAAGCTGAAAATTATTCCCTTTTTTTTTTTTTTAAGAATATAGTTTCCTACTCATAGTTTGTACAAGAAAGCTGTCCCTGATGAATAATAAGTCTAATTTTCCTAAGAAGAAAGCTTGGCAATAGAGAGTGGGACAGTAAATAAAAAACCCACATTTTTAGATCTCCTTATGGTAAATGACTGAAAACATCTCGATTTTCAAGTTTTCTTGATTTTAAAGCTTTTTCTTAAGTTACATTAGCTACGGCATTTTACATTATCATTGAAACAAAGCTCATTCTTTTAGTTGAAAGCTTATTTAAACAGGTACTTCCTGACAACAAAGAAATATGAGTTTATTTAAATGCTGGTAAAGTTCTGAAGCATTCACATTGGTAGCCTATTAATTTCTTTAAATACTTGTGTAAACAAACATGTTTACTTATATTTCCATTTCCATTCATTAAGGAGGTAACACTACAGGTAGGAACATGTAAATCTAGCCTAACTCATGCTTTCTAACTTGACTCCTAGAAGAAATCACCTACAAGGTGAATAGAAGGGAAGAGAAGACAAGGGAAGAGAAGCTGTGTAGGGCTATGTCTATAAAGAGACAAAAAAAATAGCTTTGTAATAGTTATATTTTTTTTACACCTCCATTTTTTCCCCTTCCTGTTTGTCATGCCCTAGTCATCTACGTCTTAAGCCATTAACTCTTAGGGCCATTAGACCATTCCTTCCTATGGACCACTAAGAGATCTAGCTCTAGTTGCCTGTTATGACTGAAGCGTCAAGATTCATTTGCACCTGAGCACTGACGCTCATACCTTAACTGGGTATCTGTTTTGTAATAGCTTAGGTCTCTCATGTAATTCAAAGGGCTGTTATCTTGCCAGTTGTGGAGAGTGTGCTTGATAAGCCAATTAGGCTTTTCTCTTTGTGCTTGGATAGAGAATATACAACTTGCATTTGTTTTGTTTTCTGGTTAGTTTATATTCAATATTGCAGATAACTTTTTCTTGCAAAGTATTAGAATCATAGAATCATAGAATAGTTTGGGTTGGAAGGGACCTTCAAAGGTCATCTAGTCCAACTCCCCTGCAAGAAGCAGGGACATCTCCAACCAGATCAGGTTGCTCAGAGCCTCATCCAACCTGGCATTGAATGTTTCCAGGGATGGGGCATCCACCACCTCTCTGGGCAACCTGTTCCAGTGTTCCACCACTCTCATTGTAAAAATTTTTTTTCCTAATGTCTAATCTAAATCTACCTCCCTCTATTTTAAAACAGGCCCTGCTGAAGAGTAGCCTATGGATGTTTCTCAGAAAAATAACTGGAATATATATATACTTAGGAAAATATTAGGAAAATGGCAGGGGGTGGGGGAAGACGTACTTCTCTGTAACTATACACACATGAAATGTGATCCTTCTGTGAGCTGTGTCTGTGTAGATGGAGCTGGTGACAATGACGATTCTGGTGAAGAAGGCAAACTTTTCACTGCAAGTCATACAGCAAGAATACAAGTTACAGAAGGCATGGTTTCAAGCCATAATAAATATAAGCTTGAAAATCATCATCCCAAGCCATAATAAACATAAGCAGAACCAAATGAAAGTTACACATATAAAGACTTAATCTGATCAGCACAACTTCAGGGGAGAGCATAGCTGTTCTCAAGAAAGGCCATTACTCAGGCCTATAAATGACTAGTAGAACACCAAAGGAACAAACAACAGACAAGAATGCTGATGTGTTATTTCTCTTGCAAAGAGATGGGGGGAAGTAAAATTTAACTAGTTGGGATACTCCCAGACCCACCTTTATATCCTAGCTCAGATTAACTAAGCATTTCTCATTCTGTTGAGCACTATAAAATGTATTTACAAGTTCTGGTTTTGATTATCGAGTCACAGAAAGGATTGCTGAATGCAGTACAAAGGTCACCTTTTATATCCATAAATTGAATCATTTGGCTTACTTAACCATTCCCACCACCAAATATCATAATAATGTCTTAAATTCTATCTTTTTCCTTCCTCCTTCTCTACACACTCCTCCCCTTTTTTTTTTTTGCAAACAATTTCGCTTTATTCCAACCTCCTCTTCTTGCAAAGTAGCACACTAGCAGTCATTTTACCAGCCAGCTAGCTTTTTATGTTTCTTCATCTTTTCTTACTTCTGAAAACATGACCAAACTGAGGTCTTTTACTTGCTAGTTCAAAATCTACTAGAAATATTGGAAACTCTCAAGGATTCCTCAATCTTGGGCATATCTGAGGCCATCCATTAGCAGGGAGGTATGGGTAAATAATCTATACTATCCAGGACTGAGGTGTTGATCTAGGGAAGGATTTTCTCCAAGCAACAACTATAGCATGACTCAAATTCTGGCAATAGTTATTTAATTCCCTGACTTAAATGCAACCATAACATCTACATTAAAACCTCAGAAAAATGGAATTTCTGCAGTTGTCCACTGGGAAACTTTTCTCTACATTATAAAACCATAAACTTGCATATAGACTAGCTCAGCACTTTCAATTCACAAGGGTTTCAGAGCATCAAAAGATATAATCAAAATGAAATAAAGTTTTACATATGTACTGTATAAGTTGTCCTTCAGTCAAACTCTTTTCCATACCTGCTGTTGCCTGATTTCCTTTTGAAGACTGTGCTGCTAATTCAAATGAAGGCATAACCTCTTCTTGTTCTTCAACACTAACTACTTCACTTTCTGCTGAGCTGGTTTTGGGTTTGTGGTTTATAACTGTGGTCACACTCTGCAAGCTGGTTAAAAAAAGCACAGCGTTTAGAACTCACTAACTTAATTTCAGGTGTTAACCACTAAGTATAGGAGTTACAATTTAATTTTCTTCTGTTAATACAAAAATGCTGCAACTTGCAAGTTTGTGTAATATAAATTAAGCATGTATTTTGAAACCCTGTTACCTTGTAAAGTTAGACTTAAAAAAAAAAAAAGTACTGGAAACTGAATTCCTTTCCTTTACATACTCATGCAGTTTTCTACTGTGCGATATCTGTTTTGCTGAAGGGTGCTGTGACAAAGTTATCACCTAATATAAGAACTCGCTTAGGATCTGCAGTGCAACTTACACTAATGTTATGAGTCATTAAAGAGGAATATCCAAGACAATATTGCTCTAATTCTGTGATGCTCAAAAATAGTAAACTAAAAGTTAACGCAGGAGATATAGAATAGGCTGTTCAGTCTGCTCCTAGATATCAGTGGTGAAGAGCTTGCTATGGAAGCTTTCGTAATAAACTGTTACAAAGCTTGAACTGACATTACTAAATATACTTTGTATCCCAGAGCAAGGATTATGAACATATTCTGTTTATAACTGGGGCAATACTTGAAAAAAAACATTGCTTCACCCGCAAACTCATCACCTCTTACTGAACTGCTGCAGTGGTTAGGTTTCTCACTAGATTTCTCTATATGTAAAGCACTCAAAACCACATAAATATACCTTATAAGTATTTACGATAGTATTTCATTAGTTGCTTGGTCCATTCAGCTAATAAATACAATGTGCAAGTTTAAAACAGCCTCTGAACATCTTGTTTGACTTTACCTTATATCACCATCATGTGTTTCTTCCAATTTACTTTTCTTTTCCATTTCTGCCTTCTCTTCATTACTCACTTCTTTTGACTCAGACACAACATGTGCATCTGATAATAGTTCATCAGTTTTTGTCAGCTATAAAAACATTGAAATAATGAAACAAAAAGCTGTAACGCATACTAAGTGGCAGATAAGAAATACAGTATCAGGAAACAGTTTTATTAACAGACAAATTTTGCCATCATGTATACTTCGTAACTCAGAATTACGTAACTTAAGAAATTTTTATCAATACCATTCAGGTTAATAGAGTTATCCCGAAACTTAGACCAGAACCAATGGGAAAGGCTTGGCCTAATAACTTCCAGAACTTAACTCTTTGGATTGCAGCCTGCCTTTTTTCTTCATGTTATGCCTCTCTCCACAATGCCAACAGAGATTCCAGCTACTGGAATATATTGCTGATAAGCCTCAACACTGCTCTTAAAGATCTGATTAGATACAACCAAAATAAGTGTATTACATAATTTTCCTTTAAAAGATTTGCATACTCAAAGCAACAGATTCTCAAGAGAAACTGATTTTCAAGAATAACAACAGATGTTAATTATTTGATTTTATACCATTCTCCATCAGACATATGTTTAAAAAAGCTAAATAAAAATAAGAAAACAAAAGATAAATGAGTAGGAAAAGGAAAAGCAAAGAATGATTAAAGAATATGGATAGAAAAGAAGAAAAAACCTCTACACAAAATTAAAAAAAAAATAAACTATAAGCAGGATATGATTATGTAAAACAATTCCAGTAATCTATTTTTCACAGTCAGTCCATTTTTGTTGAGTGTTCAGGGCACTTTAGTAACAGAAACACCAAGATAACTCACTGACAAGTGAGTCAGACTATTTCAAGACATAAGTCAATCCAGTGACCAAGTAGCACAAACTATTGTTACTGCCCACCCTCATGTATAAATTGTTGTATCAGCTTTATTCTGCTTCCTGTAAGCTATTTGATGCACTATAGCCAACCAAAGAAAAAATAACAGGTGTATTAAATGATTGTCAAAAATGACACCAGGATATCCTAAGAAATGAGAAGATCAATGATTATTTAAAGTTGCATTAGTATCACTTTTGTTTCCAAAGAAGTAAAAACCATAATTTTTTAATTTTCCAGTCAATCAAGACAGTAACAGATGAAGTTAAGTAAAATTAAATTCAGGAAGACCATAGACAAGAAAATTCAGTGTCTCAACCATAAACAGATCTGATACAATTTTGTGGTTCTCTGTACAATATTTATCACAAAATCATAGAATGGTTAGAGTTGGAAGGGACCTTTAAAGGTCATGTAGTCCAACCCCCCTGCAAGAAGCAGGGACATCCCTGGCTAGATCAGGTTGCTCAGAGCCTCATCCAGCCTGGCCTTGAACGTTTCCAGGGATGGGGCATCCACCATTTCTCTGGGCAGCCTGTTTCAGTGTTCCACCACCCTCATGGTAAAAAAATTTTTTCCTAATATCTAATCTAAATCTACCTCCCTCCATTTTAAAACCATTGCCCTTAGTCCTGTCACAACAGGCCCTACTGAAGAGTCTCTCCCCGTCTTTCTTGTATATTTGTTATATCCAAAAAGGTATCTTAAGCTTCCAAGCAAAAACAACTGTCTCAGTTTCTCATACTCTACTGTCTGTGGCTCAAAGTATTTTTCTACTGCAAGACTGGCTGATTAACAGTTCCATAAGGGACAGTTTAGTACCTCTTTAATCAAACTTGAATTATATCCTTCTTCTCCATCATGTTTTAGTTCCGCTATTTCTTCTCCAGGACTTTCATTATTTTGTTTCAAATTATTTTCTTTACTGGTGCTCTCCAATTCCTTCATGTTACTAGATACAGTATCATCCTTTTTTCGATTCTGTGGAACAAAACTTATATATAGTCATATTCTTACAAAACATCACTGTCTTAGTTCAGATTCTTGTGCTGTTCTCTGACTGTGATTAAAAATAAAACAAAACCCTGAAGTATACCACATTGAAATAAGGAAAATGGAAATTGTTAAGGACTTAGAATTTTCTTATTTTTGTACCTTTCAAAATAGCTCAGCCTGTCTTAATTTTTTCTCTGTAAGATTACTGTACTTTCTGTGTGTGTCCCCCCCGATCCAATCTCCAGCATTTTGATTAGTCACCTTTATCTTCTGAAATTTAATTCATATTTAGCTCTGTCACACACAGGCTTAGTAGAATTCTTTCTTGCATTCATAAGCATTGATTTATTTTAAATAGCTTTTCCTCGTCAAAAAAAAAAAAAAAAAAAAAAAGGTAAAAATCTGCTCCCAGTACAAAATTCTCAGTGCACCTGTGTGTACTTTCTCCAATTATCTTGGGTATCTTCCAAGCCTATGCTGTTAATTGATTTAACAGAGGACAACATAGCATCTGATAATGGCATAGGATATTACTTATTCCTTAAAAAAAAAAAAATCTCCATTGCACAGAGAATAACTTAATATAAAAAGGCGACTTAAGATTGTTAACTGTTAACATCATATTGGCAGAGTAGCAAACTGAACTGAAGTGAGGTTCATATAACTCTTATCAAACTAAGTACTTGGGCTGAGAAAAATAGGAGCCATGAAAGCAGTAAATCTTGTGGCTGAACTCCTGTGATATAGGACATGCACACCGTTATGAGGAAATTCCACATAAGTTAGTTCACAAATCAGTCTCTTTACTTTCCTAACTAAAGTATGCATCCTCATCATACACTTGTCCCAAACAATAACAATTGTGAAGTAACTTCCTTTTGTATTTTGGTAATCACTTAAAAATTACACAGTATGCTGTTTGTAAAATCCTTTTTCCCCTCCAATTCTTAAATAACCAAACCCCAGTTGAAAAGACTTCCACCAGTTAATGCCATTGAACCATTTTTTTTCTGTAGAAAAATCAATAGGCATTGAAACTGTGCTTTTAAAAATAAAAGCTATTACTGCAGTGCAATACCTCATCTTGGGGCTTTTTGCCAAATAGCGTTGTGGAAGAAGTCAAGCTGTGATAGAAAAAGTGATTTTGTAGCACGGACTACTGGCTAAATATTCAATGCAGACACGTTCTCACTTATTCTATAAATTTCTTATCCACATAGCACCGATTTCACTTAGGAGACTGAAGAACGTGCTGACACGAACAACACTTTTGAGTTCTGTATAGTAAGTAGTGCTGGCACAGAGGATTTGGGTGCGTCCCCCACTTCGCTCCCAATGTGCTGGCTAACCAGGTATGACACATATGCGACTGCAATTTCCTCACCCTGAGGTATGAAATGATACCATAGGGAAGTGGTAAAGCTCAAACACCTCTGTAAAAACTGCAAAAAGAAACTTCTGCAGAGCTTTGCTTTGCGCATCATCTTCTTGAGAAAGGCAGTGTTAATCACACAAATATTTGTGGGAGCCTCCTTCATAAATAGCATTCATGATGTCAGCCCAAATACAGGTGCTCTAATGTAAAGGCAAAACTGGAATTCAGTGTTTTCTGGGGATCTAATGTTGTCGAAGGAAAAAAAGTAACTTTTGTATAGCTCTGAAGGCAGTTTAGCATGCTCAGAGGAAAAAGAAAAAAACAAAAAACGTAAAACTCAGTTGGAAATAGACGATTTCTTAACAGTGCAATGCATTTAATCTGGTTTTGGAAAATCAGATGTTAAAATGCACACAAAACATAGAAGGTGGCATTTCCACATCAGTGTAAAAAATATAAAATTAAAATCAAAACCCACTCTGACTGGAGGAAAAAAGTATGCCAGAAGATAAGAAAGGAAAAGGAAAAAAAAAACAAAAACAAAAACCAAAAACCATTAAGCTATTGAACAAGAAAAATTAATTCTTACCAGTTAGAAAGTAGTAGGCTGTCTAACATCCACTACCCTTAATCTACTTGATATTTTTGTCCTGAAGTCATGTGGTGTATTTTTGTTTGTTAGTTTAGGTCTGGGCTTGGGTTTTTTTTTGGTTTGTTTGTTCTCTTTTCTTTTTTTTTTTTTAGATATATATTCAGGATGGTATTTCCTGGTTAATAACAAGCAGTTATATCTTCCTCCTCTCCCCACCCTTAACCACTTAATAAACTCACTTCTTTTCTTTAACTCTTTAAGAATAACTGAAAAAAAAAAGTGAGAGCGCTATTTTTATGTATTTATGGGCTCAAAAGTCACAGCAAAAGATCACTAGTTAAGAACTATCATCATTAATATACATTCCTACCTAAAAATGTTATAGATGTTTGAATATATTATATGGCAGAAAAATCTTTATAATTTATACATCAACTGAATCATGATTCTCCCTGATACTACTTTTAGTTATAAAGCTTGCAATTTCATGTTGTTTGCTAAATTTGACAAAAAAAAAAAAAACCCCTGCTAATAAACATCACGACGCATAATCAAACATATGCAGATTTGAACTATTCAATTTCCAAAAAGACAAAGAAGCGACTTCTACTGTCATTAGGTATAAGCATTGTCATATCCCTCTCTCTTGTGTCTGGCAGAGAATGTGACTGTTACTCTATACAAACTGTCTCAAATAGACATGTATAGTATAATGTGATTTTGGAAAAAGAACAATTTTGTAACTTTATTTTTTTTATTTCAACACCTTGTAGTTTTTGAATAACACTGGACCCACCTGTGCCAATTTGAATGGATTATCTCTGACAAATGGCAGACTCTGTGAAGGAGACTGGTCTGAAACACCAATAATACTGAGTCCTTTTCTCTTCTCTCTCAGGCAAGCTTGTTGGTGTCTCTTTATTCTTTCCATCTGTTCCTCCACAGTCATTCGAGGCCGTGTGCTTTCTGCAAGGCACAGCTGCTCCACTGCACTTCTTGGTCTTTCCTTAAATGGAAGAACATACATATATTTGTTTTTAAAAAGCAAGATTCTCAACTGTTTAGCTCATCAGAAAAGATCTCCTAATGATTTACCACAAAGCAGAGAAACAGTGGGCAAGTAAAGATCTCTTAAGTATGTGAAGAAAGTACAAGAACCAATTTTTAATAAACGAACACCGAAATTCAAAATAAAAGGAAGGAATTAATTGGGTTTTTTTGAACAGTGACATTACCACCATAAATGCTAGACATTAAGAAAATGGGTAGATGCTCTCTCAAAGCCATCCTATCAAGTTGAAACAATTTACCAGACATTATACAGGTAAACACAAGTTACTTGACTGAGACAGAAACATAATTGAAATTTAATGATCCAGGACATTTGTACTAGTTGATCTAATAGTGATTTCTGCCTTTTTATTTCAAGAAAAACTAGAGCTGAATATAATTCAATGCCAAGTGCAGGCTGAAACAAACTGAAATGGCCTCAAGTTGTGCCATGGGAGGCTTAGACTGGGTATTAAGAAATATTTTTTAACTGAAAGGGTTGTCAAGCATTGGAACAGGCTGCTCAGGGAAGTGGTTGAGTCACCATCCCTGGAGGCATTTAAAAGAGGTGTAGATGTGGCGCTTAGGGACATGGTTTAGTGGTGGACTTGGCATTGCTAGATTTACGGTTGGACTCGATCACCCTAAAGGTCTTTTCCAACCTGAACGATTCTATGAATTTATCGTCACTTAAGAATTTGCAATTCTAAGCACTATATTATTCCCAAAATAAAAGCCATCTCTTTACCTACTCTGTTCTTGAAATTCACTTCTATTCAGATAAATCTGTACTTTTTATGACAGAAAAAAAAAAAATTACTTTGAGCTAACCAGCTGCATTCAGTACATACACAGTAACTGATTTCACTTCTGAAAAGTGATATTCTTTCTCCAGGCAACATCCTGTGAGTTTCTCTCTCCTCTCCTGTTCTTCCTGCAACTTTTCCTTTTCTATTAATGCTGTAGCTAAGGCAAAACTTTTCCCCTCTTTTGCCTGAACTGACTGTAAACCTGTCTTTAACCCAGAGACTCTAGGATTCTCTAATCTGAAATTCCAGGCTTATTACCCACATATTGCTTACAGTGTCCTTATTCTCTAGCCACGTTAGTTTTTTCCCCAAATAATTTTAGTAATAAAATAAATAAAAACAATGTTTGTTATACAATGGCTGTTAAATTGCCCCAGAAGCCAAATAAAAGTCCTTCAAAAGTTTTAACCTAAAAAGGACCGCTTCCTGTCCTTTCAACTCAAGCCTGAACTTCAGTAGCTTAGTAGATTTGTCATTACCATTTAGTTCTTGCTCAGCTTGAGTGTAATGATATCTCTATGCAGTTTAACATACAAAACTTTTCTGATTTTGTCATTCTTTCTACAGTTGTCTCCACTAACCCAGTATATCATATTTTCATAGCAGTTAATTTTCCGTAAAGAAGTTTAAAAATATAACTAAAACTTTTGATGTAGCTACAGAAATTATAATCATAGAATGGTTTGGGTTGGAAGGGATCTTAAAGATCAAGTAGTTCCAATGCCTCCTCCATGGGCTAGACAAGGTTGCTCAAAGCCTCATCCAACCTGGTCTTGAACACTTCCGCGTATGGGGCATCCACAGCTTCTCTGGGCAACGTGTTCCATGCCTCACCACACTCACAGTAAAGAATTTTTTCCTTATGTCCAATCTAAACTTACACTCTTTCAGTTTAAAGCCATTACCCCTTGTTCTATCACTGCAGTGATAGGGGCTCTTTTTTGTCAAAAGCCCCTCCCCTAGTTTTCTTGTAAGCCCCCTTTAGGTACTGTAAGGCCACAATAAGGTCTCCCTAGAGCCTTCTCTTCTCCAGGCTGAACAGCCCCAACTCTCTCAGCCTGCCCTCATAGGAGAGGTGCTCCAGCCCTCTGATCATCTTCATGGCCCTCCTAATTAAGCTCAGAAATGAACACATCATGCTCCAAGGTTATTTTAAAGTACCGTTCTTAGATCTATCTTCTTATTCTTCCTCAAAGTGACATAGGATGCTATTGTTGAAGACTCTGGCGTTGGTGATTTTGTTCTGGGTGGTACAACTCCCACAGGAAAATGTGAGCCTGCAAAAGAGTAAAGTAATATACTAAGTGCTATGCAAAATATTGCCAAACCAGTTTATTGTTTTCTAGAAAATACATGTTGTCAGCCTTGGAAACAATTTTTCAAAAGACAACCAAGATCTTAATGCCTAACTATCATGTCTGTTAAGATATGCAGGCAGATGACTAGCCCCCTGGCCTGAGGTTTAGCTAACTGAATAGGACATGGGAAACTACTGCACATGGGAGGAGAAATAGCTGGATATAAAAATATAAACATAAAAAAATTGTCTGAAAGAAACAGACAAAAGTTTGATAGTGCCATGTGGAACGGCTAGATTTCACAGATGGTTTATGGGGAATTATGTGAAAGATGGACAGACTTCACAGATAGTTGGATGGCCATACTGAGGACTTTGAGTGGAACAGAGGTTGCAAGGCTAGCAGAGTGCCTAGGTAGCTGAATCAGTGCTACCAGTTATGGCCAAGCTTATCTAAATGATGGTCTTGAAGACATAAAATTTAGCAAAAGTGACTCCAAGGAACAAAAAAGTAATTATGGGTGGGTTGTTTACTTGGGAGGAAACAAAGGCTGCAACAGGGGTGGGGCAAGGAGGGTGGGAAAGAAAAGGCATGGAACAAGAGAGAGGAGGGGGAACAAAAGGGGCCAGCTTTGCATAAACAAGCCATTTGTCAGAATACTTGTTTGACCACGGCCCATGCCTTAGTGTTGCAGTCTGTCCTATCTAAACTTTATTCTTAAGTATTTTCCATGTGAGTATGCTTTCCCTTCAGTGTAAGAAAGCGTGAGAGATGCTAGTGATCTTCAAGCAGGAAGCTGTCTGGGGGACAAAGACAGAAAAGACTGCAGGTCCATGGGTTGGCTACCAGAGGGACTCTAAGTCTAGACCTGCTACCCAGGAGAACCTTTTGTCTGTGAGATGCTAATGAACTTAAGACAAGACTAGATGGCAAGCAGAATACAGGCTGTGGGAGCCAGCTGTCCAAGAGACCTTAGGTCTAGGATTTAGATATGGAGAGGCCAGAGGTACTGAGAGTTGACTGATGGAGATACCACAGATCTGGCCAGCTCTTGGAGGGACTCATTGTGCGTGCACACACGTGTGCTCATGTCCATACGCGCATAAGCTCAGCCAGCAAGCTTTGAGCCCCGCATCTCGCTGTTCTTAGGGACAGGGAGCTGCAGCAGCCAGGCTCTGTCTGGTCAGGAGCTGAGGATATTCTGTGTCCTGACAGTTCACTACAATGTTCACTACATTCAGCCTTTCATAACAATCCACCACTAGTTTTTCTGCTCAGAGAAGCCCTGCCAAAATGTAATTAAGCTGGTAGAAAACTGAACTAAATTAAAATTTACCAAAATACACAGATATAATTAAATACCATATGCCTCATTTTTACTTCTATACATGCAGGAAATCAAACTACTAAAACTAGTTTCCTCACTGGTTTTGCCTAAAAATAGATATAATGTCTTTTCTGATAGCCAAAGAATTTCTCTTTTTTTTT
>WHYT01016630.1:67953-90122 GCA_009806455.1 Tetrax tetrax | reverse complement strand
GCAAAAAAAACCCCCAACAACAACAACAAAAAAAAAAACAACAAAAAAAACCCAACAGACAGACCACTCAGTGATTATAGTGAAAAGATAACTTCCATCTGCCTTTGACAAAAATACAAGTAAAAGACAACCGAGTTTTTTTTGAACATTACTGAAAAATAACCAAAGACAACCCAATTAAGAATGTGAACATGAAGATAATCATTTAACACTTCATTGAGTTTTACTGGCAAGAGCATTTACTTACTGCAGTAGCTCGCGATACTTCTCGACAAGTGCTAAGTAGTCCGTTCTGTAAGTCATCTCTCTGTAAGACTACATTTTGTATGGCTGCGGGATTATCTGCATTCATTTCTATCTCCTGACTTGCTGACAGCAAAGCTTGCTCAAGCGTGTACTATTATAATAAAAAGAATTATTTTTAATGTTCTGCATCATTGGGCTGATTTTCATTTTATTTCAGTTACCAATGTTCTGATAATAAGCATGTAAAATAACATCCACTTTAGGTAATAAATACAATTGTCCTACTTTCTCCTTGTGTAGCTGTTGAAGCTTCTCCTCCAGTGCTTGTACAACTTTATCTTGTTCACATAAACGGCTAAGCTTAGCCTAGTATATAACAGAATACGATCACAATTAGGATTTAATTTTTAACATCTTCAGTAATCAAAATATAATGTCATCAAGTCATTACATGAATCTATATAAAAGGTTATTGCCACAAAATATGAATTCCAAAATTATTAAAACATCAGTCTTGCATTTTCAAATTAACCTTAAGAAACTCTATTAAGATACTATGAAATAAGTGTTATTATAGCTTGAAACAGCATGGCTCAAAACATGTGATTTATTACTCTACAGCTAAACATTTACAACTTAATAAGAGGCATTAAATACTATTTTAATTTACGTATTCTTCAGTATTATAAAGAATGTTGTATACATTCACAGTCTTTCCCATGGTTTATTTCAGGTGGTAGTTTTTAATAGTTAGTTACTAGTACTATCCATGCTCTGCTCTGTTCTAGCTCCAGTCTAGGCTTGACTATGACGAAACCTGTTCCACTCCAGCTCCACTTCGAGTAAATAACTGTTCAGTGCACTCTAACCAATTTGAAACAGTTTAGTTTATTTGAACAATCTCTTCCATTCAGTTTGTGCTGCTTTGACTTTTTAACTCTAAGATAACACTAGAAGTCCTGCTTTCTTTTGTACTCTTAAATTAACATCCCTTAAATAATTCTGTCTAGTCTTAGTTGCATTGTGTAAGAATGACTAGACATGAATATTTTTACACCAAGCCCCTTTTCTTTCGTAACTAGCAAACCAATACTCTGAATGGTAACTAACCATGCCAAATTTCAGTTTTGGAGTATTGGTCATATTTCCTGAGAAATTACATCTCTCATGCTTATAACTGAAGTACAGCTACAGAGTTTTCCCTTCCAGTAATTAATTCCTTTCTAGAAGCAATTCACCTTTGAACAGATATAATAATTGAAATTTCAGCCTAAAATGTAATATTTCCTGCAAGTTAGAAGCTTATTACAAAGAGTCTTATGCCCTTCAATTTCAGAAAGCAATTTCTGTGGGTAATCACTTATATGAACTGTGTTTAAAACCCAAAAGTTAAGGGGGAAATTATTATCAAAATAAAGACACAAATACCAGCATTTCCAAGGAAGAAGAAATACAAATGACTTACATCAATATCCAGCTCTTCAGTTCTATATTTGTATAGTGTACCCCTACATTCTTCTTGTGTTAACTATAAGGAAGAACAATATTGCCATAAAACAACTTAAATGGACTATGAAAATGAAACTACTGTTCAGCTTAAGAGTCTTAATACAGAAATCAGCTTTCGCTCGCAAGTCAAACATACCACATTGAACAATGTATTTTTAGCCAATATATATTAATGAAGTACATGGAATGTCAAGCAGGCTGTCAGTATAAAGTTGCATTAACTTAAAAGGCTGTGTTTCTAATGCAAACTAGGTTTTTAAAGATGTACAACTAGCTCAATCAAACATGGATTAGGTAGGAAGATGAAACTGCCAGAGTACACCTAGACACAGTTAGACATCATTATGTAAATTTTCCTATGTACATCCTAAATACAGGATGCTCATTCTACTTGGAATTAACCCTTCTAGGCCCACTAAGGTCAAGTGTATTCACAAGGAGGATATTCTGATGTGAATCTGAAATCAGAACAGAATGACCTAAGTATACAAAATATGTGTAAAGTATCTTATTGCAGACATATGCCCAGTAAATGCCACCAAATACTTTGCTATCTACTTTTTTTTGTATGGATTCCCTCCCCTCCAACAGAGTATTACCAGAAATGCCTTGAATGGAAGGTCTTCTATTTTATCTTTAGACGTAGGCAAACTTGCCTCCTCATGCCAGTCAGCATGTAAGGTATCCTCAAACTACTTTGACACAACTCCTCACAGTAAGTTCTTAACTCTTTCAATCTCTGAACTGACTAGTAACAAGATTTTCAAATATTTTACATGAAGAAAGGCAGCTCCCCATTTTAGAATGGGTTGTCACGTACAGCAACTTCATAATGTCCTATACAGCAAGTATCAGCATAACACTAACCACCTTTGTATTCCGTCAAACAATTAAAAACATGTGTGCATTGAGTCCAAACATAGATGCTTTCCTTTCATGTATCTGTTATAATTAGGTGATCATGACTTAAGAGTGCAAGAAAGACTATAAAAACACAAGTCCATGTTAAAGGACACTTATAAATAAAAGGACTAGGGAAGGGTTAATCAGACAAGCATTCCAAACATACAGTAAATCTTCAACACACTTCAGTGTTTCATTCAAGACATTATGTCCACATACCTCATGCAAATGCACCTGGTGACAATTTAGAAGTATGTATGTGTATTAAAACCACACACTAACTTTCTTTGAAATGGACATTTTATGAAAATGAGTGTTAGAATATGAAAAAAGCCACAGCACTTTTGCACCTCATGAATGTCACAAAAATTTATTTATATAAACTCCTACTATTGTAGAGTTGTGGTTTTTAACTGTTGATTTTATCACAATGAGAAAAAAATGAGGAATGGAAATATTTAACCAAAAAAACTCATAAACATGGCCAAAGGTCTTTAACTTACAGAGAAAACCTAGTTATATTTCACAACAGAAAGTTTCTACAAAAGAAGGATTATACACTATTAGATAAATATATCTTCCCAAGACACTGCTCAGCATTTTATATAGTTTGTCTGCAAAAACAATGTTATTTTTTCAAGCTAGTTTTTTTTTATACTTTAAGTTTTAAAAAAGATTATTTTTTTTTTGCATTTCAACCTTAATTATAGCCAATTTTAAAATAGCTTGACAGTTCAGCATCCTTTTCCCTACCTACCTCCTAAGAGGAATACACTTTAAGTATTCAGAAAACAGAAACATTTTCAAAGAACACTATACACATGCTAATTCTTCTTATTAAAATCCTATCACACGTTTTCCATTGCTGCCAACTTCTTGCTTTTGTCAGTGGTACTAGTTTCCTACAACAGGCACTGCTGGAGAGCTACTTAATTTCACCGTTTCTACTGCAACATTTTACATAGTGCAAAAACTCTAAAAATATGAGGAAGTAATCAATCTCTGAAAACCAATAGCTTCTCTTTCCACAGAACATCTGTAAATCAGGTTAAGGCAAAAAGCGTAGCATGGTATTGCATCCTACTGGAATTACGAGAGAAATTGCAGTAGACAAAATGCAATTACACATTACAAGCAAGGTTAACAACCTCATAACCCTAGAAAATGCATTATGAGAGGTCCAACGATCAAGTTATCAAAATGTATCTTATGTCACGTTCAACAAACGCCTCTCGTTCCTGAAATACTTTACCAGGGCAGTAATTTCAGAGAAAGAGTGCCACCTACTGAACCACTGGCATGACTTGCTGCTGACTTCCACACTTTTCCTCGACATTTGCCTACTCCAATACAAAAAAGTCAATTCCTTTTAACATGGTGAAATACACCGCACAGCTCCCAAATGTTAAGGAGCAGCACCCCGAATACCTAGAAATATAACTTATAATTTTTGAAAGGTAAACTGCACACAGAGTTTGGCCAAAGATGTATCTTACATGTGAAAAGGTAAAGTGAGCTTAAGTGAGATCTCCATCTTACGTTAGAAATAATTTATCATCTACTTCACAGTCCCACCGTACAGTTCCTATCTCCATCAAATGCCAGTATGAGATGAATCACAGAAGTGGATAAATCCAGCACAATGGATGTGATATAAGTAGTCCTTAGAGGGAAATTTCTTCTCAAATAAATGTAGATTAGGCAAATCTCTCTCTTGAGACATCAGAGGTTAAACCTATTTAAGCAGCCAATATTAAAAACATTTAAGTGACAGTACTATTTCATTACCTTATAAGCTATTTTCAGATTCCACTAACCATTTTGATTCAATAAATATATGCCAGGAAATTTCACACCCTGAGAGCACAGTAAGCACTCTGCAAGATTACCACACTTAGGAAATTGAAACAGGACAATCTAGGACATTTTGTGGGGAGTACTAGGTTAAATGGGACTTCAAAGAGGCTTTTTTTTTTTACTTTTTCTTTTTTAAAGTACTTCTTACTATGAGGAAGCAAGGGCAAATTGGTATTTACCCCACAGTAAGCAAGGTTCTCCTCTAATTTTGCATAATGCGACAGATAACATTTAAAATACAAATTGGAAATAAAAGAATTTTAGTTCAAATACAATCGTCTCATGTGTTCATAATGAAACCTGAAAAATATTTCTAGGTACAAATCTCAAAATCTAATATGCACAACAGTTTAAATGTATGCAGCTGCTATATTAATAATAATAATTATGAAGTATGTCATAAACAAGATCTCCCTACCCTTCTAGTAGTAAAAAATGAAGGACTATTTTTATACATTTTTAATATATTAAGAACAATTATGCAAGCAAAGACTTGGATGTTAGCTTGTTGTACTCAGATTTTCATTTTTCTCTCTTAGGAACTGAGGATAATTCTACATTTTAAAATCAGCATATATTGCTTTAGAAAACAAGATTAACACTCTTCACCTAGCATTAGAAAGAAACAAAAAACCCCGAAGTAGAAATGGGCCCAGGCTGTGAAAAGCCTGTTTTTCCAGTGATTTTCCAGCCGTTTTCCGGTGATTCCATATGGAATCGCTGCCCTGGCTTATACCTGCAAATTTACAGAACAGTCTGTAGAGCAGACTGATGTAGAGTCAAAGTGATTTAAGTAACTGTGAAGATGTAACAAACCACAACAAAAAGGTCTCCTAAATAACACAATTGAAATAGTATATATTTTAGCTATTTTACTAAAGAACCGTTAATCATTTCAAACAAACACGAAGCAAGACATCTTAGTTTTTAATTAACTACAGGCTTTTCTTGCTTTCCTTTGCTTAACACAGCTCAGTCATAAAACTGAACTGAATAAACTGAAGCAAAGAAAGATCCTTTTCTCTACCCAAAGGAGTGGTTACGGTCACCAGAAACTAGTTTATCATCTTGACAACAAAACAGGTTTCAGTCACTTACACAGAGGCTTCTCTCAATTGTTTATATTTCTTTACAACTGCAGTGAGAAAGATGACTGGTAAAACAAATTTATTTTATTTGAATAAAAAATTGTATGTTGTTTAAAATTTAAATAATTTGCCAGAATCTTAAATAGGTTTTGCATTACAGAAGTTTAGAAGATTATTTTAGGCAGTGAAATTCTGAGTGTATTTTTCTCCTTTCCTGACAGTCAGTTAATACAGTATTTTGTATAGGAAACTTCATCTGTGAAAGCAGAAGGTCTTGCTATTCTCCAGTTTATGCACTACATGGGTTTTTCTGCACAGCCTGCCAACACATCACAAACACTCTGACCTGAAGGGACCACATCTCTAGTGACAAAAGGTTACTCAAGCCTCACAACCTGTTAGATTCACTTTTTTTTTTGACAAGAATGTCAAAAAAGGTGCTTATTCAGTGTGAAATACGAAGCAGCAGGTATGTCTACAAGGTGAAGGGAGTGCTGTGTAGCGTAGCTTTGTCAAGATAGCACTCTGAAATGTACTGGTATACCGACAGAAGTGGGCAGAGTAGCCCAGGCACAGCTGTACCTCAAACAGGTCAATATTAAAAGCTGAGCCTGTTTACCCTGACACATCCAAAGCACCTCTGTTCATTTTATGCATGTTGACTTACTTGTCTTACTTAATCTATTACAGAAAATTAATTTGTTTTTAAAAAAATCATAACAGCTAGGATTATTTTTAAAAAAGCCAACAAACCCCAATTTCATTTAGGGCATGAGGGCACCTTACTTCTCCCATTCTGCCAAATAGTTCCTTCAGGTTCCATGTTAAAGCTCCTGTTTTGCACATAGGACCACACATTAGATGATCCTGAAATCAAAATCACTCGCAACCTGGAGTGAAAGCTGAGATTTTTCTTACAATGTGGAGTTGACTTCCAAAAAAATGAAACATGAAAGTAAGCTACAGTGTTTTTTAGAAACATAGTAAAGCATTTATCACTAATAAATAACTGTGTTACATGGCAGAATGTCTCATTTTCTTCAACCTATGCAACCTTTCTATGTCATTTTGCTCACAAGGGCACATATGCAAGCGTAAGGGAACTGGTCAGATATTGCCTTCTGACTGGCAGCCAGAATTGCACACCTCATCTGCTGCAAAATACTATAGTCATTTAAGAGCAACATCTAGTTGCTCTAGTTGAGACTAGAAACTTCTTAAACATTCCCTGATGTGACAGGAGCTATTCAGTTAAGCCTCGGTATTCCTAAGACACTGCAGTGCCAATGGATATGTATTGGCCATGCTCATAAGTTAATGCAGGTCTCAACTCCCAGACAATATTTCCATTCACATTTCTGATTCTTCTTCCATCTCACCATTTACAACCATCGCTAGGTACTCTGTAAGCGTGCATGGTTAAATCTGCTGTGACTTTATGAACAGACACTGCCTTTTGGATTTACAGTCCCCAGATCAAAGTAATTTTGATCTTCCCTTTCTTCAGCGGCTAAATGCTTGGTAGGTGCAAACAAAAACTTGTAAATCCACTTCCTAGAACAAAACAAAATTGCCAGAAATGACCAGGTAAACACCACTCACATGCTTTTGTAGTGGTCAAAAGAAAGATGCACCTTTGAACACTAATTGCAGATAATCATGCTAAGACAAATGTTGGAAGCTTATTGGAAGTTTTATGAATTTACTGGACACCTGCATCAAACATCAACTAATTAGATCATCTAGACAGAAAAAGGTATTCAAAAAGGGTACATTTAGTACTTGACAACAAAAACGCAGCAAAAGCCATGCTAACGATATTGCAGCATTTTAGAAAGCATGGATGACTTGTGGTTTTCCAAAGCAAATAAGAGAAACACCGATGTTATGAATAAATCTGAGGAACAACCAAAACTGTCACTAAGGAAAATTTTCGCAGATGATAAAGCAATTTCATTCACTATCCAAGACCTTACTTGCTGGTACAGTTGCGGTCTTAGCGCCGAGTTCTCAATCATAGTGTGAACCATGGTGATTAAAGGTTCATTCTCTTTCATCTATTTCAAATCAGGAGGAGCATACAGCAAACATCAGTTTACAGCATGGCTAGATTTGAAAGACGACACTGTAAAATATAGCCTCTACTTTAATTTTTTCTAGTAATGCAGTAGATTACATTTTATCCCATGCTTTTTATATATTCCACCATTCAGTAATATCAATATCTGAAAAGCTTAATAATATCAAACAAATGTATCAAAACCACATAAACACTCAAAACCAATGTAATATTTATTCACCAACACTCTCCCCTTTTTCAAAATAGAAATACTTAAAATAAGCCCAAGTTTGCACAATATTGAAATGAAAAGTGTTATCAGATTATGCAACAGAAAGACTCAAATCTTCATCAGAAAACCTTTTAAATTATAGATTTAATAACTCAATGTACATCAAAAAAATATAAGCACTCCCAGCCTCTGAATATGGAAGCAAGGTTTAGACTTCTGTTCACGTATCACTAAATGGCTTTATATACTGCACTGGTTTATATACTTGGGAACTTTGAATCGTTACTCATTATATCTATCCATGCCCCACTATTCCAGAACTGTCAGACATTTTCTATAATGATTAGTGTTTACTGACATGTGTGCAAGCATCAAATTTACCTTGATTTTTACAGTAAAAATTGCATACATTTAGTATTTCAGAAAAGCATGCAACACAGAAAATAGTATGGGATTTTTTTTTTGTTTTAAAAAGCAGACTTCCCTAACCGTGAGGGAAAAATATGAAAACAGATAGTTTTCCTTTCCAAAAGAAACTGAAAAGTCACTTAATGCACTTAATCCTCCTCCTATTTTTGTTGGAAACTTTAGCAATACCTGTTTCAAGTATGGTTACACAGGAAGGAAGTGTGTGTATGAATATTTATCTTTCACTCTATGTGTATCTACACATTCACCATGAATTTGCATGGCAAGGTTTTGTTTCATAGATTGAAATGCAACAGAAAGTCTGAGCTTTTGATGCCTTTTGGAATTTCTTGTCCTTAATTATTTGAGGGGGGTGGGGTGGGTGTGGCATCTATCTTGTACAACTGGAGAAGTATTTTTTTTTTTTTTTTTTCTCTTTCTGGGAAACACATTTTTCTTGTTATAGATAGAGGATATTTTGTTGTTGTTGTTGCTTTTTATATATAGTAAAGTCTGATCAGCTGCTAAGTTAATCACCCAATAAAGAGTACCTTATCTGAAGAAGGCAAGCTTATGATGCTCTATTTGTTCAAGGCAGGAAAAAACCCAAACTAGCAACTCCTCCCATTTGCTCCATCATCTACAGTATACATAAAGAGAAAACTAGAACTGACACAAGAAGTTGTTCTCCCTTTACATTAAAATTTTGTCCAGAGAGTGGGGGCATTGGGTGATACCAAAAGATATTTCAGTAGTAAGATCAACAATAAAGTCCAAAGCCAAGCAATCAAACTACAACCAACTGAAATATTTGTAAAGCAAAAAGGGCTCTGAGGCTGAAATATTTTATTAGGAGTATACTGATTTGGATGCATTTTTATTAGGAGG
Source organism: Tetrax tetrax (assembly GCA_009806455.1). Classification (NCBI taxonomy): domain Eukaryota; kingdom Metazoa; phylum Chordata; class Aves; order Otidiformes; family Otididae; genus Tetrax; species Tetrax tetrax. The sequence goes on along the minus strand of WHYT01016630.1, from coordinate 80,932 downwards.
ATTTAAACAGCTTTGGGCTCTTTGGCTAATTCTTTTTCACAATATTTCCAATTTTTCCTTTTTGACTGACAACAGACAGTGCTAGAATTAATTTCTGTGGAACTGTTCAAAGATTGTTTCCATCCAGATTAGAAAAGGAGCAAAGTGGATTTGCTCAAAAGATGTTCTGAAGTAATGTTTTTTCCTCCAGCCAGCTCCAACTTTGACTTATAGGACTTCTTCCAATATTTTTTACTACCATTGGTGCTTAACCGCGCTTATCTAACACTGCTTGCAAAGGCCAGTTATTTCCAGAAAAGCTCCAGTTCCTTAAGCTCTTAATGAAAAGATGAAACACCAAATAATTGGTAAAGTAATGCCAACCAAAGGGCCTTTGTAGCAGTCAAATACAGAAATCTTTTTTCCCCTTTAGGAAATAATGTTTAAAAAAAATATTGACATTTAACTATTGACAAGTTAAGTTCTTGAGGGAGTATGTATCTGTCACAAACCTTCTATTAAATAAAGCTAGTGCACACGCAAGGCAATGCATACTGAAGAACTGGAAAAGCAAACCAGGGTTACATGTTGGACACAACGGCAACTCTCATATTCTAAAAGGTGAAGAGGATATCTATTTTGTGCTCTTAAAGCATTATCGTGAGGCTACTCTGAAACTGAAGTTGGACACTATTAACACTGAACAAATAGCTCAAGCTCATTTGCTTGTTCATAACACAAATAAGTCTTGATTTTCTCTCACTTCAGGAAAAAAAAAATTTTTGTACAGTAAAGAACATCTTTTAGATCCTATGTATAATACTAATAGTTTTATACTCATAGAGTCTCTCCAATTAAAGAAGTAACAAAAATTGGAATTAAGATTTTCATAAGTAAACCGAGGTACAAACAGCCTGATGCCACACAGCAACACAGCAGTAAAATCAGATGAAATCCAGCAGTCTCGGCTTTATAACTTTCTACTTCTAGTAAATAACTTTTCTTCCCAGAAGTGACACTTTTATCATTACTGATGTAGTATATGAAAGCATTTTCCAGTTGGAAACAATGAAAAAATCACCTCCTTGACATATGATCTGTATGAACGGCTATATTATTTATGAGTGAGCACCTGAGTGGGTATTTTGTGTTTTAAACTGTAAAGACAAGCTATTGAAATTTTTTCTCTCCCTTCCTTTTCCTAAATTCTATTCTGTGTTTGGTAACACCCTACACAGATGATATTTCAGTATGTGGCGTTTTGGTGGCAGTGATTAGCTGGAATAATGGCTCCCTGCCAGGACAATAGACCTCACTGACGAGATAAGACCATATGTTATGGGCAACAAAGATCAAGCTCAGATTGACAGTTTATCCATTTTCTCTCAAGCTTTCTGACAGTAATAGCAGTGGCAATAGGACCCGACCAAGCTTTTCTCCAACCTTTCCTCTGCTCTTTAATCTTCTGCACCAAAAAAAAAGCAAAAAGGACTTTTCCTTCCTGACTTCTTTTTACAGCTATGCTGCCTCCAGCACAGTCTTTTTTCCAACCTACAGAGCTCCTGTCCTTGAGCCTCCCTTCTTCCTGTGGGGAGGGAAAAGGAAAAAAAGCAGTAGCAGAAAGAACAGCAGCAGTGGCTGGGTCAGCTCACTCTACTTTTTCCAGATAACCTGAAAAATCCAAGCAAGAGTAGTATACTAAACATTGCTAATATAGAATCATAGAATGGTTTGGCTTGGAAGGGACCTTTAAAGGTTATCTAGTCCAACCCCCCTGCAAGGAGCAGGGACATCTCCAACCAAATCAGGTTGCTCAGAGCCCTGTCCAACCTGGCCTTGAATGTTTCCAGTGATGAGGCATCCACCATCTCTCTGGGCAACCTGTGCCAGTGCTTCACCACTCTCATGGTAATTTATTTTTTCCTTATATCAAGTCTGAATCTATCTCCTTCTATTTTAAAATCATTACCCCTTGTCCTATCAGAACAGTCCCTGCTAAAGAGTTTCTTCGTGTCTTTCTTATAAGCCCCCTTTAGGTACTGGAAGACCACTATAAGGTCTCCCCAGAACCTTCTCTTCTCTGTATAGGGCATAGAATTTTAGGCTAAAACACAAAGTATCAGATAGAATATGGGATCTCTGTCAGCTCTATCCAAACCCTCTTGTACTATTCCAGCGTCCCTTAATTTACTACCTTTTCCCAGAACCTTCAGCATCTCAGAAAGAGGGTGGTGAAGAAGAGAAAACAGAAGAAAAACACCAAGACAGTATGAACATTGCCTGTGGGACCTTCACTCCTGTATTTGACAACTTCTTGTTCAAGTTCTGTTTATTTTTATGTACCCTTTGAGAACTGAAAGAAACTAAAAATGAAAGTACTAGCAGGAGTATATGAACTACTTAACATCTAAACTATTCACATAAATAGCCATTTCAAAAACTAGGGAAAAAAAAAAAAAAGACTAAATGAAATTTAGTATAGCTTCTACTGTGACAAATCAACCTGGGATATGCTGAGATCAGTATGACAACATGCATGGAGAGTTTTACATAGATGGCTTGAGCTCAGTAGAAAAGGATTTTTCAGCCAAAGAAAAGTTTTACTATCAACAGAAAATTAAGAAGCATACTAAAAGATTGGTTTGCTGGAATTCTCTGATATAGCAGAACGATTCAAGTGGGACCTCCTGCCATGGGTTTATTTACAAAGGAGAAATAAAAGTATGTCTATATTATATTTGAAAAAAACCACCTATGTTCCAGCATTTCATTACTGTTACCGTAACTAGTGTGAGAGAAAGACTGTTGGCTAGGATATAGTAATACACAATAAGTGATCCCTTAAAATTTGATAATGCAGAGGACTAAGAACATATGTGCCCTCATAACATGTCCCATGTTGGCAAACCAATCATCATTGCCTAGGTTTACTAGCTACTTAACTACTTAAAAGACAAATTAGTTTCTCTCCCACCTCTCTACAAACCTTAAGCCAGTAGAGTGGTTCACAACTTCACTTTAAAAACAAAAGGATGCCTGACAAGCATTCTTTTGGCCATAATACATTAAAGAAATCACATGGCTGGATATACGTGTATCACTCTCTTCAATCTTTTTTCCTCTATCTCTGAATTACAACAACAACAACAAAAATTCTGAAAGTATCATACAAAAACATGAAAAAGTGTAACATAAGAATTTCTAAGCATCTCAAAAGGTAAAAGCAGTAAAAAAAAAAAAAAAAAAAAGCGTGACTTAAAAAAAAAGCCTATGGGATATTCTTGAGTCTCGATAAGAAAGCCATCTAACCAGTAGACAACTTACTGCAACACTATAAAACTCAACCTCCCTACTTTAACCTAGCAGAACTTTAGTCTGCATGAAAATTCACCTGTGCAACCTCAGTACAAACGTACTTATTGGTGTTATGTACAGTATCAAATTCTTTGTGACCAAAAAGGTGAGAGTTGAAGATAACAGAACTGGAGTTCCACCACATGCTCTAGGCAAGGCAGGTTTTGACACTATTTTCAGATTAAATACAAGTGGAAACACCTAATTTAAGAACACTGGACATTTAAAATTCAAAGAGGGCAAGGGATTATGCAAGCTGGTTACAGATGTGGATAATGAGGAGGAAAGGCCTCAATTAGACTCAAAGAAACCTTGATTTTTTCTTCCCAACAAAAGGATATCTGATAATGGACAAAGTAACACAGAGATATAAATGACATACCACTCCTATAAGCAGTGATACTCAAAGCAAAAAGACTGTCAGAGGGATTTATTTCATACAGGTAGGTGGCAGTATTATATTAAAATAAGGGAAAAAAATAAAACTGATCAGAAACTGGGACAAGTATTCCAACCTGCTCTTACATGATTCTATGATTAAGATAATATATTTTAGACTTAATGATTTCTTACTGTAAAGCGCAGTGATTTCTTGCATCTGTGGCAGGGGTAATTATGGCACATTAAAAAAAAATTAGACACTTCCCTAAATTTTATCCGATGCAAGTGAAAAGAAAATCCTTTTAACCACTTTGCATGTTACACATGGGCAATTCTCTCTGTTCAATCTTGTCTATTATACTGACAAGCTTGGCTAATCAAGCAACAGTGTGGTACATAGTTTTACACTTCACATGGACAGTTGTCCTTTCTTGGCAATGAATCATCTTGCTGAAGACAGAATTATTCCCTTATGCCAAAATATAAACTGGAAATATTTGATTTGGATGAAATATTTTGACCTCATTTAGCAAGCAGTTTTTCCCTCCTGTTTTGGACCTGCTGCAGCCCCTTAAGACAAGCCAGAGATGTTTAGAAATGCATTGCCATCTAATTGAATTGGTCACAATTCATACTTTGTTTCCAAGAGATAACAGGAAAATAAAGTCACTGGGTGAACCAAGCATGTGTGCGCATGCGTTTATGTGTTTATGTCTCTGTGTGCACATGTGGTTTTTAGTAACTCATTGAAATCCTATCACTGGAACATGTAGGACATAAAAGTTCCAAGAACAGTTGGTTTTAAGTATAAGGTTGAAAAATTTCATTAGAAGAAAGAATATTCAAAAAAGTTTGCTCTATTGATTTTTATATTTTTAACTAATGACATCTAGTTGCTTATATTTCTTCTAAGCACTTATGTCTTTCATATGTGCTAGCAACAATTTCCTATTTAACTATTTCACACACACAATTTGTACAGAGATCTCATTTGATCATGCAACAAAGCCATAAAAGAAGTATGTGATACCACAATTCTTCACTTGCCAGTTATGTTAGTGAAGATAGAACTGCCCCTCACTCCGTAAATTATGCAAAGTTGTAAAGTAAAACCTTATTCTTATATAAATCTTTAAGAAATAAGTGAGTAAAAGAAAAAAAAAAAAAGGTAACGAGTTATGCTATGGTTTGTTTATAACATTTTTTTTCATGTTTGACCTCCCTTTCGTTTAATGTCTTGTAGACAAATTTAGCTCTTCTTAATTAAGAAAATTAAAATTATCAGAAGTTCTAATTTTCTGTAAATTGCATGTGTGTCATATGAGCTTGGAAATATATTAAAATCATGGTTAAAGATGACAAAATGCTACAGTTAAGTGTTATTATAAGAAGGAAATGAACAACAGAAAAATTAATTGGTGAGTGGCTATTTTGTTCTGACAAATTTTAAATTGAGGGTTTTTTTCCCATTACATGTCAAATTTGTAATCAATTCAGATATCTTGTGGTATTTAAAAAGGGCACACATTAAATATCCAAAATAATAAAAAGCTCTGAAGCTTCTCCCCAAATATTTCTGGCTTGACAGAAGCAGGCAAAAAGCATCAAGAAATCTAAACACACAAGAAAATTGCAAATCCCACCTGATGATCCAAATATATGGCATTCCTTTGAAGGTGATGTGAAAGAATCTCATTCTAGCAGGCAGCAGTCAGGGGGAAAAAGGAAAGGGACAGAAGGTGCAGAATGCATGAAAAGAGCTTTAAAAGATGTAAACTAGACAGTGATCTTTCTATTTTAAGTAGAAATACAATGCTGCTTTTATAGGTTTTTTTTTTTTTTTTTTTTGAACTGTTAACAAGTTTTGATTCCAAAACAGAAGCGATGAAAGTTTGCCACGAATCAGATTATGAACTATACTACATTACATCTTGGTTTTACACATAAAATATAGTAAGCTAAAGTAAATGTCTACTGCATAGACAACTATAAACCCTTTGATAAATCTGTGTTTTAAATATGTCCTGATTTTCATACACAGATTACAAATAAGATTGTGTCTATATGAGGCAATATAAACAATAAATTCATCTCGTGATTTATCACTATTAATTTTGATTATAACAGTTGGTTAAAACTTTAAACTTAACTAGTTTAAACTTAACTATTTTAAAATATTCCTATGTAATTTTGACTCAGCTAATATAAAAATGCTATGAGAAAAGCCTCGAAGGGTTAATAGCAGAACATCACATACACAAAGAACCAACGTTACTCTATTCTACTCCTATAGCACTCAGAAAATTTTGCACTAACAGTACAATGCAAACTTTGATTAATGAATGACTACAAGTTAGTGAGAATGGTACATGACACACATTGCTTTATAGCTGACCTTTGGGCTGCTGGCCTCAAGTTTTAGTTGCATGAGCTGTGCTAGTGTGTGTTCCCGGATACTACTCAGTTCAGCTTGCTGCCGTCTCAGCTTTATTAGCAGCAGCGTGAGCTCCTCTGGCTGAAGGAGTGCAGTGTGAGAAGCCAAAGAGTAGAAACAAGGTTAATTGGTATCCTAAACAAGACTTAATTAAAATAAGGATTCTTAGTATCTTTCTTAAAAAAAATTTCTACAGTGATACAACAACAAGATACACCATTTTTCTCCAAATTGACCACTTTGAAATATATGAAGGGTTAACTTTTACCTACTCAAAACAATTGATACCATAAAAGGGGAACATTTTGTAAAAAGGGCAAAAGTAAATAAGGATTTTGCAGGAGAAAGTATGTGCAGCCCTCAAACTTTCTGACAAGCATATCAAATTGATGATATTGACTTAAGTGAAGGGGGAGGTAATTCCAGCCCTTAGGATATCATTACCTGTGCATGGACAGCCATTTGAGCTTGGTGAAAGAATGCCCTCAAGAAAATTCAGCTTCTAAAATAATTCTTTAAATGTATGCATCAAAATTAAGAGTAAAAATAAGAGAAAACTCACGATAACTGAACTATATCAGAAACAATCAACTTTCACAAAACAAAACTGCACAAGCATAACAAAAATAATTTTCCATCCCACCTTCCATAAATGTGAGGCTACCAGTTAATTTATTGCTTTACTTTTATGACTAAGATGTACAATACAGCCTTAAGAAGGGATGAAGAAGAGTATGCAAAACCCAAGATTATATATATAATGGAAATAGAGACACACTCAAATGGGTATTTGTCAGGTAATTTCACCTAGATCAGTTTAGCTGAGTTTTGGAAACGCTACCTGAACCATTCCTGGGAACCACTTCTATTAGCAATACTTCAAAGAAAACAAAATATCTAACATCACAAATATTTTGTGATGTTCCTATTTGATTCTGTTTCTTACACTTCTCCAGAAGTCAGTCTTATAAGAGGTTAAATATTCAGCCAGCATTTTGATTTTCTCACAAGTTCTGTGAGTTAAAAAACCCACAAACCTAAAATACAAAAACCCCTAAAAACCCACTTGCTCTCTCCCACAGTCGCAGAATTTCCCCAAAGCAAAGAAGTAAAGAAAAAAAGCTCCAGAGAACCACATTTTAAATTACTGAAAAACGAATACCAGTTTCTTAGAACAAAGAAGAAAAACCCCTGAGAGTAAGCGTGGCACTGGCACCGTTGGGAGCTTGTACCAAAGCAGCCCACAAGAGGGAGCAAGGGATTGCCACATAGCTTCACGTGTCAAAACCATTTGCTTTGAGGGAAAACCAACATCAAAGCCAAATGTCCCTTGGCCAATCTTCCTCTTATACTACTCTTTCAATACCTGGATTTAAACTACTTAATTTCACAGAGTAAGTGTAAGAATCTAGACTGCTATACAAGATATTTTCAAGTTCTCTCAAAAAATTAGTGACAATGCTTTGAAAATTAACATCAGTTCAAAGCACAAGAAACAAGATAATTGAGAGTAGCATCTTCAAACAAAAGGAAGAGTGAATCACTTTTTCAAGATCAAAACTGTTCATGGTATGTTCTGCAAAATCCCAAATTTAGTGCATTAGGAATAAACTATTTAATTGTACTTAAATCCAATGTTTATGAGCAAACTTTATTCCATAGAGGAGCCCATCAAACAGTAATTCCTACTCCTCTCTAGACATTCACAATGTTGCCAGCATTTTTGACATTGCTGTAAGTGCTGTGCTTTTGATACAGCTCTTGGGACTCTTGCAACAACTACAACACAAAGTTTTGTTTGAAGAGCTACCTACTTCCTCCTCTGGCCCCTGCAACGCTTGTGCTGTGGGCAGGACTTCTGGTTTCTACAGGTAGAAGCTTGGACCTCCTTGCTCCCTACCCTACTCATCAGGTCAACTCCAGCAGCAGAGTCCAGCAGGATTGCTGATGGGGCTGTGAACCCAAAGAAACATCTGCAGAAGACAAGGCGCAGAAATACGGTGCCAGCTACCAAAGGCCAATGCGTTAAGTAGCTGAAGGTGCCAGGGATTCATGCTGGGAAGTGCAAGAAACAGGGGTCAAAGCAGTGGAAGATTGACTGGGGAGCTTTGCCCACAGTATGATTCAAAATCTGTATTCTTAATTCATAACTCTCTCAAACAGTAATTTCAGATGGACAGAGAAAGATTATGGAAAGGAGACAAAAACTGGTAAAGAAATGACAGAAATTTAGGGCAATCTCTTAGCTTTTGGCTAACAGTCATGTTTCACTTAGGAAGGTGGACAGTATTCACCAATACTACTTTGATGAAATACCTTCAATGAGAATTTCAGCTCTACCACAGTAAAATGAGAGATGTTAGGATCCAATTTTAGCAAATGCAATTTTAGTGTTCTTAAGATTTCAAAAAAAAAAAAAAAAAAAAAAAAAAAAAAAAAGGTAAATTTTACTTCTAGGATTTTCTAAATAATTAATGGAGAAATAAGTGTTCTGTGATGTATCCTACCCTCTCCCAGGAATGTCTGCAATATATCAAATATGATTTAAAAAAACCTTATCTGTATTTGTAAAAGAAAATCTAGACTCAACAGCTATACAATATTTTCAACGGAACCAGAGTACTACTTCATTTGCTTTAAAAATCCCTGTAATTAAAACAAAGGCTACATTTAATGCAAGCACTTAATAGAATAAAATTTCAGTGTTGCCTCTTCATACTTAAAGGTTTATTCTCAAAAAAAACCCTGATATACCAAATAAAAATCCAACTCACTGTTTTGCCTTGGAGGCTCTGAGCAGTAACAGGCTGTAAACTCAGACCTGCTGGCATTGACCTTCTGTCAGGCACAAAGACATGCTGTACAAAAACAAAATAGCACAGTATGATCCATGGTTATCTCAAAAGACTCAAAAACTATTAAATGCTAAGAGAATGTCAAGACAACTTCACACTCATGACAAATTTGCTATGATTTGCCAGTCACGTTCCCTGCTGATCTACTACCTTGGACACTTGAGTACCCTACCTCTAAATTTTAGAAATATCCCACCTTTCATCATTCATTTAATTAGCAGTCCTTGCTCTTAGATGTTGCCCTACTGATAGCCTGTGTAAACAACAATTTTAGTTTTTTTACCCACCATTGAGAGCTGTTAAAAAACCTAAGCCTTCTATATATAATCGGTGTTTTTAAGTTAATTTTTTAAGTTAATGGCAAAAGCTAGTTGCATAACTAAAAAAAAATACAAACAAAATAGCATAAAAAAACCAAAGGGAAACAGGAGTCTTGTACAAAAGATACTAAATATGAAATGACATACTGGCATAAAGTGTTTGACAAGGAAAAAAAAAATATTAGAAAGCAAAATATGGCTGAAAGGACAAGTAAGCACATGCTTTGCAACAATTACCCTGCTGATATTTCTCAGATGTGTGAGAAGCACTGATTACTAAATTTCCAGTGCAGCTGGGACATAAAGCATGTCAAAACAAAATGACTCCTTTGTTGACAGGGACCTAAAAACTTCCAAAACCAAGACTTAGTAAACAACTACAAGTTGTTTAAACTGCTTTAAGATGTAGTTAAAGATTTTTTTTTTTCTCCGCATCAAGAAACATAAAGACATCTGAGATAAAGATCTAGGAAAAATGTTCAGGAGTTTTTTATACAAACTCTAGTTTTACGTCTGACTGAAAGAGTAATTTTTATGTATTTTTATGTAATTATCTCCAATCTATTAAAAAACATGCATAACACAAGCATGATGGATATAGCTGCATACAGCACCCAGGTTTACAATTCTTCACGTCTCCCTCTCACTGATGAAGACCAGTGAAGTTACGCTAGTCAAGCACTAAAGCTGTGTGCAAGCAGACACTGATTTTTAGTGATCTCCCTAATAACTCAAAGGCACCAAAAAGAATGACTACACTCAGTTTTTCTGCTGGAAGCCAAGGCAGCCAAACTTGTGGCTGAAGAACAGAAAAGAGTACATGGAAAGACATTTGTGATTTTCAGTCCTCTTAGAATTCTTGCTAAAAAAAGCTAGAAAGGAGAAAGATTTCTCTATGTACAACAAAATATTCTAAGTAATTTGCCTATTGAATCCTTTCCTTTCGAGAAACGTAGCATCATGGACAGTAATACTAGAACATATTTTCATCTAGTGTATTAGGAAAAATATCTTTTTACAACCTTTAGATATTTGTTTTTAAAATCAAACCTTTCTCCATGAAAACAGTGTTGTAATTCATTATCATAAAATATACTACAGTACAACATAAGTTTTACAGTAACTGCATACTTTCTAATAAAAATTCTTGTAAATAAGTTTTTAAGCTATTAAAATAAGTATTTTTACCTTAGTATGATGTGTCCTGTGTCTGCGATCAATAGATACATCTCCCCTTTGCACTGGTGAAGACACTTCTGACCTATAGGTCCGCTGTGGGGAATACCCTTGGAAACCAGCAATTGAACCATGAGAAGGTGAGGTGGGAATAGAATGCATCGTCTGATCAGAAATATTAATCATAGTTTTTGGGCTACTTAAAGTACTATGTCTAGTAAGAGTTGTTTGCTTATTGTAAAACTGACGTTGCTGCCATTCATAGAGCTGCCACATTGTGTCATCACGCATTGACCTCCGTTTTTCTTCAGCTGTTACTACTCCCATGGCTCTGTCGTAATTCGACGGCGTTACGCTGCAGAGGCTCTCTGGCCGTGCTTTGCTGTTCCTCGGCAGTGTTCTGTAGCCTTCTGGGTAGCGGGGTAAACCCTGAGGTCGATGGCTTGGCATGTTTCTTGGTAACGTCTGATATGAGATTATGCTGAAACATAAATTTTCTTTTTATTAGTCGACAGCATTAATACTATGGCAATGTAAAGTTTTTCAATATTGGTTAGCTTTATCTAGCTAACTTTTGCATTTCTTTTTTTTTTAATATGACAAGTGTAATTTTTAAAAAATGCAAGAAAATCAGGACAACAATTAAAGAATCAAATATACTGATTGAATGCACTGTAGCAGCTGAAACGGGATCCTCTCTGTGATTAGCTGCTTGATTATATAATCCACATTTCATCCTTTTACCAGTTTAACAGTTTAGTAGTGTCAGGTTTAGATAAAATCTTGTAACTTTCTATATGCTGGGCAGGTTTGGAAAACTTTGAAGTTCTAGTGGATGAGAAGCTCAACATGAGCTGGCAATGTATACTTCCAGCCTGGAAAGCCAACCGCATCCTGGGCTGCATCCAAAGAAGCGTGGCCAGCAGGTCGAGGGAGGTGATTCTGCCCCTCTACTCTGCTCTCATGAGACCCCACCTGCAGTACTGCATCCAGCTCTGGAGCCCTCAACATAAGAAGGACATGGACCTGTTGCAGTGAGTCCAGAGGAGGGCCACAAAGACCAACAGAGGGCTGGAGGATCTCTCCTATGAGGGCAGGCTGAGAGAGTTGGGGCTGTTCAGCTTGGAGAAGAGAAGGCCCTGGGAAGACCTTATAGTGATCTTCCAGTATCTAAAGGGTGCCTACAGGAAAGATGGGAAGAAGCTCTTCAGCAAGGTCTGTTGTGATACAACAAGGGGTAATGGTTTTAAAATAGAAGGAAGTAGACTTAGATTAGATATAAGGAAAATAGTTTTTACACTGAGCGTGGTGAAACACCAAAACAGGTTACCCAGAGAGGTGGTAGATGTCCCATCCCTGGAAACATTCAAGGCCAGGTTGGATGGGGCTCTGAGCAACCTGATCTGGTTGGAGATATCCCTGCTCCTTGCACGGAGGTTGGATTAGATGACCTTTGAATGTCAGTTCTAACCCTAACTATTCTATGATTCTGTACTGTTTCCAGATAAGCCCATTTCAAATGTTCTCTTTTTCAAAAGTGAAAAGATCTCCTGTTGTTTCCATAAGAAAATCTTGAGCAATTACTACGGATATAAAAATAATTATGAATTTTTTAAGAGCAGACCAAGGAGAAATAGCAGTAATTGTCTAACAAAATTATACTTTGCAATTGTCAAGGACAAGCCATTCCATATCAGCTATTCACACGAAACAAATAGCTAAATATTTTTTTTATAAGAATACTGTATTGCTTTTCAACTTGGATATTAATTCAAAGGCTTATTCTTTAATTTGTTGCCACATTAAAATTCTGGAGTGCCTCACTAATTTAACAACTTTCAGCATTAGTTTTAGTGCTAAATTTTCCATACCGAGTACCGATGCATGCCTAAGTATGATAAAGCATTTCTCTTTTTTTTCAGAGGACAATATCTAGGTCATAAACATTGATTCATTGAATCCTTATCTAAAATTCGGATGAGTACTTTTTAAAGCCTTGTGCTACTGATCATGTCTATCATAAATGCTTGCTCAGGGACAACAAAACTGATCTCCAATTGGGCATAATTCAGCCATCAGAGGGCAGCAGCTCCTAGCTACACCCCAGACTAATTCAAACTAAAATCTGTGCCACCACAAGGTACCAGAATCTGAAGATGACTTTGAATGACTTCAGTGCCACGAAAACATTAAAGATGTTATGTAGGACAAATGGCAAGATACACCAGCATTATGCATGTTAGATCGTTATGGAATAACTATGAAGGAAATTGATGATGGTAAACCCTACTTTTCACTGAAAATATTTAAGCTGAGTATTTATGATGACCTGTAACATTTTTGGAGATGAAAACTGCTATAAAGAGCTTTACATACAAAATCTACTACAGTTGCTGAAGCTTTCCAAGAATTAATGAAGTATTATCCCCATTTTTCTAGATTGGACAGCTTTCCGTTCTCACAAAAAAAAAAAAAAAAAA
>WHYT01016630.1:51790-67933 GCA_009806455.1 Tetrax tetrax | reverse complement strand
TACAAATATCCTCAGATCAAAACCTCAAAAAAGCCCTTCATCCTAAAGAATGCAAATACCAGCTGGCCCAGAATACAGAACTTTCATGTGTGAATAAAGCAAAGAGTGGAAGAGTGCAGATGGAAACCTGGTACTGTATAGCAGGCATTTATTATTTAGGATGAGGCTTATACGCGCAAGGTGGGGAGACAGAGGCTCACACATTGGGTTAGCAGCAACAAAAAACTTCACTTAGTACCATGCAACCCTTCTGTATTTTTTCACATTGGAGAAAGATCACTCAAGTCAACCACTTTTGGTGAAAATATTTACTTGTAACTGATTTGTGCAAAATTAATTTAATGAAATGATATTGAAGTGGAATGTTTTTATCTAAAAAACATTTATTTTTGGTTTTAAATAAAAGTTTGTCTTCCTCAAGGCATCAGTTGTCTTTATTCATGTGGCTTCTGCAAAACTAGATGTCTAGATCCACAGAAATGGCAGCTAACAGCTTCAGGAATTACACTGAAGTAATTCTCATTAATTTCTCAGGAAATCAAACTACTAAGAGTCAGTGCATTCCTCTAAAAAATTAGCAGTTTTATAGTGAATTCTTTTCATTCCATATTGAGGACAGCTAACAGCCCCTATTTTATATATAGGTATTTAATTGAACTGGTTTGTCAACATTTTAGCATTCTTCAAGTCCCAATTTCTTTACAGAAATCTTTGTTAAAAGACAGCAACTTTTCCCCATTAAGTGAAGACTACTTTTCTCAAAAATTCAAGTTATGAGGTCTTACTACAAACAGCCTTACTAGCTACTCACCCCAACCTTAAGCTTTGACATACGCTCATTCACCAACTTTCATTCTACTTAAATTTCTGCCTCCAGACAGAAACTGGCAATTTGAACAGAAATAAAATTAAAAATTTAAATAAAACCACACTCTAAACACATGACTATACATTAGAAATTTGGATCATTATTCAAGGCCACTTCCACACACAGCAAAAAAGATAGCTCAAGGCCAATTCTTTTTGTTTGCTACCTCTACGTAGAACTGCAGTTGAAAGCTTACCATTTGTGCTGTCAGTGCCACCCTTATTCAACCAACAAGTGGCCTCTACAGTCAAGAATAAAATATTGTTAATTAGTAACATATTGTTAGCAGTATCTCTCTCTATTTGATTCCCACAATGAAATCAGTTTTAGGGTTTATATGCTTGTTCTTAACTGAAAAATGGCATAGCTATTCAAGTTCCTCCTGTTTGGCTTGAGTTTTACAATCCAATTTAAAAAATTCTAATTGCACCAAAGAGCCTTCTCAGTTCTCATTATGCAAGCATGCGTAATAAAATAAACGTCAGAGTGTGCAAGTCACTCTCTGTACTGCAAGTTCAAACTTGATCAAACTACTTATGTTGAGTACTTCATGAAACAATACATTAACAATTCCTAGTTATATTTAATGAAGGACTAAAGGCAATGAGGTTGTTCAACCAACTTTGGCAAGTGGAAGTCAAAGTAATGTAAATTTTTCAAGTTTTTGCAAAACCTGAAAAGCCCACAACTTCCATATTTTAAAATTTGTGGAAGATGTATTTTCTGAACTTTGTTCTATCTTAAGATCTGCTCTGCCATCCCTCTATATGCAGACTCCCTAATTTCCAACTCTTCAAAATGTCTCTTGTGATAGAATCTCCATTACTTCCTATTTAAAGTAGTATTAAAAAAAATTATATTTTACTGCTAGAGATGCTTGTCTATAAGACAGCCTGGAAGCAATATCCCTACACTTCTGCTAGACAGAAAAATTGCTATCGGCACAAGATTCAATATCATTCACATATAATTTTAAAGCTTTCTGAATAAGCACTGGAAATCAACATTAGAACTGGGAGATGTTTAATTTCATGAGAAGAGAAACTTCAAGCATCCAGTTAGTTTGATTTCTATGTCTTACTCTTAGGTAAAGCATTTATCTCTCTTTTCAATTAAAGACTGTTTAAAGTTTAACAGCTCCCTGGAATAGAATCATAAAATCACAGAATAATTAGGGTTGGAAGGGACATTTAAAGGTCATCTAGTCCAACGCCTCTGCAAGGAGCAGGGACATCCCTGACTAGATCAGGTTGCTCAGAGCCCCGTCCAACCTGGCCTTGAATGTTTCCATGGATGGGGCATCCACCACCTCTCTGGTTAACCTGTGCCAGTGTTCCACCACCCTCATTGTGAAAAATGTTTTCCTTATATCTAGTCTGAATTGGCTTCCTTCTATTTTAAAATCATGACCACTTGTCCTATCACAATGAGCCCTGCTAGAGTTTCTCCCTGTCCTTCTTATAAATCGCCTCTAGGTACTAGAAAGCACCTATAAGGTCTCCTGGAAGCCTTCTCTTCTCCATGCTGAACAGCCCCAACTCTCTCAGCCTGTTCTCATAGGAGAGGTGCTCCAGCCCTCTGAGCATCTTTGTGGCCCTCCTCTGGACCCTCTCCAACAGATCCACATACTCCTTATGTTAGGGGGTCTAGAGCTGGACGCAGTACTGCAGGTGGGGTCTCACGAGAGTGGAGTAGAGCAGAAGAATCACCTCCCTCAGCCTGCTGGCCACGCTTGTTTTGATGCAGCCCAGGATGTGGTTGGCTTTCTGGGCTGCAAGCACTCATTGCCAGCTCGTGTTGAGCTTCTCATCCACCAGCATTCCCAAGGCCTTCTCCTCAGGGCTGCCTGCAATCCATTCCCCACCCAGTCTGTATTTGTGCTTGGGATTGCCTTGAGCCATGTGCAGGACCTTGCACTTGGCCTTCTTCAGCTTCATGAAGCTCTCATGGGCTTACCTCTCCAGCCTGTCGAGGTAATGATTGATGACACCTTCTCTCTGCTAGGACAGAGAAACTTCTAACACCCAAAAAGGGTTTCTGGCCATTTCTATTTATTAAGTACATATATATTTATTAAGTATAATCACTTAAATGTTAATAAAAGAGAAATTTTAATAAACCTGTTCTGAGCAGTCATCCAGGCACCCCTTAGAGAGAACAATTAATTAGATATTTACATAATATACAGCAAAAACTAAAGAATCTAACCAGGATAGAAGTCTAAGTATTATTTGCTAGAAAACCTAGTAAAAAAAAATTAAAAATAATAAAAAATTACTTAGTACTTACCCTCTTGTTTCCTCTTCTTGCCCTTTTCCTCTTTGTATTTTAATCCACTGTTCCAACTGCAGCATTGAATTAGTTCTCTGCATAACTCGTTCAGACTCCATATGTGACTGAACTGCATTGTGCTGACCTCCATCTCCAGCGTCTGCCAGGACAACACCAACAGCTTTATTCTCAGACCCATTTAAATGAACTGGTCTGAAGTGTCCAGCCTGAATCGTGGTTATTGGTAAAGTCCTGTATTCAGATCCCAAAGGATTTAGCTTTACACTGTTGATTTTTGTTAATGGTTTATCTTGCCCAACTTTCTGGAATCCATATTTTTCAGCTTCCAAAGCTTTTTTCTCCTCATTTTTGTTCACTTCTTTGTTTTTCTGGTTATTATGTGCCTCTGGCTTAATTAGCACCCGATGATTTGAAATATTATTTGCCTCTCGAGGTGGTGTATTTTCAGTGGTTAACTTCTCTACTCTGGAAAGGAATATATGATAAGCTATAATATCAACAAAACTTTAATTAAAAAAATAATAATAAAAATTAAAACTGAACATACTGGTGTTTATCAGGGTTATTTCAGTGAACCCCTGTCCAGATATTTTACACTAATATCTTGCCTTTGAAAGAAAAATCCAGACCATATTTTCACAATAACCAAGGACAGGTTGGGGTTTTTGTTGTTGTTGGGTTTTTGTTTTGTTTTGTTTTGTTTCCGGTTTTGGTTCTTTTTGGTGGCTGCTGACAGTGTTTTGTTTGGTGGGTTGGTTTTTTTTTCGGTTGGAGAGTGTTTTTTTTCTTCCATGCTTCTCTACTTCTTTGCTATTTTAAAAGCATCTATGACATGGGGTAATTTTTTTTAAGTCAACTTCCAATTAATTGCTTACAAAAAATATGCAGAAGAGGAAATAAAGCCAGAGTCTGCAAAAGTGGATGTTCAGTTCCTGGAGGGCTGGACATTCAAACAGTAAAAATATTCAGTGGCTCTCCAAGAGCTACAGCTTCCAGATGGCAACAGCCTGAAATTCAAACAACTTTTAAAGCCATCTTTAAAAACGGTAGCAGATTACATTGCTGACCAGCTTGTGATTCACAACAGTGCTGAATTTAACATACAATGACCTCCTTTAAAGAAAGCAAACAACTTTGCATGGTCACTGGCATGAATTAGCTTTCTCTGGTATGTTATCACTTTGGCTGGCATACATTTTGTGGAAAATAACTGTGGCTTCCCTAATTTTAAGGGTGAAAATAGTTGCTGACTTAGGGAACTGTACCACAAAAATAGTATTTTTAGAACAGTTACTGCTTTACAGTACTCAGTGTATGCAGTTCTATTAGCTATCTTATTTTTAAAATTTCAAAATGTCAATAAGCTATATCTTTTTCTGTACAGGGACATAAACTGAACATCCAGCTCACATAGTTTCAATCAGCATTTTTTTTGGTACAAGAGGTACAGGAAGAGATATAATTCTTTAAGATTACATCTTTGTATAAAACCAAACCAAGAACAAAACTCTATTTTAAGATGATGTCAAATTAACCTTTCACACTGTTTTGCATCTTTTTTTGCAAATGTATAACTGTGTCCAGTTGAAGTGCCTTATCCATATACAACCGACAAGAGCACAAGTATGACCACTTGTCTGAAAAATACTGTAATTCCAAGTAGACTAACTACATACATGTAAGCACTTTTGCTTGCCCCATTTTGAACAAAAGGCTTAAATGTCCAACAAGTCTACACATCCCCAACAGATTATTTAAGTAATGAATTCCCAACAAACAAACAACTTCTTGGGACAGAACCTCAGCAAATACATAAAGCACTGAAATCTGTAAGGTCCTTATAAAATATTACCCACTGCTAGTAATATCGGACACAGTTTTAAATGCGCCTCCCATTACTGCTCTGCTCTTGCTATGAATTCTCCATGACGTGAAAGGAATCAAGAGACTCCTGCCTTGGTAAGTACACCATTTCAAATATATCAGTCAGAAATAGCAAGATCTCAATGCACCCTGCATAGTGTATGTAAGTTAGGACGAAATGCCCATGCACTCTGCGTGCTAACAAGGGGTGTGATTTTTTTTTTCCCCTACGCCTCTTCCTAACATAGTTATGATGGTTCCAATCTCTGCTTGATAATTCATAATGTTTTAAAAATCTTCCAAAATTCACTATATTAATGTAAGTAGCTCAAAATAGTCCTTTTCTTTCACAGTGATTATTCCTGAGCTGCTAACGTGAAAACATATACACACACGTCAAACATATTGCAAATGAAAATATTCATACCAATAATCTAACATGAACATCTCTTTGGCTATATGTGTCAGCATTATTTTTAAACACAGTGTTTTTTTTCTCATACATCACTATTAAATACAGAGGTCAGATACATCTGAAGTTTTCTGCTAGCAGAAAGGAGAGGGTAATATTTCTGCCAACCGTAACTTTTACAGAAGAAAAATCTCTATGTAGAACCAGTTTTTATGTAGACTTTTGTAGGGGAGGACACATGTGGTGGAACTGCTACACCTACATCATCTTTTCTGTAATTTCCCAGTATCAGCAAATAAATGCTATGCTCATCTCCTGCAATTTAAAAGTGAGGTGCTTTCCTTTTTTGTTTTTCCCCAAGACCAAACATTTCTGCCTGTATTTCTTCTCAAGGTTATGGAAAAAAAAATAGATCACCTCCTCCCTCAGTACTGTTTTACTCAGTGTTCTACACAAACTAAAGGAACTCCCCAAACTAAAGGAACTCCCCAAACTAAAGGAACTCCCCAAACAGAAAAGTGAAGGACAAACTCCATTTCCCACAATTATCAAGTCAAAAAAGGGTGTTAAAATTTGAGTTTTCAGCCAGTGCTCAAGATTTTACAAATAAACATAAGGACTACCTTGCAAATAATCCTAAACACAGGCATTAATACATGCAATATGCCTTAATAGTACCACCCCACCTCTTCACATAGCATTTTATATTAATCTTTCTCAAGGTGCTTCACAGCAGAGACACAGTTGCCATTTTACAGATGGAAAATCTGTGATGCAGAGGGAGAGTGGCATCTCTAAGGACATTCATCATATAGGCGGCAAAGTCAAGACTTCGCACAGTGTTCGATTCACACGATCATACTGCTTGCCACTGTAGATCTTAATCAAAAAAACCAACAAGCCCCAAAATCACAGAATTGTTTTTCCATGCAATCTCTATGCTGTATCACTTGTTACTATGGTTACACACAGCAGAGCCAAACATTTATATCTGGCATTCTTTGCGATGGTGCAGAGGCTTGATAACTGACATTCAAATTGACTGACATTCAAACTTCTGGGCTCTTCTTTAACTTTGTGCATCAAATCAGTCAACTAAGTGTGAGCAAGAGATCTCTTTCCACAGCAAAGGATTCAAATGGGAAAGAATTACCAGAAACTAACAGGTAAATGTAAGAAACATAAATCCATATTTATATTTGGCTCTGTATCTATATCTGGCTCACAAAGATATATTCAACAAGACTTGCAGGGTATTTTGAGGATGGGAGAGGGAGAAAACAGAATGAGGACTGAACATACGTGTTACAGCATATACTGAATGCAATTTTTAGGTTTCTAAACAGAAATAATATCTATGAAATAGTAATACAGGGAAAGTACTATTTTCCATTGTTTCATATAAGTAAAAAGTTCTGAAGAGGGGGGCACACATGTAATCAAGTATCAGACAGACATGATGATTGATTTAACAAAGCTAGGCAGAGGCATTTGAAAAGAAAAAGTCACATTTTCCAGACACAGTGACGTCAGTAAACCCCCACTATGGATGTTATTATGCTAACAAGTGCTTTTTTTTTGGCAGCTTAGCTTATACTGTTCAGGGAGAGTAACTACACTAGGAGGAAAAAACTCCACTCTTCTTAGTAGACGCTGCATCACTCAAAAGAAACAAAGGCTCTGGCACATGCAGCTGAGAGTGAAAGGATAGAAAAATGATTCTCTTAAACATAGGAGCATAGAGAAATCAGCATTTAGGCTAAAAATGATAAATCAATATGTTGGTGGATATTAGCATCTACGAACAGAAGCAAGCAATCAGTACTCAGAGATACAACTTAACTGTGGTCTGCAGTAATACAACACAGAATGAGTAAGTTGTTTTCCCATCCAGAGAGGTTACTTGGGTTCGTACTTCGATTCATAAGCTTAAATAGTTTCTCACTGACTAAAGTATTTGTGTTTAATTATTTTGATAGGTCATTAAACTTGAATTTACTATCTAGTTAAAACTAAAACAAAAAATGTTTAGAAAGGTGTAATTACAGTTAAGACAATAGGACCAAATAATATTTGTCCTTCCCTGCAGTTCTACATCAGGAGGGAATTTTTCTGCTGCAACTGCAGATCAGTTCTAAAAGAAATGGTTACATTTTTATTTTCTCACCTCAGTATCTCATTTCTGTATTATGTGGCTAAATACATGTGGAAAGTAAGAATATTTTATGGAAAATTGGGCAAAACCCCCACAACTTAATGTTTTATATATTCCTTTTATCTTCTTTCCTCTCCAAGGAACTTACATCCTCAGAAAAATAAAGATACAGATTGTTGCTCTGAAATTATGTAAAACTGAAACATTCAACTTAACAGACTGTTGATTTTGGATTTCCAGAGTATCACAACCAGTGAAGTACCTTGACTTCTAGATTTAAAGAACTATACTGTCAAAACTCTGACTTATCATTGGGCAATTTATATTAACAAGCATTTAAAAGTGGCTCAACATCAGCTTGCACAAATATTTAAGGAAGTGAGTTCCTAATAACTCTAGCTATTGTATCGTGTCTAGTCTATTAGAAAACTGTATTCAGCACAATGGTAGAACTTCTCAAAAAAAAGAATTGTGAAACAAAGGCATTGGCTGAATTTGACTGAATCAAAATAATTTATGTTTAGGGCTCTGTGCAAGCTGAACTTTGGGTTACTTGGAGATGAGGTAATACAATACTTAATACTTAACAGATTTTTACGGGGAAGAAACAGTATTTCTTCTGGGTAAGATCATATCCTGCTACACGGTTCATTTTCTTTTTTTTTTTTGATAGCCAAAAGATGGATTCTTTAGAAAACAGATGTCTGAAGGATTTTTTTCCTTATTACAGCTAACAGACATGAAAATCTTTGAGGCTTCACTGGTCTTGAAATGTACTTTTTCTTAAGTAATTATTTCAAGACTAATAATAAACTTTTCAAAGAGGTCACACCTGCTTCTGTTTCATTCTAAGGTTTCTCATCTGAATTAAACAACAAGATGGTGTTAGATAAGTTGCTTTTCTTGCTTTTCTGACACCTGAAGCAATGCAAGGCAGATTGCAGGGGCATGTATAGCTGGGTGAAAAGCATTAGATAAGCTCAGCTGTATTGGGAATCCCCACTGTTTGCTTGTACGCCGCCAAACACCTGAAATAGGCAGACATCAGTGCTAGAACAGGCACTGTGACTGAAGGAAGGGGATAGAAATGGATGGCCTAGCACTTCGGGAGGCTGGAAGACCCTTCATGGCAGCATTCGTTTTGTTAGAGCAGCCGTGGCACCGCAGCCTGGGAAGGATGAGCAGCCCGCAAAGCTGTGCCAGGGTGAGCTCGCTGTGAATCTTGCAAGGCTCTGAGGCAACAAACAGGATTGTGCAGCTGTATTAATGAACTGCACAAAAAGTGGATATTTACATTAACATTTTATATTGCTTCTGTTAAAAGAAATGTCACAAATAATAATGGAACATCTACCTATATAATTAAGTTTGCTAAATATCTTCTATAGAGCATTGACTACTATGGGAGAAACTATGAAGACGACACTTAGTAAGGCTCTGTCAGATGGGGACACACTTTTTTCACATGAATTTTTTTCTACTACAAAGATGTCCTCTTCAAACGTTCAATCTTTACAGTATTGCAAATACCAAATGAAGGTCATTTCACTGGTTCAAAAAGAGATTCAGAATGACACATTTCAGTATTATTCCCCCTACGATCAATACATGAATTGTGTTTGAAGTTAAGTGGGTCTGCTTTGGTTTAATCATTTCTCCATCTGTAAACTACCACAGCTCTCTGCAATAC
This sequence comes from Tetrax tetrax, assembly GCA_009806455.1. Classification (NCBI taxonomy): domain Eukaryota; kingdom Metazoa; phylum Chordata; class Aves; order Otidiformes; family Otididae; genus Tetrax; species Tetrax tetrax. The sequence goes on along the minus strand of WHYT01016630.1, from coordinate 58,653 downwards.
ACTTACAATGCCAATTTAAACAGATTTTTCAGCTTAAGTCTACTATTCAACAAGCTAAATTAGAGATTTTATTTTGTCAAAGTAACTTCATTCTTTTAAGTGCAATCTCTTAAAAACTATGAACAGAGAAAGCAAAAGGTGAAAAATGCTATTAAGTATCTACTTGCTTATGGTCAATTTTACTCTGCTCTTCCCTTCCCGTAACATCTACTTCTCCCAAATATGAGGAGGGTATAGGAGACAAAGAATGCAACATCTTCATTTGTCATATGAAATCATACATAATCAGACCAAATTTTATTGTGGTAATTGAACCTACCATTCCTTCTTCCTATAAAGCTAAAATATTTCATTTTCAGTAATTTTGGGAAAAACACACATGACACCTGAGAGCTTGAAGCACATGTTATTTTTTCGAAGTACAGAGAACAACGTATTTTTTTCTGCTAAGCCATTTCACTACGCTGTCCAATGCAGAGAATGAAAAACTTAATATACTATCTATTTATTTAAAAGATCCTAGAGACTAATGCTAAGATTTCAAGCTTTTGTTTAAAATTAGTCACTAAAAAGCTGCACAGGTGCAATGTTCCTAGTTTACTGTTATCCTTCTGAATGTCCTGTAGATTAACATAAGTAAAAACTTCATTATGTTTGACTGAGAAGCTCATAAAACATTAAAACATGTAACATTAACAGTGTCTAATCATTCTACATTCCCATTCTAGATTCTACATTCCCATGTTAGGACATACAGGAACCAGTTAACAGGAATGACTTGCACTAGGAATGCAAAATTCAGAAAGATTGCTTGTATTTTGACAACAAACTTAATGTGCTTACTCTTCTGCAAAAATTCTACCTTTTCCTTCTTTGGTACTTATGTTTATGTGATTTTTTTTTTTCCCTGTTTTTTTTAACTTAAAATTTCTCAGCATTGTTGCCATTTATTTAACGCCAGTGCAGCAGGAACTATAAAAGTGCAGCATAGATCAAGTGACAGTAGCCATCAGCAATAACTTCAGTGCTATCAATAACAAGGAGCTTTTAAATTTTCAGTTGATGAGGTTTCCATTACAGATGCTATGAAGCTGACCCAAGGGACCACGTTTAGAGAGAAAACAATTCTTACTGGATAGAAAGCAGCAGACAATATTCAGTTTCTGAGAATGCAAGGCTTCCAGCAATAACTTGCTTTTCATTGTCAAGACATGGATACATAAAGGATAAGGCTCCACATCAGGCTAGTATAAATTTGATGACAGCTTAATGATGAGCAAGAATGGTTCCCCATAGGTACAACTGTTTAATTTAGCCATAAACTACGGTTGTGAATTTGAGACTTATGACAGGTTTAAGCCAAAGACTACCACCAGTTGAGCTGCTATTGCTGTTCAGTCAGAAGGGCAGGAGAAGTCAAACAGGCCTGCACACAGTATTTGTCACCGCACTTCTTTTGATACCACTGGCTAAAGGAATCAGTTTATTTTATTCTCCAGGCATCCATATTCAGAATAGAACTTATATCATTTTTACTACTTCAACATTTAATCTAACATTGTTGTATTAGTAAGGGGTCTTCAATATAAGGAGAAATTACTTCAGCCAATTTATATCCTATTTTCAGGTTTACTCTTTCATTTAAATAAATCAAACTAAATATGAGAAAGAAATACACTGTGCCACTGTTTTGTCAATCCACACTACCTTTTCACAGGGTCTGTCTGCACAAGTGCTGCATCTGTCATGGCTTTCATCCACAACTCCATTTCCTTCCCTGTATCTGTGCAGAAATAATAGGTCCTCATGTTTGGATGAGCTGCCTGATTGGAAATGACATGGTCATTGCAATAAAAATGTAAGATTCTGCAAAAGAAAAGAGGCAAATTATGTTACTGTATACTTGTTCTAATGATTCTTATAATAATATTTCTGCAAATAATATTATCAGAAAAAATATCAGAAGGAATACTTTAGTGTTTCTCCTCTGTCACTGCATTCATATTTTCAAAATAATTGCCTATAATTTTCAGTCAAAGCTGCGTCTTCATTAATACACTCAATTAAAAGCCCTTAAATTTATTTACTCTATTAATGGATAGTCAAGATAGTTTCTAATGTAAATTAATATAATTGTTATAAGTAAGAATTTGGCATAGATTTCTGCAGTCTGAATGACACAGTAAGTTTTAGTTTGTACTTACCATAGTAGATAAATGATGTGTTGCTTAGGAGGCCAAAAGAGGAGCCAAAAGGAGCTCATGAAACAAACAAAAAAAAGCCAAGAAAGAAAACATTTAGTAGAGTAATTTAAATCATGATTAAAAAGATTAGCTGTGAAATACTCCTAACAATGATCCATGTAATACTGTAATTTAAGTGATAATAAAACCTTAATTTTATTTATACATAAAGATATTTTGTATCTAAATAACTAAAGAACTTTCATTAGCAGCATGTCTAGCTGCAGATACAGTTTACAATTCTAGAACACCACGTAGTGTTTAAGATCCATGAACTAAAAATAAAACACTAATAATAACTGATATGGATTCATTTTCTTATGCTAGTAAGTATGACTATTATAGAATCATAGAATAGTTTGGGTTGGAAGGGACATTCAAAGGTCATCTAGTCCAACCCCCCTACAAAGAACAGGGACACTTCCAACCAGATCAGGTTGCTCAGAGCCCCGTCCAACCTGGCCTTCAATGTTTCCAGGGATGGGGCATCCACCACCTCTCTGGGCAACCTGTGCTAGTGTTCTACCACCCTCATTGTGAAAAATGTTTTCCTTGTATCTAGTCTGAATTGGCTTCCTTCTACTTTAAAACCACTACCCCATGTCCTATCACAACAGGCCCTGTTAAAGAGTTTCTCCCCATCTTTCTTGTAGGCCCCCTTGAGGTACTGGAAAGCCGCTATCAGGTCTCCCTGGAGACTCCTCTTCTCCAGGCTGAACAGCCCCAGCTCTCTCAGCCTGTTCCCATAGCAAAGGTGCTCCAGCCCTCTGATCATCTTCGTGGCCCTCCTCTAAATTCTTGAATCTTCTGCTACTGTATTATGCAACCATCAGACTCAGTAGCTGTTTGTCAATCCTGTTTTGCATAAGAACTCAGTAAAACCAGTTCTGTTCCCTACGTTATCTTGCTTTCAGACAGAAAATTAAACTGAAAATTTGATTCCCTTACCTTAAAGGCATATTTGCGGTTAATATGGTCCTCAGGAGAAAGCACAGATATCTGAAAACTGGGCAGAAGTATGCTGCCTAGTATTCCTTCTTCTTTCTCATCTGTGAATGCACATTAGAGAAACAAAGTGTTTTGACATGTAATACTTGTACTCAGACCCTTCAGTGAAACTGTACTTGACAACACAAGACTAGTAACAAGAAGTTTACCTTGGAAAAAAAATGCATTAGCGAATCAGAAAGCCAGACTGATTTGCTAGGTAGGTGCCTATATACAGTCTCAGAAGTGTGCGGTACCTATAGGCCAACACATGCCACAGAACCCACATCACACAAATGTGCACCCCTAAAAACCTGCTAAGCACTGTGAAATCCAGGCCATTTGTGCATGGCTACCTTCAACTTTTTCCCAAAATGGACAAGCATATGAAATCCTCCTGAGAGTGCCAGTTAAAGTACATGAGCTACCTTATGGAATCTGCCTTATGGAAAACACCACAGTGGAGCTTCAACAGAGTTTTTCTTGGGATCAGTGCTTACCTGCATACAACTTCAAAGCTGAAAAATATACGAAGTCAAGCCTCTAATTCAGCAACAAAAACGATACCTGCTATCTCTTCTCTGCTCAGTAAAAATTGTAAATACCCATAAGAGCAGAAGTATTTTAAAATACTGTTTATGATTGTTGGTCTTTGAGAAAATTTGCACATTCCTCTTCCAATATCAGATATATTAAGCTATGAGATTGTTATTCCCATGAGCAGTTTACACTAAATTATATTCAATTTGTAAGAAAGCATATGTTTCAGATAATTTGTAAAAAAACTAACAAAAATTCCTCAAACCAAGCAGCCTTTTCAAGAACATTATTTGGTTTTTTTTTTGTAAAATTTTAGAACAATATATTACAATAATAAATTGACATTTTAATTTGAAGGAACAACCAGCTCTTAAATCCAATTATACTTTAATAAAGGAATAATTGGATGCAATTCACAAAGTCAATTTTAATCGTATTCCAGATACAGAATTTCTATTCACAACCAGTACCGTAGGAGACTGTTTCCCAGAACACTTCACTTAGTTGAAGATACCGCCCACAACATGTAACTATGTATCTATGAAATTAAGATGAAGCCTTAGATATCGCAAAGTTTCAAGCATGGAAAATGTATACTGTTACAATTAAAATACATGTAAACAGCACAAAAGGACTATCTCCTATACTCGGATTGAAAAATCTTTTCCTAGTTCTTGTTTACTCACAAAATTCTGAAAAATCACAACTTAAATGAAAGTTATTCATATGGGGAAAGCTCTGCCCAGCCGTATCAGAATTACATAACAAATTAGATGTATAAATTAGGCTTTCTTGGACAGTTATTTAACTTGGAGAACTGAGCATAAATTTAGTCAGATTAAAAGGCAGAAAAGAAACGAAGGGAGTATATCTACTTTCAGGCACTCAATTGTACTCATAAGCATGCCTGAAACCATCCCATCTGCCCCTCTCAAATACTCCCTTATTGCTACACACACACACACACAAAAATCTGTTTTTTTTTCCTCCTGTTGCAGAATGCAAGGCAAATTATGTTGTTTACTTTATTTGGGCTGCTGTTTTGGGGAAAAATTCCCTTCTGCTAGATTATACTGACTTTTGACTAAGTCACACCCACTAGTACCATACAAAAGCATTAAGTATTTTTGTTGCACTGAAGAGCTGCATGTTTGGAGGACTTTGGTCTTTGTTAAAGACACACTGCTGCATTCCATTTATAGATTTTAAAAATCTGTTTCCCATCAGATTAGCTTTTATCTACACATTAAAGTGCCCCATACCCATCTTTATTCGTATGCTGTGTATGAATAATAGAAAAATAGCAGATTTTCCATCCAGCTCTAAGATCTTTTATTTGTTGCAACAACACCCTTCCAATGAGAAAGCAGGCAGTCCTTTATCACTTTGTGAAACAGAAAAAGTATTCTCTAAGCTCTGAAAAAATACAATGAAATAATTTTTCTCTTCATCTACAAATTAGATTTATGCATTAGCTGCTACCATTGTAACACAATTGTAAAAGTTCAGTAGGATTTACTAACAAAACCAAAACCAATAAATAAAAAAACAACCACTACAGTCCTGTAACCAGAAACACTGCGATCTGGGAGTAAGTACACGGCTCCCCTCTCTTTCAATTTTTTCCAATATCTGAGACAGAATTAACAAAACCATAGAAAGCACAAGGTTTAGAATGCAAGTTTTTTACATTTTAGTAGCCATTTCTAATACCTTTAGGAGTATCACTATACATATTTAATTACAGTTTATCAGCTTTAACTGCTTTCTAGTAAGTGAATGACAGCTAAAAGCTAAATTGATCATGCAAACATCTTGGTACTCTGCTCAGTAACATGCAGAAATGAAAAAGTAAGATTATAGAGCTGTATGGATTTATTTTATTTGTGTTGGTTTTGTTTATTGCTTTTTTGTTTTATTTTGAGATACTTCATGTGCAGTGCTTTAAATAAATTTAATCTGATCTTAAGGTAGCTACAAAGCAGCACTTTCTCGAGAACCTTTGGAAGAGGGAACCTGAAGACTGGTTTAAAATAAGAAAACCCTATAAGAAAGCACAGAGTATATACTGACCACTTAACTAAATGCAGTGTAATTGTACCACAATTGATGCCTCCATTACTGAAATTATAGCTTAATTTTGACTCAGCAGTGATTTACCCAACTAGGTATACTTCTTGGGGTAAAGAAACAAAGCCTAAAGATTATATTTCAATAATTCAGCATTTGTTAACTAAAACAGTTAGAAAGATAAAGCTTTTGTGTTTCATGACTTAATTTGTCTTGATTAGAATAGAATCATGCTGCACTTTAACAGAGCAGCATTTTAAATGCATCAGTCATTGCTTTCAGCATCACCAGCATCAAAGTTGCTTCTACCAATTCTGAAGTCTCATCCTAAACTGAAACCCTTTCTTACCTTTCACAGGGCCACTGTGTTTTAACTGTTAATTTTCCTCTATTTTGCCATACTTAACAACCTTCTTTGCTCTTAGCCTCCTTTAAACTACTAACTGTAAACTGGTCGTACACCTTATTTCATGATTGAACGTTTCCATATACACAAATCCCATTTGTTTATCCCTTCAGGAGCACTACAGTTAATAATCTGTAATGGTGAAGGAATCAGTTTTCTAACATACGTATCTCCAGGCTAGAATGGAGTTAGTAGATTAGCAGCTAATCTGCTACATTAGCAGCTAATTCTTCTCATGTAAAATAAGTCTCACATAGCTACATAAGGGTACTTGTCTTGGTTCCGGCTAGGATAGAGTTAATTTTCACCTGAGCTGAAGAGGAACTGGAGCTGGTGGCACCTGTGCCTGGGGGACACAGCTGGGATAGGTTACTAGTTAGCCAACAGCTGGGACAGTTTACCCAAGATTAGCCAAATGGCTACTCCACACCATGTGACATCAAGCTCAGTATATCAGTGAGAAGGGTGCTAAGGGGAGGCTCCTGCTACTCGGGATGGAGCTGGGCATCAGGATCTACTATGAGCTATGGTACTGTAAATTACATGTTTAAGTATTTTCTGTTATTGGGTCTTTTGTTGCGGTTTTTTGGGGGGGTTGGGTTTTTTTTTTTTTTTTT